>JAQMYK010000019.1:20132632-20146364 GCA_030014345.1 Clarias buthupogon | reverse complement strand
GGATTATCGATTTTGAGCAAGTGACCTGCTTTTGCAGGTTATCCACTAGGTTTTGAAGTTTGCACCAATTGTTTTGAGAAATACACTAACTGCTGTTCAAATGTTAATAGTGATGTGAGAAAAGCACCAAAGCGACTGGGAAAAACTATAAAAAGCATTGACATTTGCATCAGGTGGCCTTTACTAATAGCAGTAGTGGACAAACTGTATCCCTAAATGTTATCTGAGAGTTCATCTAATTTATGAAAAGAATCCTGTATATTTTTTAAAAGAATGTATAATCAGATCTTCTTCTGGCTTACAATAACTATTTGCTGTAACAGAAATTTTGACCAGACGAGGGGTGCCCATAGATAGATAGATAGATAGACAGACAGACAGACAGACAGACAGACAGACAGACAGATATTCTATTTGCAAATATTTTTGTTCCCTCTTCTTTCTTGTTCTCCTTCTTGTCTTGTCTTTTTTATATTGCACAGCTATTTGTTTAGATATATTTCCTTTATTCTTCTTTCATATTTGTCAAAATTGTCTAAGTAAACTGATTTCAAATTAGAAAATGGAAAATTTGTGTTTTTATGATAGTACATTTACTTATTTGTTTGTTTGTCTTTTTTTAATAGTGCTATTTTTTGCTGAAAAGACTGATGCAAAACAAGCATGCTGTGTAAAAGAAAATACCTTTGGAGGATCAATAATCAGAAACTGTACTTGTACACTTACTAGTTTCTACATTTTAACTTACATGAGAAGCAGCATTTTTTTTTTTAATCCCATATGCATGGAGGTTACTTTACAATGCCTTCTATATATAGACTGTCCAGTTGTGTGTTATATATGTGTTATACTGTACAGTATACTGTAGTGTGTTTTGCTGTTCATACATATTCAATGCATGTGTTTCATTGATACAACCACAAGATGGCGCAAGATGACACTGATTACTCTCAAAAGCCCCCAAACATAAATGGTTCATGCTTTTAAGGCTTTACACATTAAAAAAAACTGTTTTGTGACAACATTTAGCTTCTTGTACCTTAATGCAGGCAATAGGCTAATGTTTTAAATTTCAGTTAGTAAAGTAACACAGACGTCAAAGCAACACCAGAAACTCAGTGAGCGACACTTATTTGAATAGAAAGAATTTTTTATGGTAGCAATAGTTTCTGTTTAAAGTGCATTTTAAAAGCTTACGTTAAACATAACTAGCACCTTTCATTGAACCGCTAGTCGTTTCACGGAGGGCTGTCCTTTGAAAAACATCAATGTTATTTCAGATGTTGAGGTGGTCTGAGAAAATGATAAGAAAGCTAAGCACAATGAAGATGTCTAATTAAATTGATTTTGTTAGGAAGAGACTTCTGTGACACCTTACCTCCCTCACTCCCAAATGCGTCACTGACATTCCCAAGTGGACGTGGTGAAGGGATGTGAATAGAAGCAGGATCAGGATCGGGACTGGGCCCTGCACCATGCCTGACATAAACAAGCACTGTCAATTAAGCAGTGTGTGTGTGTGAGTGTGTGTGTGCGTGTGTGTCTCAGGGGGAATTAACAGGTGCTCTGCTTCCCTCCTCTCATCACAGCACACTTCCCCTGGGGCCCTCGGCGAAGCTGATGCAGGAGCATGAACACTGTGTACTGCAAACAGTGCTTTAGAAACAAATCATTGCTAAATGGTTTCCTCTTAGTTAGGGAATGAGGAGCGTCCCCGATGAGCTGTACATGGAGACTGTAGCACATTGCATGCTGTCCATCATTGCTTTGGTTAAAAGCTCAATGCATAGCACATATACACAAATGATTAACATCTAACATGACCAGAGGGTTGGAGTAAAGGAACTAAAACTAAGGAGTGACCAGTAAAAAAAAGTACTGCATCCAGTCATCCATTCATCTATGCTTGCTGTCATTATGAACAATGGTTGCAATGACCTATGAGTTCACACCATCAGTTCCTGCTGCAGGGGGGAAGTTACCATTCTTTGGGGCTGAGGATCCTAACCCTCTTGCAACCTACAGGACCACACACAATCAGTCATATGTTACAGAAGCACCAATCAGGCAACTGTTTGGACAAGGGTGGAAACCAGGGTACCCAGAGGAAACCCGAAAAGCACTTGAATGGCAAAAACTGGAGGTTTAAGGCTACAGTGTTGAGCAGATCCAAACCAGGCGCTAACCACTAAGCCACTATGTCATCATAGGACAACATACGGGATGCAAAACATGGGGGATGCAAACATTTTCATGTTTTCTATTCAAGGCCTGAATGTAACAATCAAATGTGCGTACAATACATTGCTTATAATTTATGTTAGGATTTTACATACTTATGTCCTCATATTTATTATGTTTTTTTTTCTTAAAATGGAAAATATATAAATGTATTAATAATAAAAAATAATCATCTTAATTGTGCATGCAGGTATAAACAAGGTAAATGTTTATAAAAAATGTTTACTGTATAGTAAATGTTTACTGTACACAAGCACAGTTTTATTACATATCCAGTATGCATATTTTTTTTTAAAAATTATTTTACAGTCTGGTGCAGGTTTGGGCTTCAGGAGGGTGGAATTGATCTGCCCGGAAGAGGCTCAGGACTGCGTGGCAGGGGGTTGGGATGTGCTGAATTGTATTCTAAGCTCCTAGGGAGGAGGTGGGAGCCAGTCATTGTACCCACTATTGGCATACGGCCTGATTGTTGCCATGGCACGGTGTGCTATTGTCCCCTCGGCCTCCTGCAATTCAAGTTAAAACATTCAAACACACTAAAGCCAAAACATCTTATCTCTAATTCATTCCAACAAATCAAGCTCAGGTCTAAAAGTAAAAAGTGTTCTTACAGCGTTGGACGTGTAAGTTTAATCCTGGATATGATGCATTGTTCAGTGTGTAGTGCTATTGGCTAGTCACCTTCATTCCTGGAATTTGAGGGGATTAGAGGCTTGAATAGGAGACTCAGTTTACACTGAGACAAGAAGCCAAGTATGAAAAAAAATAATAAAACAAGTAGAGGTGTATAAATCCGAACAATAGCTGTGTTAAGATCTGCTAATTAATGTATGAAAGAGTAAAGATAATCTACAAACTCCATGACTTTGCAACACCCTTCAGGGGTCATGTGTTTTGTCGGTATAGTAGCTAAACCGGCTGGTCGGATTGTTTCTATTGTTTCTATTGATGTTTCTGGTTATAATCAAATAAAAAAAGTGTATGAGATAACATATGAGTCAGTTTAGAAAGATTAAAGAAAGTGGTTTAGTCTCATTAGAAATAAGCACAAATCCAATCAAATAACTGGGTGTGGTCTGATTTGATGTAATTTCATTTAATAAAAAATGAGGACGAGGGAAAAAGCCAATGCATAAACACTATGCACTGAAGTGAATATCACCTAAAACCTTTTCAGGAAGGAGATTATTTATTTATTTATTATTACTGAAGGGAGTCTCCAGTGTCAGAGCATTCAGGATGGAAGAGTTTATGCTTTCTGGTTTCTCAGAAACATTGCTTTTTTTGAAACATTGATAAAACAGAGAAACAGGTGAGGAATTAACTGTCTAGAGATTTTATAAATATAAGTAATAATTGTAATTAGTTTAACAGATGATCCACAACATTTATTAGTGAATGATGCGTCCCTTTTTAATAAATGAAAAGTCGAAAAAATGACTGTGGTGTAAGAGCGTCTTCGGGACATGCCGTTATTGGAAAGTAATCCATTTTGTGTCAGGCTTCATCAAACCATGTAGTCGATGATTCTTTTTCTATCGCACCACACCCCTTAGTGATTAATTCCTTACTATTACACACTATTACATATTGGGTAGATCATGGATAAAATAACAACACAAAGAGATTCTGGTGAAAAATGCTTAGTGGAAACCATCAACCCATTCCTCTAAGGAAATAAAAGAATAACTGTAATGCTTTCTAACAATCTGAATCTTGACAGGTTAATAAACAAGGCCTTCTCAGCCCATTCCCTGTGGACCTTTGGGGAGCTCCTTGCCTTCTGGGGGCCCTTGAAGTCATTCCCAGCTTCCCCCCTGCTGTACAGCATTCCTGTCATCAAGGTTGAGTTGTGGCCGTGGTCTGGCAGGCGGATTTGGATGAGTTCATGGCTGTCATTCCACGCTGGTATATGAGCCATATGAAGTGGTAAGTGTGGGTCAACATTTGCCCATGACTCATTTTCCGTCAAGGATGCTAAGCATGCTAAGTATACTTACCGAGGCATTAGTACATTATTATTTTTAAAAGGTTAAAATGAAAACAATATGGTGTAGAATGATGTATCGTGTATCCTGTAGATAGTTAAAACCCCAGATATATTCCGTATGTTGACATACTTCTTTTTGAAACAGGAGGTCAGTGACAGTGTGTTGAAATGCTCGACTGATTTACACAACAGCCAGCAGCATTCGAAATACGTAGCACCAAGACAAACTTGCCAGGAGCTTTACAAAGTAGCTAAATATGGTCTGTGATAAGAGTGTCTTCAAGTATTCCTCACCACTGCCTGTCTGTCCACCTTGACGAGGACTTGCGGCATTTAATGCTGTACACGTTTAACATGAGGTTAATTGTCAGAGGTGCTGTTGTCACCAGATAAACTTGACTAGTAGATAAAATGACATTATAACGGTGTATAAAGTCAGAATCACTTTGAAACACTTCTTCCATATGGTCATATACTGTAAGTGCCAAATTGTAAAAATCCCCTTTAAGCAAGACATGCCCCATGCTTAGCATATACAGTACATTCCAGAGAAGAAAAACTTCCTGACTCTAGCCCCTCCGCCCCCCCCCCACCAATTTTTTTTTTTTTTTTTTGCTTCTGATGTTCTGATGAGTTATGCTACCTCATCAAAAAACAAAAATGCTACCATAGCACAACCCAAAAGCGAAACGATAATGTTACTATCATATGAATGTTACAATGTTGCGTGGCAAATATTTAGATATGTTCAAATATTTGCATGTTTAAAAGTCAAAACTTTGCAACGAGATTTTTTTATGGTAAAATGGCAGGCGGATTTGGTAATCACAGTCAGGCGGTGATGTAGGGCAAACCCCGGCGTGTGGAAGACCCTGAGGTCCATACAGTCGGCACACACGACTGCATATCAATCAAGCCGTGGAGTTGCCCAGGACGTCCAGCCAATCAGATCGCTCGTATTGGAATCGCGTTTCTATTTCGTCCAATCAGATCCGGGTTTAGACGAACAGCCGAGCACGGATTGGGTGGAATGTTTCTCCTTTTTTTTTTCTAAGGGGATCTTTCCGACAGCCTCCTGTCTGCATGCTCGGAAGCAGCTTGCAGTGTTTTGGGGGGAAAGAAAAAGAGAGAGAGAGAGAAAAAAAAGGCAAGCCTGTGGAGTTAGCTGGCCGTGCGTGTTTTATTTTTATTTTTTTTATTTTATTAAGTAACTGTTTTAATTAATTTAAAGAGGACCAGATGAAAGCAGAGGCTGGAAATATATATATTTATTTTATTTCATTTTTTTTTTGGTCAAGCAGACACACTGGTGCATTGAGTGAGCTGTGAGAGCAGTGAGGTCTCTTTCTCTATCTGCATTGAGGGGAAGGAAAAGGGACGGAATAAGCAAAAAAAAAAAAAAGAAGGCTGGAATAAAATTCGGCGCTGATCTTGAATGCAAACGCTCGGAACCCCTTCACGAAATCGAGCCTCTGCTCATCTTGGCGGATTCCTGGTGGATTCCTTTCTTCCCTTTTTTTTGTTTTTGTTTTTGATCTCGTGTGCCTTTTTTAAAAAAAAAATTTTTTTTTTTTTTTTTTGAAGTGGTCATGCCTTTTGTCTTTTTATTCGGAAACGTCGCGCGGAGCCATTTCACGACGAAGCTCGACTAACACACGCATGCACATGCATACACACATACACACTGGAGTTTAAAAATGAGGAAGCATTTTTTAAAAGATACTGAGAGGATCCAGGCCTCGTCCTCGACACGGCCCGGTGCGCTTGACAAACGGAGAAAAGGGAAAAAAAGCGAATAAAGAAAGAGGGGGGGGAAAAAAATGGACCAGGCGCACGAGCGAACACGGACAGCACCAACGACGACGGCGGGGTGTGTGCGCGCGCGCGCGAGCGAGTTTCTCCTCGAGCCGAACAAAAAAACGAAACGCTTCGACTCATGAGCGTCGGATAATTGCGTTTCAAGAAAGAAAAACAAACAGCAACAATATATCCGCTTTGTTCCTCTTTCCATGCCAACAATCCTTTTGAATTTTTCTTTTCTTTTTATCTGTTTATTATTATTTTTTTTTTAATGTAATTTTTTAAAATCCGGATCCAGCGTTCATATTGTTCAATGGAAGTATGTTATCAGTTACCGGTGTTGCCTCTGGACAGGCCGGTTCCCAAGCACGTGTTGAGCCGGAGAGGAGCGATCAGCTTCAGCTCCAGCTCCTCTCTGTTCGGTGCTCCGGACCCGCGGCAGCTGGCGCAGGTAACAATCCCACTTCACTTGTGTGTTCACACTAACGTTCCGGTTCAAACCGTGTTTATGTTTCAGGATTGTTACTAATGCGTTTTACACTTAAGTTAGGTTATACATACATCTACAGCGATATAATTATTCTTTTATTTTGTTTATTTCCACAATACTGGAATGGTTAGTTACATGTCATGTTCACACTAGGAGATGGTTCTGCACCGAATTTCTAATATACTCTTATTTCATACACTGTTTAATGGTATGTTATAGCTACTGCTGGGTGTATACTGGATAATTTCCCTACTGCTTTTTTTGTGTTTTTTTTTTTTTTTTTTTTACTTTATGATAACATACTCTACAAATTGGCAGCACAGTAATTTAATGGTTAGCCTCGTCACCTTGCACTTCCAGGGTCCGGGTTCGATTCCCCCCTTAGGGTCGATTCCCCCCTTAGGGTCTGTGTGCATGGAGTTTGCATGTTCTCTCTGTGTTTGGTGAGTTTCCCATGGGTACTCTGGTTTCCTCCCTACAGATTAGGCTAATTGGTGTTCCCAAATTGCCCATAGTGGTTGAATGAGCATGTGAGTGTATGTGTGTGTGTGTGTGTGTACTGTATACTGTATATGTGTGCCCTGCGATGGATTGGGACCCTGTCCAGGGTGTACCCTGCCTTGTCTCCTAAGTCTTCTGGAATTGACTCCATGCCCCCTGCGGCTCTGTGTACAGGATAAAGTGGTACAAATGATGAGTGAGTGAGTTTTGTCACTTTTTTACCTTATGATTATATGTTTGTACTCTACATATTGGCGGCACAGTAACTTAGTGGTTAGCCTCGTCACCTTGCACTTCCAGGGTCCGGGTTTGATTCCTCCCCTCGGGTTCTGTGTGCATAGAGTATGCATGTTCTCTACCTGCTGGGTGGGTTTCCTCTGGGTACTCTGGTTTCCTCCCACAGATTAGGTTAATTGGCATTTCCGAATTGCCCGTAGTGTGTGAATGCGCATGTTGACCAGACGTCCTACCACAGTAGTAAAAATGGGAATAAATACAATGGTCACAATTGGATGCAGAGGTTCCTAGATGGATGGATGGGTGGACTCTATATATTATACAGAAATGTAATACTAGAAATGTTTAATACCTCTATACTTCTAGGGTTCACACGGGGTTTATACAAATACTTCAAATTGCATTTGTAGGTTATATGATGTAGTTACTCAGATGAGCCCAGCTACAAGTTTTGTGTTTGTTATTTTGGGGTTTATACAATTAAGAATTCTAGAATAGTGTAATACTTACTGTATATTTTTATTTAATATTTCTAGCATTCACAGTGGGTTTTTACTTTGTTTATATTGGCTTTAAAGTCTTTATGATTATACACTTTTTAGTGCATAGCTACTACAGGGTTTATACCTGAGATAAATTTTTTTATAATTCTATTTATAGTTCTAGTGTTTTATGTTTCAGTTTATAAACTGAACTTCTAGCCTATTGGGTTTGTAGGTTGTTCTCTTGTTTTATACACAGTTGACATTATAGCTAATGCAGGAATTGCACTTAAATAAAGAGAGGATTTTTTATTCTGGGTATATACACCTAGGGTTTGTCCTATTTGTGTATTCTGAAATTATGACTACAGCTTCGTATGCTTTGGGGTTTATGTAGCTAAATGTTTTAACATGTAGAATGGTGTGATATTTTTGTTTTATTATATCCTTTATCTTTTTAAATCTACAGATTCAGCATTTGCTATTCTTGTATCTACAATAAACTTTAAAAGAGAAATACTGGAATGATTTGATCCTTTAGTTCATACCCTTAGCATTCATATCAGGGTTTGTTTATATTGGGTTTGTAGGTTACATGATGATGGTTATGGTCATGTTTTATGTTCAGTTGTGTGCATACCTACTACAGGATTTATACTTCAGACTTTCACTATTAGATCATTTCTCATTTCATTTCATGTTCATATAGGTAGGTTTTGTCCCTTGTTTGTGTCGTGGAATTTTCTTTTGGGTTTACACCATGAAAGTTATACTCATGTTCAGTCAATTCTACGCTTACTGTACAACACAGGAGCTTAGTACTGTAATGATGTTTTGTACTCAATGGAATTTTTAAGGTTCATGCTTGGGTGTTTCTACTACAGTATTGTACAAAGTACAGTTTATACAGTAAATATTAGGGTTGGGGATCACCAGGGACAAGCCGATACGATATCACGATACCAATTCGATTTTGTATTGTGATTGTTAGTATCATTATCTTTTGCGCCTATATTATAATAATAATAATAATAATAATAATAATAAAAAATTTAGTTGCAATTTTGAACAAACGGCAAAAAAAGTTGCCTCCACCGCACAGGGTGTTGTGCTGCTTGCCAATGTGTGAATACTTTAGAGCGCACCACCTGCAGGAGTATAGAGGAATGGCAGCATTTTTACCACCTTAAATGCAATTACGGTGTATGCAATGGTTAGCTGCGCGTCGCGTTCAGAGTTGGTTCTACACTGAATTTCTAATTTACAAGGTTATAGCTACACCAGGGTTTATCCTGGAGATTTGTACTACTGTTTTTTTTTTTTCTTTTTTTTTTTTACTTTATGATAAAATTAGGCATGTATTCAGAAATTCTTAATTTTTTAAGAAATTCTTTTTATGTAAATTTTATGATCTAGTATTTAAACTTGGTATACTCCCAGTAAATACTCCCATACTAAAATGATATTTTGAACAAGATTTCTACCTCGATCATCTACATTTTGAGATTTATATTTGGGTATTATTGAGTATATAAAGTATATATACTAGATTCTATTTTATAGTTCATACTTTGGGGTTTGTGCGTCATTCATATTTCAGGGATTTATACTACCTTGATTTTTAACTTTTTTACAGTTTACACAATAAAAGTTGTACTTGTTTTGTTAGAAAGGTTGTATATTGCATATTTGTCGAGGTCCAGAAGAAGGAAGAAAGCCAGATGCCTGTTGCTAGCATTGCTATGAAATCCTCACGTATACGGTGCTAACTCATGACGTCAGCAAGCGTCTTGCACATTCACAGAGGAAAAGTGTCCCATGACTGTTCAAGACATCTATGAGCACATACCAAAGTGACTTTTTATACTTTTGGGGTTTATAGTACAGCTGTGTGTTCTATAGGAATTTAATAGAATTACATTGCATACTTTTGGGGTTTGAACCATTCTGGAGTTTTAAAGACTCCTATATTATGAGGATTAAGTTAGAAAGTTTTAAGTATTAAGTCTCTTATGCAAATGGGGTTCAAACTCTGGGTTTAAACTTTACATTTTAAACTTTGATGCTCATATATAGCGCATATTTGATGCTCGTGGAGTACTGGCCATACTCGTCACTATAAACTACAGAAAGTTTCATCCTCATGCAGTTGGGATTACTGGGGGATCCGACTCCTAGCAAGGTTTAACACCCATGACTTTTATTCTCAGTATGTATACTCTGGCAGTGTTTATGTTTCGGGGTTTACCTTTTGACCTTTTGTAATGTACGGTTTATACTCTGCTACACTCTGTGTTTATACTCCCCGGTCTGCAGTGCAGGTTGTCTTCTATCTTTCGGCTCTGTGTGCTCTTAGGCTGTAATCTTTACAGTCTGGCTGGTCTCTTATCTTCAGCTGCAAGTTTGTAAATAATATAAATTGAGCGGCGTCGCAGATGTGTTTACTTCTCAGTCTGTTTCTATTGGAGCTGGAAAAACAAATGTAGTACCCTTTAAGCTTGTAAAGCTAGCCGAAGTTATACGGTGCGCCTTACTTCGCATCGATCGAGCAGATTTGTAGATGATCTTGAATTATGTAAAAAATTACGTCGGTGCATTTTCAAATGATGTCACCCATATCGGGTGTGTGCAAAATGAGTTCTGTTGCAAACAATATAAAATTTGCTGTCTAAATGTCTTTATTTATACATTTGGAGTTGCCCATGCATGCTTCTACCTTTGATTAAATCCATAGCATGCAGTTCTGTATCGAACTGGAGTTGTGTAGTGAGTAACCAAACAGCCTGTTTATCATCTCTCAGGAAAAAAAAAAGGTTCAACCGTCAGCTTTCTTACTGTTTGAGAATTGATTGAAATATCAGTTGAATGTGCGTGACGTGGGACTTTCTGGCCTTTAAACCAGAATGCCTCCAGGGCTTTTGGCTGGAATTTCATGTGTGTGTGGAATGTGGGATGGAGCCCTGAGTCCAAGCGTAGACTTGCCCAAGCCTTTGTGCTCTTGTCAAATGTAAACACGTGCATGGGAGGGAACTGTTGTGACCAAGAGACTTGGGTTTGTGTGTTTTACGTCAGAGCGTTGGCTAGCCTCGCGGTTCGTCCCTGAAACAGAAACATCACAGTAATATGGAACGGACGAATAAAACAGGTCTGAAAGTCTCACAGCCAGTAAAACTGACACAAATCTGTGCGACATAAAGTGACACACGTCCATTTTTCCCTGTTGGCGTTTTGTATAATTTTAATTTTATGTCATATGTTATGCAGTTTAGCGAGGAGGAATTCTCTCTCTGTCCTGGGGCGAGTCGAAGATGTTTTTACTGCATGAAACCAAAACCTGATCCGAACTGCTCGCCCATACATACACAGGCGTTTATACTACTGAGTGTTTCTGTCTAAATGAAGTCAGCGCTAGATATTTCACAAGCTGCGGAGAGCAGTTAGCTTTTCGCAAACATTGTTTCTGTGCAGTCGTAAAACGTGAGTGACTCTTGCAGTGGTGTGTGTGTGTGTGTGTGTAAGGTTATCCCATGCTGCCGTGTTTGTCAGGACTGAGGTGGGCTCTGGTACAGAGTGAGGCGGTGAAACATGTGCTCGGGCATTAGACGCAGGGGTTTGGCCGCTTTCCAACTTCACAGATGGCCAGAACGCTCGCTCTTTTTCTTTCTCTTTTAATCCTCTTCTTTATCTTTTCACACTTTTCTTTCTCTCAGCATTCTTTGCACCGTTTCACTACTATCACTCCGTCACCCGTCAGTCCCACTCTCCCACTCTTGTTCTTCTCAAACAGGCATGTTTTTGTGAAACAAGGCGTCTTCTCACATGTGGGGGACGTTTTACATTATTCAGATTTCCACAAAGAGAGGGTTTAGTCAATCGAAGCGCTCTGTGTCCTCATGCACACGGTACGCTCGGACATGTACAGCAGGATGGAACTGATGTTACCGTTTTGAGGAACGCTGAGGAATGCAGAACATAAAGATGTTAAAGCCTTAACAAAATGACGCAATTTACTCACCAAAAAAAAAAAGAAAAACGGGAGAAATGTTGTGCTTCTAGAACAAAAGTTTTATATCTCATGATCTCAAAATCCTTCTGTAGTGCCAAAGAATATTTATCGATAGGATGTTGAAGAAAAAATGACATAATATAGATGTAATGATTGTGTTTTCATGTCAGTAATTCTTGTGCATTTCAGGGCTTTTGTGATGGTAGTTTAGAATTTCTGTTACAGCTGCGTGATGTACGATCAGTGATTAATCACATCTAGTGAATTAATACAATAGAAATAAGTTCCTTAGGAAGTGACAGCAACTGAGAGTGAAACAGAGGTCCGCTATTCAGCATCGCATTTAGTTATTAAGGAAATAAGGTCATTTTTGTCATACAAATTTTAAACCTGAATTATGAAACGTTGAAGCAGCATACAGCAGGATTAATCAAAGTAAATACTTAACATCGCTACCAGAAACAGTTCACTAACAAAATATAAAGAACTAACATTGATATTACACAAAAAACATACACTGTAAAAACTGAAAAGTGAAATTCACTAGTAAGATAAATATCTTGAATATCCGGTAAGGTTATGTAAATTACTACATATAATATATATTACTAGGTATAATACAGGTTTAAATTTACCCAAAATCGAAGGTTATTTCACAAATTTCTAGGCATAAATTTCTAGTTCTATTGGCAATTAATCTTGCTTGTTTCTAAAAATAAATGCTTAAAACTTGCAAAAGTATCTGCCGATAGAACAAGAAATGTATGCTTAAAAAATAAGTAGCATTTGCCTAGAAATATTACCTAATATTTTAATATTACTTAAATAGGCTTAACTGTATATAGTGGAACCTCGACATACTGTACGAATTATGAATTTTTCTTCGTATATCAGCATACGATGGACGGATGAACCGAACGCAGCCATTTAAAACATCATTGCGTCAGTGGAAAGCCAAGCAGTTCACACATTTTTTATGATTTTTTTTTTTTCAGTCAGTTTTGAAAGCGTCAACCCACGATACCAGTGTCGTCTTCAGCATGTGTTAAAGAGCTACGTGATTTTATTATTATAATTTTTTTAATATTGGTAATATTGTTGGTTGGCTGGAACGGATTATCTGCATTTATATTATTTCTTTGGGGAAAATCCGTATTGCAGTAACGCCCCCAGAACTAATTTGTATGCTGAGGTTCCACTGTATTTGGATTGTTGTCATTTTAAATTAAGAAACTCTAGATAAATTTTATTATATTTAAGATATTTTCACTTGCTATTGAGTAGCTAGTAATCAAGCAGGTGTGTGTGTGTGTGTGTGTGTGTGTGTGTGTGTATATATAAAATTTATTTATTTATTATAAATCTTTATTTATTTTTTCAACAAATTAAAGAATATTAAGAAACATTTTTAAATCTTATTTATTTTTGGACAGCACTATTAATCTGTACTATTTTTTCTTTTTTTGCCCTTATTCTTTGATTTAAGAGACCATCTACATTTGCCAAAGTTAGCCAAAGCCTATTTTCATCTGCAGTCCATCGCCAGTTATAAGTCCTCCCTTTAAAAAAACAATAAAATTACAACAGATTACAATATAAGCTTTAACTAAAAATAATACTAAAATACCAGACATCTATAATATCGACCTCAAAATGAAAAAAAATGAAAAAAACAATCATCAACTTCGTTACACTTAACATACAATAAAAAAACGTATGGTTTTACAAGTTAAAATTTTTTATTTTTTTTTTATATTATTTTTTTGAATTTTTTCCCCGATTTTCCTCCTAATTTAGTCGTGTCCAATTCCTCCCCGTCACTAGGGGGCTCCCACATTAAGGTTACTACTACCACTCAGTCTTCGGCCCTCCTGACTATCACGTATTTCCTCCGAACCGCGTGACGCCAGCCGACCGCATCTTTTCTAACTGCCCGCTCACGCACCGTTAGGGGCGGAGTAACACACTTGGAGGACAGCGCTATC
>JAQMYK010000019.1:19997388-20007428 GCA_030014345.1 Clarias buthupogon | reverse complement strand
GGTCTCGATTTGACTTGGACGCTCCTCTCGTAGCTTTGTGTGCATGTGTGAGGGTGAGTGTAAAAAAAAAAATGTAACTAAGAGGACAATATTAATGCATGATTGATTTTGCTGCACCAGGAAACACTAAAATTACACACTGCAGGTTATTTTAACTGTAGGGCAAAAAAATGGGACTTTAGTTTTTATTGCCTCAGCATCATGTTGGAGATTCTGATTATATCTTGTATTAATTTTGTGTTATATTTAATGCAGATTTTAAATAGTTAATTGTTAAGCCTTTAGTTTTTCATCTGATTCAAAAATCATGTCATATGCATGAAAGATCTGAGGTGTGTACAGCCAAGAAGTCAATGTGAATACATTGAAGACATACAATAGAATGCATCAAGAACTCAGAAGGTTCACCCTACAGTATCATCTGGAGATCACAGGTTTGATTTCCGGGTGATGCTACAGTCATCCGTAGCCAGGAGTCTAGAGAGCAGGTTGGTCATGATGTCAGGGGGGAGGGATACCAGACTTTAATCATATCACTCATCAATCATAGCGACACTGACCAATCAGGGGCGTCATGCAAGTGGAAGGGGCGGATAGCGCTTTCCTCCAAAGGTGTTATGCTGCTCAAACAGCAGTTCGGAAGCAGTTAGCTGATGTCCTCGCTGGTTGGTAGCAGTCGCTGAAGGAGCGTGTCATAACAAGATCGGTGGGAACTGGACACGATTAATGGGGAAAATAATAACTTAAAAGATCCTGGATCGACTCTGTATGCCAGGAATATCAGGCATGACTACCAGAGCTGGTCTGTCTGTCTCAGAGCAAGTGTATCCAACAGCATGTTTCTGGACGTTGGGAGGAAACTTTGCAGGCTGCACACATCCTGATTTTCCAGGTGTTTTTTTTCCCCCCAAACAAAACATATCACATTGAACAGCTGGCGTTTGATGTATAAACGTGAAAGCATAAACATTATGCAAACACACGCAAAGAAAAAGTCTAGGCTTCAATTTATTGCTGCTAATATTTACTATGTGATTTAATTCTGTTTCAGTAATAATACACAATATAGTAAGTAGTTCTAATATCTTCAAAACATGTTGGTCACACACTGATTGACATCTTGTTCACTGGTACGTTCCTGTCCTGTTTATCTCATCACTCCACCTGCTGTCACATCTGGCGCAGCAAATCTCTTTTTCTCTTTGCGCAAGCGTTCAACTTTTGTATATATTTTTGCATTTGTGTATTCAGCGTGTCTTCTGTAATGTTTGTGCTTTAACTTTTGTTTGCGCTTTGTCCCTACGGGCCATCGTATCGACAGGGTTTCAAATATATCATATCATATAGAGTGTATTAGAAAAATGTCCTTAAATATTGTAGTTTGATATTTTTCATCCACCGTGCGTTACAGAATATTACACATTCTACTATAATAATAATATTATAATAATATTACAAGTTATAGTTTTTCAGAAAACATAGATGCATGATGATCAGGTCAGCTCTAGATCTCTTACAGCGCTGAATCTGTGCCGTGTCTTAATTAATCCAAATGAATTAAAGTTCTTTTATTAAGGCTTTAATTTGGATCCAGATGTAGTTTGCCAGATTGTTAGGAAATAATCCGCTGTAATCCACTTCTGTCCTCGTGACATCCTCTGATGGTTTATTTCAACAGCATCATATTAAACTCTGTGATTTTAACATTTTAAAACCTTGCAGCTCCACTTAACTTAAACATTATAGGAAATGAACGGTGTCTCTCGCTCGTGTTTCAGCGATGACGCGAGTCACATCGATCCACTTCTTCGCCAGTCTGAGGGCTTTGTGTGTGTGTGTGTGTGTGTGTGTGATAGAGGGAGTTTGTTTCCCGAGGCCGTGTCTTTGCAGACGTTGTGAGCTGTCATTCTGGTCCTCCTTGCCATGCGGTTGACGCTCAGCGATCCTGACATGCGCTGGACTTCAGCCTCTGAGCCGGCGAATGTTTCTCCAGATGAAACGCTGAAAGCGCAGATCTCCAAATGCTCTGCTTTGAAAAAACTACATTTGAAATCTTCTTTTAAACTGATGCTTTATAGATTGGAACGTGTCGGATTATATTTCTATTTTTATTATAACGTTACTCGTGTGTCACTAGACATAGGTTTAGCAATACAGTATAGTAGTTTAACAATGGGAAAAAAAACATCCTGATTTCTTGTGTTATAAATGAAAAGAGAATAATTTATCATTCCTAAAAAAATATCTAAACAGTTAAATCAGTTTGTAATAATAATGAATGAATATATCCTATAACTTCACACTGTATTTTGCCCCAGCATGCTATTTATTTATTTATTTATTTATTTTTATTTCATTTGTCAGGTCTGAGGATTATTTTATCCAGGGATTACGCCGTTTTTTAAAACATGGATGTTCTTGTTTAAAGCACTAACCCTAGATTTTCATCACTGTCCTCATTTACTCCCATGAACATGTGACAATCAAATTAGGATTTAACCAAAAAAAAAAAAACGCAGAATTGTTTGACAGATCGAAGTGAAAACCTTGGCATCGGCTCATGGTTTTACTTTCAGACATTACACTGTCTTATTTATTTATTTATATAGAATTGTGACCATAGATTGTGTTGATGCCTTGAAACAATTCCTGTTTTTTTCCCTTAGAGAAGACGACCTGCACGAAACAGCACAGGATTTTCTTGGCGAGCTTGAATGAAACACAGGAGAGAGTTACTGCAGTGAGAAACACCAAGACCTCGGTTTAGTCTCTGTAGCTTGTGAGCTGTGTATATTGGTGTGTTGGTGCAGAGAGAGAGAGAGAGAGAGAGAGGGTGAGAGAGAGAGAGAGAGGGAGGAGAGTCTCAGACTGATCTGTTGGCAGATGACCGGTTGCTCTGCCGCAGAGCCCACGCTGCACTTCACGGTGCGAGAGGCAGTCTTGTCACCATGCACCACTCCAGGCCTCTCTCTCTCACACACACACACAGACACACACACACACACACACACATACATCTCCAAATTCATCCATCACCACGGAAACCGCCACAGGCCTCGCTTCTTGCACAAAGACAGTTTTGACTGGGGTGTTAAGAGCCAAGATGCGCACAGTCAAAATGCCAGGGATTTTACATGCCAAATTAAAAGGGGAAGAAATGCTGATTTGGACGGCGTAACGAGATGAAGAGATACAAGAAGACACGCGTTATACATGCGAGAGACGTGACCTAATCAGAACGCGTCTCTCTCTGTGTTAGAAGCGTTTTTCTTTTTCTTTTTTTAAACTATTGCACAACTCGTATGTGTTTATTACACTTGAATCGTTTTAATCCAGAGATAGTGATTTGAAATAACAACCTTCTGATCACATCATTTCATTAAAAACAAAACAAAAAAACAATGATAGTGTGGCCTGAGAGGTTTTAATTTCTAATACCTGTAAGCAACATGACGTGTAGTTCTCTTAGGGTTTACATCTGCATCCGCTCACCAAACAGCTGTTAGACTTGAGTGCGATGTGAAGTGGCAGATTGTTCTTGTTTGTTCCTCGAACTAAGCTTTGACACGATGGCTTCTGGCGACGGTTTTGTGCCGGAATCCACGTCTTCGACCAGCGTCAGCACTACTGATCTCCACGCTCGATGGACAAAGACAACGAGGAAATGGAAGAAAATTTCTCTACGTCCATCTTTCTTGTGTCTCCGACTGGATCGCTGGCAGCTGCCAAGTCTTGTGCCATCGCTGGCTGTCAGCAGGTCCTGAGATCCAGAGGTCAGACCAACATCTGGCCCCTCTGCCTCATCCTTTAAGCTCTGTCACTGGACAGCATCTGTTTATAGCCAGCCACCCAGCCACAATCCCCTGTGATGGAGGACAGGATGGGGTTCAGTCGCCTCCAACAACTCGTGCTCACATATGCAAAATCAGAGTTTACAAAAATGTTTCTTTGGAAAAAATCGTACTTTAATGTCACTTGTATCAGCAACTCTATCAATTCAACTGCTTTATCGTTTGTCAAGCATTACATAACACTAAATAATACAGCATTCACAAATGTACAGTACACAACTGGACCGCAGCTATTAAAGCTCCATTTAAAAAGAATGCTTTATAAATTATTATTGATTCAAATATTATTTCTTTTCAGTTATTTGAAAATAAATCTCTGTGTTACAAAATGATAATGAATGAGAATTATAACCACGATTTCATCATCGATCAGCACTGACTCATCAGCAAACCTTTGATGCAATTTAGATCCTCCAGATCGTTCCACGAATGGTCAGTGGCCTTCAGATCCATAATGAAATGCAATATTATGTGCGGCAATCTCATGTGAGACCTCGTATCCGTTCACCTCTGGATGGCTTCCAGGAACTGGCGACTCTGGGGGGGCTAGCCGGTGAGTTCTCACAGCATTGTGTGTGGAAATGTCCTTACTCATGCGTTACACATGTCCTGCAAACTTCATCCTCCGTTCTGTAGCGATGATGATGATGATGATGCTAAGAGCTGGGTAGAGCTTCGCCAGGGCTCCTCTTCATTTATGTCTCTGGTTCCGGTGGGTGATTCTAAGATTATGCTACAGGCAGTGCTTCTGAAACACATTAAGGCACCGAGTCACCTTCGCTGATGCTTCCCAGGTTCACAGGGGTACGGTACTGAGAAGGTGAACATTTGTCCCTAAGCTCATGGTGTTCTAGGATCAGATGGGAGTCGTTGAAAGATTGCAGATGATGCCATGTTCTGTGTTGCCGGCATTACTTAGGAGACCTCCAAAGTAGGTGAAATGTTTGACCTTCTCATGATGATGTCCTCCAGCCACAACTGGTCCATTTGCAGCTCAGTATCCTATCCACATCATTTTCATTTTCACATTGGCTGCTTCCTGTTCCAAGGCTGCTGTTATATTCTGTTATATTCCATCGTCACCCAAAGCAGGACAATGTTGTCGAAGCCGATAAACTGTTGAGAAGAACTTTATTCGATTCCAAATCCTGTGTGATCCAGGGCCTTCTTCATGACCAACGCTACTGAAAGCGGGGAGAGAGACAGAACACATCCCTGACATGACATTAAGGAAGTTTCTTCATCATCCAATCATTAGAGCAGATGCACTATCTGAAATTGAGGTTGAAATTTTGGGAAACTGTGTGGGAATTCCGTATACCCAAGCGATGCTCCAGAGCGTGTCATGATGGATGCTGGCGAAAGACTTCCTCAAATCAATGAAGTTGCTCGTTAGCTGCTGCTGGAATTCTAGCCCCTGCTTGATAATAGTCCACAGGATGACGGTGAGGGTTTTAACACACAAGCGGCCTTGAACAGCAGTGTAGTTAATATAACACCATTAATTTACTGTAATGCACATAAATTAAAATTTTACATCTCTGGGAATGTATTTGAGATCTAAACCTGCCATCATGGCTATTATAAACTATTAGCATGTGCTAAAACCTTTTTTTTTTTTTTTTTGGAAAAAAGTTTATCCCACTTACTTTCTTTATTCTCTGTAAAATATGTAGCAGCATTTCAATATTTTTTTTTTTCCGCTTTTCTTTCTTGTCCCGAAACTAAGCATGTCAAAGTGTCAAGGCGATGGCGTCATGGCCCCTGAGGAGTAGAAATTACTGAACGCGCTCACTTTGAATGACAGACAGAGCTGGCACCCGCATCACGCAGGTGTCGCAATCATAAAGAAATACGCACGCTGTGAATTAAAGATGAGACCGTGTAGACAGCGAGAACAGAAAGAACAAGAGAGATGATTACACAACAACGTCTGATCCGTACTACCTCCAGATCTCTGGGGTCGCGACCCTGCGTAAACAAAAACATAGTGTGATGCCTCACTCCTGAGGAACATTTCATTTCTGTGGAGCAGACAGCTGTTCTGGAACATATTGCGGATTTATTATTCAGGCGTCTCGCGAATGCCCGTGTTGTGTCAAAGTGCTTTAAAGCATTTACGTCGAGGGCTTCCGAGATGAAATTTGTTAAGAAGCAAAGAGCTTGACAGAAAGGCCTCAGAAACATGGATTTAGCAGGAAGTGATTTGTTTAGCGGATTCTTTTTATTTATTTCTTAGTTGTACAAATAAACTGGGAGATTTGTAGTACATGATCAACAATGAATTAAGCTGTGACAAAAGCAGAAGTATCTCCTAGTAATTTGTTTTATTTTTTAGAGTAACTTGATCTCTATATACATTGTACAAATAATCCAGCACTGCTCTTTTTTTGTATATTATATTAATAAATTAGTAGTTAAGCCTCTGGACTATGGTTTGAAAGGTCTTGTGTTCAAACCCCAGCACTATCAACTTGATCATGGCCATTAATGGTCAATTGCTCAGATGTATAATGAGATAAAAATGTAATTTCTCTGAATAAGGGTGTCTAGCAAATGCTGTAAATGTAATGCAAATTCTGACAATGTGTTCCTACTAAAATAAACATCTATGCTATTAGATGCTATTAACTTTAAAGTAAATTCATCAGCTAATACTGTATCTAGAAAATGTACAGGATAGTTATTTAAAAAAATATGTAACTTGTTGCGAAACAGAACATCATCTCTGCCTCCATCCTATCACAGGGTCTGAGCTCAGAGGGCTGATGTAATGATGGACAGGATGCCAAATGTATACAAAATGCTCATTTACTCACCATGGCCAATTTGGGAACAGCAATTAGCCTGGACTATGGGAGGAAACCGACTAAGCATGGGGAGAACATACAAACCCCATGCACACGGACCCCAAGACGGGAATCGAACCTGGTCCCTGAAGGTGCAAGGCGACAGTGCTAACCTCTACACCACCATGTTGCCTCCTAATGATAGATACGCTGCCTGAAATCATGTCACACTCTCTCCTTTAGGAAGTCCTGGTAAAATCACTTGGATCTTGAGAAATCTTGGCAAAGAGTTATGAATGCCATTAAAAAAAGACAAACGTGATTATATTGAACTATTTTTTGTGTGTGTGTGTGTGATGGTTAGTACTGTATAGTCAGGCTAAAGAGATGTGACATATAAATTTCCCTCCCTCTTTGCTCCTAATGTGACTTGTCATTTCGAGGGAATATCTCCCAGACAGCCCAAATGACAAACCTGCTTCCGGATAATGGAGCAACAATTTAGCGAGTCATCTCTGTTGTCTGAATGGAAATGTTCGGCATGTAGAACGATCAGCCTCATATAATGAACAGAAACTAGAGCTTTGCGATTATGACAGAAATTCTGAAATGGAGATTTGGTTAAATAAAAAGTTTGCATTGCAATAAGATGACATTTACATCAACATCCGACTCCCCCCTCCACCACCACCACCTTTGTGGCTGACAGTTAGATGATCTTCGGTTAGGTCTCCGTTTGTCATGGTGTCGCTCTGCGTTTTGTGTTTCTAGGTTTGGTGTGTTAAGGTTGCCTCTCTTTTCCTGTGTGTTCATGGAAAGCCCCCTGGAGAGTGACATTTTCCGCAGGCGTGCGCAGGTCCGTGATGTGACTGTCGGACGAGGCTTGCAGTCTAGCATCACGTCTCGCGCTGCCCACCTCTCATCCTGCATCTGTGTCACAGGAAGACCTCCCACTACTCTGGAGCTGAGACCTGGAACGCTGTTTCTGTGCTAAACTGCGTGAGGATTATGTGATATAGCAGCTAGAAAATAGCAGCTCTATTTAGCAAGCATGGTTTGAACTTTATAAGTGTGTGCCATAAGTGAATTGCATGCACTGTATTAGTGATGGGATCATTTTAATGAGTCGGTTCTTTGAATCTCGTTCATCAAAATGAACTAAAATCTTTTTTACAGTCATTTAGTTCATTAAGTTCATTTTAGTTCAGACCCCCAACACGTCCACATACACATACTTTGGCTATGGTTCCAGTAATGAAAATATTTCAATGCACCTAAGGACTTATTACGATAAACAGAATGAGCAGCTCACCTCTCATATCTTCTGGTCCGAATCGTTCGTTCTTTTGAATCTATTGGACCGCATTACATCTACGGGAGTCACGCAACAAAAGAACAAACAATTCGAACTAGAGGACTCAAAGGTAACTACTCATTTCTGTTTCCTGTACATAATCTCCGGAGGTTTTACAATGCTTTGCACCCAGTAAAAAAAATGAACGAATCACTCTCTGAGACGACTCATTCTTCTGTGTCACATTAAAGACTCGTTCCAAAAGAACCAATTGTTCATGAATGACCCATCACTACACTCTACACGATAAACACTGTTCCAAATGTACTGCATGTATTAGAAAAATACCTGACTCATATTAATTTGCTCATTCTAATAAGTTTCTATGGATTTTTTGGGACAGTTTAAAAATATTCCCCCTGTTTTGAAGATGTTTAAAGCAAATAATAAGCACTGGGTAGGCATACAGTATGTGCACCACTGTGACCTTTTTGTTTCCTAGAAAGAAAAACGAAAAAGGTCTCATTTTTGAGGAAGTTTCTGGGCATTTTTTGTGTTTTTTCTCAGCTGCAGGTTCGGCTGAGAACTGTCAAGCCTGGTCAGAGCTGTAAATATACAAAGGTACAAAGCAGTTTTAAATACTTTTTTGCATCTTTTCCTCCCTAGGAATGGATTTATCTTGTTTTGCAGTGAAAACCATTAAGGTTAACTATAACAGTACGTAATTTTACAATACAAAAAAGTTTAAGTTTAAGTTTAAACCGCACTCTCCCACATGTGTGCTATCTCTGACATTAGAAAGTGAGACCTCTTTGTTGTTTAGTTGTCACTTTGGTAATTTGATAACACTTCACTCTGGAAATAACCTTTTCTTTGTTTTCCTTGCTCCATCAGTTATCTCATCAGCTAGCCATAAAATTCCCAAATTCCTCATCTCATAAACCATGAATTTGATTTTCCAATAGAGAAAACACAGCAACCAAGTCTTCCCCTTCCTCCAGTAGCTCCTTTTTTCTCTGTGTTTATCCGACCGATTTATATTTAAAGAACATGACTAGCTTGCCAAAGAGAAAGCCGCCTCTGTTTCCATCAGACTCCTGCTGTGAGTGTAGATTTAAGAGCTGCATGAAATTACATATTATATCATACAGTAAATACTAGCTCTGAAAATTCGGTTAATAAAAGACGGCGTACTACTGAAGCCGTCACACTTACTGTATTACATGACATTTTGCGGAAATACAGTACTCTAAGTATACCCCTTAACATTGCTCAATACGTTAATGTAGCTAGCTAATCGGATCTAGACAGTTCATATTCGTGTAAAACAGGGCTGGCTAATACTAGACAACATTTCACATTGTTACTGTTTGTAATTACGTTTTACAGCAATGGAATAAAATGTTACATATAAAAAAGAACACATTCCTGTTACAGCAAAATACAAAAGATACCAACATCGAAGACTGTGGAACCACTGAAGAGTTAACGAGTCACCAACGTTAATATTCAGCTTCATGTATAATAAACATGTTCCTCTGATAGACACTTGGATTTCCTCGTGTCCAGACACGTGCACTATGAGCTGAACGGGTAAATTCCTGCCGTCAGTCCGTCACGTTCTCCTCTGATCTGTGATTAAACCGGGGTCTGTAAATATTGTGCGATGAATCAAAAGCATTTTTCTGCACGCTGCTCTTCAGTCACCTTCACAGCTCGGAGGCCACGCTCATCTCCTTTGTACAGACCTCATCTCAGCTCGGTGTCGTCTCCCTGCTCCTTAATTCATTTTATAGCTCTTAAATCCATGCCACTCGTTAATGTCGTAACAGTGCACGGTTTCACCGGTGGTTTGTTTGTGTCCTGCTTTTATGATATTTGCACAAGGTAAGAGTTCCTGAGTAAATCTGATATCTGTCAGGGCTGTGTCTGTTTCTCTGCTTCGTAAAATCATCTGCAAGAAATACTTCAGATATTCAGCTTAAAGACACACGAAAATCAGGGACAGAAAATCCGGACCAAAGATGTTCCCGGGGAGGGGGGGAGGGGGGGGTATTTGAGTCTACTTCCAAAATAAAGTATTATTAAATAATAAAATGGCAGATC
>JAQMYK010000019.1:19605378-19621914 GCA_030014345.1 Clarias buthupogon | reverse complement strand
GAGAGAGAGAGAGAGAGAGAGGCATTAAATGGTGATATGCTGAAAAGTGCAGCCCATGTTGGCAGATCTAGGAGGGACTAGGGAGTAGTTTTAATTGCATTCTTTTAAAGGAAAAGTCAAACAAAGGCTAAAATGCAAATTCCATTTCACTTACCTCATCATAACAAAAAAAATCTGCAGGCTTTGAAGAGCTTGGTCTAATGTTAGAGCATGTCCCAGGCTGGTGAAGTCAGTGTGTGAAGAGGCGGTGTGGTTTGGGGGAAAAGCTGAATGAGATCCGAGCGACCATCAGGCAGTAATTACGCCTCCATGTTGAGGTCATAGCAGGGTTAGAGACCCAGGCTAAGAGCGGCGTGTTTGTCTGTCTCTATTGCACTAATAGGGGACACAACAGGTGGGAGGTAAATCGGATCAGCCTTCTTAGCCGGACCCCTGTCCCCTCTCTCGGATGTTTCGCTCTCAGAATATGAACATGGAGAAAAAACTAAGCAATTTGTTCAATTAATCACAATGGATTAGAGCTTTTTTATGGCCTAGTCATGCTCACAGAAACCTTTAATCAAAAGATTAAAACCTACCTACCACCTCTATAAGCCCTTAGACCCACTGAGTTCCTGTCTTTCACAAGCATTCATAAAAACTTTGCGTCCTTCAACCAGCGACTCTTCATAACACTCGACAAATAATTTATTGCCCTGTTTAAGTCAGCCTGTAACGGTGTTCCATTCATTATTCTTATGTAACTTCCAGGAAATCCTCTGGACAGAGGCATGACCTATACGCCCAGAGTAGCAGAAGGTCATTTATGTTGTTTAGAAGGTTATTTAAGAACCTGGTTTCGATGTTATGCCTGCTTATAAGACATGTGTATACTTGTGTAACACTCAAAGCAGGGATAACTAGAAATGTGACACAACACCGATATTTAACAGATAAGACAAAAAACAATAACCTGAGATAAATCATGATCACCCCATGAGCTGCTGGCATCAGCAGAGACAGCAATAAGAAATCAAGGATAATCAGCTCATTATATTACATCATTAGTTAATCAGTTAACGTTCTGCTTTTTTAGCTCTGTGCTTGAAGGTATCCGTTTTCTCCTGCCTGTATTGTAAACACTGGCTTTTATTTCTTGCAGACTGCTTCCTCAGATGGAGCCTCGACCTCATGGGCTTACCCAACAAAAGGGGCCTCTCTTGATCATCACCCCGAGGCCCCAGTGAGGCTTATCTGCAACTCCTTTGAGCCGGAGAAGCGGATAAATCCAGGCGGCCCAGTGAAGCCAGTCCACTCTGAGGCCTGCTCTGAGAAACATAGACTCAATGGTATGAACCATGTGACGGTTGATGCACAAGCTATATCATGCCCTTCCAAGAACGTGCGGAGCTTTTCCTTCCAACGAAAGTGCGGTGCGACAGGCAGCGACAGGACTCCACTTCGAGGCCCAGCCAGTGCTTCGCAAGCGTGGCCAGGTCTCTATTTCATGGGTTCTTTTAAAAAGTTGCGATCCTCTGTTCTCCAGGGCATCCAGAACAGAGGTGGTATCACAGGAGACATTCAGGAGAAAGACTTGTCCATGAATAATCAGGAAAGCAACGGTTTCTTAGTAACCAAAAGACCTTTTGGAAGCAGTCAGACGAATGGAAAGGAGATACCAAGGGTTATTAACCGTACAACGGCTCCAGGTGTTTATGATGAGGAGGATGATTACGAGGAAGATGACTGTGGCCTAAAGAGGAACTCACACTTTTCGCGGAGTATACGTAGAGCATATGGACCAGGACGCATCTCCTTGTTGGACAACGGATCAAAAAAATCGGAAAGTTCTTCCGCTCAAGAATCTGCTCCTCGCACTCGACCCTTCAGCACTGTGGAACCCATTGGACCTGATGTAATTTTTAATACTGATGACAATGTGAAGGCCTTGAGTAGACTTAGCAAAAGCGCTGATAACTTGCACGTATTCAAAAGTCCTTTCAAATGCAAAGTACCCTCGAGTCACGACCTAGACGATTCGAGCGCTCCAAATTGCCAGAGAACAACCAATGCTTCATCTCCGGAAGGGCAGAAATGTGTATCAGGCGCCATAGGAATGCGGGGAAAGATGATCAAATTCGTTGGCAGTTTAACGGACCTGTCTAGCAACCGCAAGCCAAACCCCGGCTCCACCCCCACAGCCTCGTTATCGACCCTCAGCCAGCTCCATGATGACTACTGCCGCAGGACTCCCTGCGTCCCTGCTCTCGAACGTCAACGCAGACCCCCACCTTCCTACACCTGTCCCTCTGACAAGCAGAAAGTAAAGGCTGATGTTCACAGCCACGCACCAGCTGTACATGCCAGTTCTTCAGTACCCATTACTGTGAATTCATTGAATCATCAGGTTCCTGAGTGTTCCCGTCCCACAGAACAGCGCTCCAGTTCTTATGTCCAGCTTCCTTTGGATTTGCCGACGTCACGCTCAGATGTTTCTGTTGACCCTGTTACTCCTGCCAGAGGAAATTTTGGGAATGTGAAGGAAAAACTAAATGTGAAAAGTGAAGTTATCCTGGATGAGCACTGCACCAGGCCAGGACAGGAGCAGAGACTGGACAGTGTTCAAGTGAACTTGGAGGTAAGATGCTTTGATAATGTATGAATCAGAATTCATCAGGTATAGAGATGGGAATAACCAGGGATCTCCCGATATGATATTATCACGATACCTAGGTGTCGATTCCATTTGTATTGCGATTTTATCAGCATCATGATTTTATAAATATCGCAATTCAATATAAAAAAAAAATTCAGATTTGTTTTTGCTCTTAATACTCAAGATGCCGTCCTGCTAATGTGTCAATATTTAACTGTAGGATTATAAAGGAACTACAGCGTTTTACTTGTTTTACAAATGTAAACATACTGTATATAAATAAAGAAAAAGAGAAAAATTTCAGACAAACCTGACAATCAACTTTAGTGCTAGAGAAACGATTCAAATCCAGAATTGCAATCGAATCGAATTAAACAGTCTACCTGTGATTGACAGCTCTACTGTACATCCAATCATGAGTAAAGAAGTTAATATGTTTTCAAATTTCACCCAAGAAATAGTTTTTATTGGGGAAAAACAGTTTGTAAAGTATAAAACAATGTTCTTGGCGCATCTGATGTCCTACTGTATGGAACCAAATCATCCTGAGGGACGAAACAGATATAAATGTCTACCATCAAGGACATGGATTATTTGGGGTCAATTCAATGCCATTGACTCGTGTTATCAGTGCTGATAAGTGGGACAGATTGAGACAGATCGTATTCAGTGAAGTACATGGACGGATTGATTCTAGTGTACAGCAAACGTTAAGCTGACTCCCGAACCTGCCGTTCTGATCTGACATATAGGCAGAGCGATCACGTACCAAATGCCAAAGACCGCTACGCCTCTCTCAGTCTGAAACCATGCAGTTTAAAATTGCAATATACATAATTACGTCAGTGGATTCATTAGACCGGTTCGAGTCTCAGAGTTCCTGACAGTTGACACAGATGGCTTGGCTGTCGTGTTTCGGACAAGGGTTAATGATTGATGGCATGGGGTTTATGATTAGCACCGTTGCCTAAACAAAGCTCCTAGACGTCACTCGGGACACCTATCAGCCGGTTCACGAGTCAAAGTCCAAAGGAAGACACACAGATACAGACATGTGTCGGTCTTAGGAACCTGTTACGGCAGATTATAACGAAATGCCCCCAAGAGCACAAGACGCTCTGTTTGTTTGTGTCTAGAAGCCTGTGTTCACGTGTGTGTATGTGTATGTGTGTGTGTGTGTGTGTGTGTCACCATGGTGTTGATCCACTGTGTGCCGTTTCAGTGCATCTGGAAGACTCTGGAGAGACAGAGCAAAAGTCTCGAGGTAAGCAGATTTTTTGAAGCCCTTATCAGAAGGGTGTCATTAGAAGAGAGCATCGTGTCAGCAAGTGATGATTTTAGAACAACTACACCTTTAATACATGTCCTGCATTCTGCACCCTCATTTACACACTTATGACTTAAAGTTAAATCATCACAGTTGCATTTTTCACTCCTGCTGTTATAAGCTGTGTTTAAGTCTTTCACTAAATGCGCACTCGTTTGTTCCAGACGCCATCCGGAGAACCGTCTTTCACAGACCTCCTGAAGTCAAACCATGAAAGATACAGCGACTCAGTGTTCGTCAGTCCTCCTGTCACACCCACCTGTGCTGCAGAGCCGCCCCTGCTGACAACACCAACATCGCCAGCCTCGCCAGCCTCCTCCTGCGACACGCCCGTCTCTACCGTGCCCCCGAGGAGGCCCAACACAAACAAACCTCGACCAATCTCTGACTACGGACAGCTCATGTGCAGAAAGTACGCTGTCCCCATGGAGGAGATGGAGCTCCAGGGTGACGCTCGGGAGCAGTGTAGCGCTAACGACACACACCCTGATTCAGACAATCAAGAGAGCAGCTCTGTGAATGGATGCATGGACAGCAGGAGGAGGAAGCGCCCCATCTCAGTGATAGGAGGAGTGGATCTGTTCGCGTCTCCTGATGAGAAGGACGATGCTGAATTGCCTTCTGTAAGCCTTAATTTATTCATTTTATCCCTCAGCTTCTTCTTAATCAGTAATCTGTCCCAGGCTTTCAGGTCATGCCGTCAGCACATGTTAGATTGTGCTGTAATAAAAACGGAATGAAATGTTCTCTCACCAGCCTGTCGCTTGTAAGGTAATAAGACGTAGCTGTTCATTTTACATACAAACCGCAAGATGGAAACATTTTCTGTCTCACAAAGCACTGACACTGGAGACTCCTTCCAAAATATTTAAATAAACACATTATAGTGGTGTATTATATCATACACCACAGGTCATTTTCCCGAACACACCGCTCCTTTAATGTGATTTATATGAGTTATATTTATACGGGTCTCCAGCATGCATGTACAAAAAAAAAAAAACAATTCCAGCTTTTTAAATGTTTTTTTTTTTGTGACCTCATATAGATCCCCTCCATTCGCTTGTTGCTCAGCTCTGCAGTTCTCTGGGGGCGTGGCTTAACAATAGCTCATTTACATAGAGACTGAAACGGTGCATTTGGAAGAGGAGTGAGATAAAGCAAGTTTGAGGTTTACTTTTTTTTTTTTGGTCTGAGGGGTATTACAGCTGAAGAATTAACATACATACTACTCAATTTAATTCAATTCAGTTATATATATTGTATTTTATATGCTGTAGCACTTTTAACAGTGGTACAGCATATAAATAATAAAACAATAATAATAATAATTATAAGTCCATAAGCATTTTTAAACATTAGTATTCCAACACAAAAAAAGAAAGCAGCTCATTATACAGTATAAGCCACTTTTTAGGCAAAAAGCAGGAAGTTGCCGGGTTTTACATGCAAAAACGAAGCAGGTGCCACAGTCACGGGCCTCGGGTGCCACAGTCACGGGCCTCGGGTGCCACAGTCACGGGCCTCAGAAAGACTGCGGTGGTTCTGCAGGACGCTCAGTAAAACTATGCAGCTAATTTCAGTATAAAACTGCACAAATTGTACCTGATACTTAAGAGTCTTCAAAGCGTCGTCGCACCAAATATTGACTTTGCTTCATTAACTACTGTTTTCTGGGGTTTATAGTGTTTTTTTTTTTTGTGTTCTTTTTGGAGCAATACCTGCTCTATTTAGCGTTTGCTAGTTCCTGTGTAGCTAATTCAGTTACATCATATTACAAGCTAGTAGAACAGACGGTGTGTAATGAAACACAGCTCATAAAGGAAACAGATTTAAACATTTCAAGAAAAAATCAGATCCTGATAGATATCGAGGCCACATGACCCCAGGACTTTCAGACGCACTGCTCACGGTTTATTCAAACTAGCTCATGTTACCAGCTAAACCTCAGGCCATGGTGCTCTTTATTCTACAAGCTGTGCTCATGTTCTCTCCGTCCGAGTCTCAGGTGTCACGTTTGACCATAACCGGATCTTCTATAAACTAAGACGTGCCAAAAGCGTGACTAAAGTAATGACTGATAAGGAAGGGGAAGAAAAAACTGAGATCAGGATTGGACAAGGACGGATGTTTTTTTTTTTTTTTTTTTTCCTGCATAAATAGATTATTACCCCAAAGACTCCACCAGATACACACACACACACACACACACACACACACACACAGGCGCGCTGATTACTGTAAGAGTGAATGAATCATGTTTTCTCTCTGGCTGTTTATGCTTTATTATGAGCTAATCCCACAGTCTAGTTAGGGATTTTCTTGAGGTCTAATGATGCATTCAGGACGCAGAATTACTGTGTTCAAAAGGAACGCTGTGTAGGCCTGAGTCGTAATCAGTACTGAGGAAACCATTCGAGGAAAAAACATAATGGGTCCGTCTCGTTTCCTCATGCCACAGACTCGCACACATCTCAACGTTCCTGCGGTTTGAAATGACCTCAGCGAGTGTTTAAGCCACGCTTACAGCAACAGCAGTACGCTGGCGATTTTCAGCCTGATCTCTATCAGCCTCGGCTGTAGTTTATGTGTCACGTCGACATGGATTTCAACACTTTCCCTGTAAGAGAAAAGAACCGAAAAAACCTGTTTACTCCAAACTCACTCGTACACCGCACGGCTAAACACAGGTGTTACATTCTTTAAAAAACATAGACATAGAACACGAACTCGGTTCGAAGTTCAGGTGCTGTTCTGCGCTCACGGGGAAACATTAGGATGAAACTGAAATGTGGGAGAGGGAACGTCTTAGCAAACCTGTTCCTGTGAATTATCCATCTTCTGTTTCTGTTACTCATATCATTTTGTTACTTACTTACCATTTGAAGTGATCGTAGGAATTTCATGCATTTTTCAGACATCAGATGATAAGATGCATCAATCATTTTTCTTATTGTTTCCTTATTTGTATAGAATGTGATTATTATGATGTTATTATTATCATTATATATTCATAGGATTTGTTTTATACACGAGTCGAATTAAAATTGCGCCATAAATTAGATTTAAATCTTTTCTTTTTTTTTTAAGAAGAAAATGTTTCAGGTGTTGTGGTATGAGGATGATGGGGTTTGGGTTTGGAAACACTTGCTAAAAGTTTTGATTATTTATTTCCCACACACAATACTTTTGGTTGGTAATTTCCATGAGTGGTGCTACAGAGTGGTGTATCCTCTATACAGGGTCACATGGCCAATTCCAGGAGACTTAGAGCACAAGGCGGGGTACACACACACATCCTGTACGTACACACACTCACCTGCTCATTCATGCACTACGGGCAATTTGTGAACGCCAATTAGCCCAGTCTGCATGTCTGCGTGTCTGCATGTCTTTGGGCTGTGGGAGGAAACCAGGGTACCCGGAGTTCATTTCAAACCGCAGGACCTTTTAGATGTGTGTGAGTCTGTGGTATGAGGAAACGAGACTGGGCCATTATGTTTTTTCCTTCGACTGGTTTTCTCAGTGCTGATTATGACTCAGGTCTACACAGTGCACCAAGCACGGGGAGAACATGCAAACTCCATGCACGCAGTCCAGAGGCAGAAATCGAACCCGGATCCTGGAGATCGTGCCGCCTAAGGGCCAATATTTCTTTATCTTTGATTACGCTGCACAGAAACATCTTAATCTGGAATATTTCCTGATCTATCAGTGAGGAAAAGCTCCATAGGTCATTCAGTATCTGACTTCATTTTATTGCCACATAATGAGTCTAGAGCTGAGCGACTGAAGCACCCATGTAAAGGCTTGTACAGTGGACACTATGCATGATGGGTGCATCGCTTTATGCGCTTCCCTTATATTTAGCCCTTATCCAGAGCGACTTACATTTTCATCTCATTATACTGTACATCTGAGCAGTTGAGGGTTAAGGGCCTTGCTCAAGGGCCCAACAGGGACAACTTGGTGATCGTGGGATTTGAACCAATGACCTTCCAATGCTGTAGTTCATTGCCTTAACCACTGAGCTACCCTGGACCCTTCTTACCCTGACACACACATCTCTCTGGAATAGGGACTCATCAGACCACGTGACCAATTGTGCAGTTTTTTTTTGTTTTTTTTTTGCAATAAACAATGGAAAATGTAAAAGAAATAAATCAACAGTCTTTACTATATTAATACAAGCAGATTTGCAGTACGTAACTTTTCCCTTTTTATTTAATTTTTTTCAAAAAAGCTAAATTATAGTCTGTGCTAATCATGCGCACACACACACACACACACACACACACACACACACACACATACCGTACATTGCAGATGCAGTGGATAGACATTAATCTAAAAGATACCGGAGTATTCCGTTAATAGAGTAATCCTGCGTCACGCCCCCTGAATGTGTCACGGCACGCACATAGTCGAGGCATAAATCACTCGGTATTTTTATGGTGTAATATTGTTTTTTTTGTTTTTTTTATCTGCACTAACTTGATGAGTGTGTTTCATGATTTTGTAGATAAAACGCTGACTCAGAACATAGCGTCCTGTGATACAGATAAACCATGTTTGACCTTCGTTCAGGTCGTTGCTCTTCACAGGACAGTCACTGAACTCTTTGTAGACATACTGTATGTCATGGTGAATGTCCGTGAGTGAAGGTGTACTCCTTGTGCTGTTCTGCAGCCCGTCACTCGACCCCCTGTGCCCTCTCACGCCGTGCCTCCGTACCGCGGCGTATCCGCCCGCCTGCGTCCCTGTGTCTTCTCCCAGAGTACACCGACGGGGCTGGACCGCGTGGGTCGCCACAAACCACACCGAATCCTCAGCGGTAAGTGTGTGTACAGTATATGTGTGTGTGTGTGAGGGTTAGTTGTAAGGTTGTTCTGTGTTACATGAAAAGTTGATGTGTGTGTGTGTGTGTGTGTGTTGTGCAGATGGGAACTCAGGGCTCGATGGCAGCGTGAGTGAGGAGGACGGCAGTTTTGATGAGATCACCGACGGAACACCGTATCTGCAGCCAGAAGTCGATCTGTCAACTTTAAACCAGGTCAGTAAAATGTGTGTGTGTGTGTGTGTGTGTGTGTGTGTGTGTTTCGCGTGTATGTTATATTATTTTATAGCACAGTGCAGTTAAATTCTTGAATGTGACTAATCAGGAATTGTTGATTAATTTTCCCCAAGTCTGACCATGTGATGAGGAAAATTAATCAACATGGTTTAAAGAATGTATGAGGGGCGTTCAAGTCAAACCGGGACTTGTGATGATATTTCTCCTGAATGAAGACATAAAACCCGATTGACTTTTATCGAAGACTTCATGCACAGGATGATGATGAGAAGCATTTGAACGGTACAAAAGTTTTAAAGAAGGACATACGTGTGTGTGTGTGAATGACGATCCCGGGCGAGGTGGCTCAGAGCACACTGCTGTCGTTACTGTGAACATTCAGTGAGTGGAACACATGATCCTGGTCTATGTGAACTGTACAGGACATTGCAGGAACCCGGCTGGGAGCGTACAGTCCTGACCTCGCTCCAAGAAATTTCCGGCACTAAAGGAGTTCCTGGGAGGCCGGCGTTTCAGACAGACAGGCCACTCAAAAGTTTTTCGATCATGAGAAAACTTTCTACCTAGTGAAACATTGGGATAAGTGCATTACTGTAGCAGGAGATTATCTAGAGAAATAAAGGGAGTTTATACTCTCATAACTGTGTTCTGTTATTCTGCACAATCAAAAGTCCCTCTTTGACTTGAACGCCCACACCTACAGATCTAGCATTATGTCTCGAAGCCAATCATAATGCAGAGTGAAGTCATTTCCCAACAGTCCTGGCGAGAGCTGAGCCGGTCCATAGTTACCACATAGTCACTCATTTGCCCATCGTACATCATTTGCATGTGGAATAAATGAAAATACGTTCCATGAATGCAGCGGATGGAGACTTGTAGTCTCGGAGACGCAAAAATGCATGTGCTCAGTCGTTCCGGTTACAATTATCCTCAGCATAACCAGCGTTTATTAGTCTAAGTGACGTAGGGATTATTCCTTCTGCTACAGACCACCCGATTCTTTCAGGTATCCCTTTCTCAGTTCAGCTATAATTTATTACAGGATGTTGTTTGTAAACTCATCAGATCAGCTCATAAGCCCTTCTTCATCATACGCTCATAAATCGGGATTCATTAATTCATTCTTTAAAATTTCATTTAATTAATCTAAGTGCTTTATCCTGAACATGTGATACACTTCTATGTAACAGGTTTCAAATGCGTTGCTCGGCAGCGAGAAATTCAATCCTAGCCATGTTGTACTGGAAATAAACATGATGTACATTTTTCACGCAGCTTTTGATGATAATTCATGTTAGAACTGGGAAGGAAAATACTTCAAGTAGTCAGTATTCACATGTTGTGTCTGTTATATTGTGTGTGTGTGTGCGTGCGTGTGTGTGTGAGTGTGTTTTTCTGGGTGGAGATGCCGATGATTGAATGTGGCCGTGTATGCATTACAGGGTGGGGCTGTTGATGATTCTTTGTGGTAGAAAGGGAAGAGTGTAAAAGGATGCTGTTTATGTGCTCTTGTGTCTGAGTATTAGTATTTTCCGGTGTGTAATGGGGCGCGGTAACAAATCCACGTTTCGCATTATTTCTATGATGAAGTGTGTTGTCGCCTTGCACCTCCAGGGCCCGGGTTCGATTCCCGGCCAGGTTCGATTGTGCATGGAGTTTGCATGTTCCCCCCCCGTTTGGTGGGTTTCCTCCGGGTACTCCGGTTTCCTCCCACAGTTCAAAGACATGCAGGTTAGGTTGATTGGCGTTCCCAAATTGTAGTAGTGTGTGTGAATGAGTGTGTGAGTGTATGTATGTGTGTGTGCCCTGCGATGGATTGGCACCCTGTCCAGGGTGTACCCTGCCTCGTGCCCTAAGTCTCCTGGGATAGACTCCAGGTCCCCACGACCCTGAATACAGCTTAAAGCTGTATAGACGATGAGTGAGTGAGTGAGTGTGTGAGTGAGTGTGTGTGTTGTGTTCTGTAACAAAGCATGTGAGCTAAATTTGGCATACCTAACAAATATGTGGGCGGAGCAAGAAATATTCAGACCACTGACTGAACGTCAAATCACAGATTCAGACAAGTTTAAGTAAACACCAGGGCCGTGTCTGAGTTCTCGTAAGGAATGCAGCTTTCCACATTCTTTCTAGAACAACACACTGACTGTAAACCCACTAACACATCACCGTAATTCCTAAAGGAACACGCTCACGGTGAAAACACTAATAAATACTCCTGTATATTATAACCAGAGTAGTGTTCGTGCAGGAGGGGAAATACACGAATAAAACCAGTTGACTTGAAGAGTGTAATAACATTGTAAAATTGCTATAAATCAAAGAGTTTTACTACTAACATAAATACACTAATAAATGAGAAAGCTGACATCATTCTAAAAATTATACCTACAGTACAGTACGTTCACTACCAAATGGATAAACTACCATAAAGTCTTACAACTACCGTAAATGCACTAAACAATGAGCGAAAAAGTAATTTACTACTACTACCGTATTTATAGTAAAAGATGGAGAGTAAATCTGGAAGCATTATATTATTCTACAATCTCTACTGTAGCATCAACACAGAAACATTACGACTACCGTAAATACACTAACAATTGGGGAAGCTACAGCACATCTAGGAGCAGATCCGCGCAATTAAATCGATTGTGCAAAACTATTGTGCAAATACTCACTAATTGGTTTTTGGTTTTAGATTCAGAATCAATTCACACTTTTTAAAATAGTGCTGTCAATCGATTCAAATTTAAAATCTAGTTAATCACAGTCAAAGTCCGTGACCAGACAATCAGACCAAAAATGTCAACAACCTACAGTAAAGCCATAGCCGCCTGAGCCGCCACTCCCACATTTTATGTTTAATGAATTCTTGTAAAAATAGTTCCCCTAAGCGGGAGTTCAAGCACTGGTTTTATACCAAGCTTTTTATAATGAAACTTGCCGTTCAGCACCCCTGGTGATGTTTCCTCAGTCATCATATTATCCATTATCATCCATTATCATCCATTATAACATTATCCCACACAGCCGGGTAACCATGCCGTGATTACGGGAAGCCATTAGGATCAAATTAACTTAAAAAAATAAATAGATAAAAAACAGTAATGTGTTAAACCTTCATGATTAATCACATGCATTAACGTGATGATATTGACAGCCCTAAATTTAAGTAAACTTAGAAGTGTTTAAATACATACTGTAGTGTTTCGGTGATTATTAGATACTTTCAGTGCGTTTCGAAATCTTTTATCGAAATGAAAATTGCAATGAGGAAAAACTACAAATTGAATCATCACTCTACCGCTGATTCCCAGCTCTAACCAACAGCAAACTCTAAGCACTACAGTATACAGTATTAGTGCTGGAGCATTTCGGTAACTGTAATCATTACCCTAATGCCTGTAGTAAAAGGGTCAGTCAGATTTATGGTACCAGTAGATGCGCCACTTTAAGTTGCATCTACCTGTGTGGGCCACATGATGTTACCTGACTTTCACTTCCAAGGGAAACTGACTCATTTTATTTCCTGTCTGTCTCCACTCCAGTACATCTCGTCGGGACATGCGGTGTACGCCGAGGCCCTGTGGGACCACGTGACGATGGGCGAGCAGGAGCTGGCCTTCAAAGCCGGGGACGTCATCCGGGTGCTGGACGCCCAGGAGAAAGACTGGTGGTGGGGGCTGGTGGGCGAGAGGCAGGCCTGGTTCCCCTCCAGCTTTGTGAGAGTAAGTGTGCAGCGCTCGGGTTCCCTCTAAGCGACGAGCGTGAAACAAAGCCGTGCTCAGGCCACGCTGAGCCATGGAAACTTCTGAATGGCTCTCGGGGTTTAGTGAAGAGGCCATTGAAGGAGCGTCACCGTGGATACGGCTATTGATTGGCAGGTGTTGCGGGAGGTGGGGGTCATGGGAACAGCGAGGCTTCTAAAGGAAAGTGGACGTACTGTAAATTTGTCTTCTTATGGAGCAAATATGCAGACGTTGCCCTCTAGATTTACTCTGCAGCAGATTAGGCCCCGTCGAGTGGAGCAGAACAAATACAGCGTTTGCTCGGGGTCAAAGCTTAAGATATCTTAAACGTGTCGAAAAATAAATAAATAAAAGCCAAGCTCATAACACTATTTAACCTCGTCCCGTAGGTGCGTGTGAATCAGGAGGACTCGGCCGGCGACGCCGCGGAGAACTCTCCAGGACAGCAGGAGGCTCTCTCTAAAGAACCGCGCAGCCAGAGCTCTGAGCACCGCGAGCAGATGAGGGCCAACGTGGTCCAGGAGATCATGAACACGGAGCGCGTCTACATCAAACACCTCCGAGATATCTGTGAGGTGAGCTGCCCTCCTCGCCACGCAGTGATACGATCAGACGTTATAATCATCTTCACACCACAGATACATTTCTTACTTATTCACACACTATATAAAATACATCGTCGAGTGCAAAAGTTTGCACACCCTCAACACAAAATAAGTTCATTGTCTAACAATAAGACTAATTATTTATTTATTTATTTATTTATTTATTTGTATTCAGCTGATTCCTGAGACGTTGTCAGACATTCTTCAGAATCATTCGTCGTTTAGCTCCACAACAAAGAATCATTTCTGAACATAAAACTTAATAATACGTTTCTGTTTAACACACGTCTACTAATACCTTTATTATACAACAGAGTTTGCGTGTTTTGAGCTTTAAAAAAAAAAACACATGGTAAGGCCACGCCCACAAGCAACTCCAATCTGAATACAAGGACACGCCCTTTTATACAGTATACTGTTTTATAAACTCTGTATGATGGACTGGCTTGTGCTTCTTATCAGGAATATTCAAAAACACTCTACTGTACATTTACAAACTTACAATTTTATTATTCCAGAGACAAAACGTTCTCTTTCTCCGAGTGTAACAAATATTCTTTAAGTTGCCCTCCTTTGTGTTTCTAATCTCCTCCAAACTCTTTCATTTCCTTCGCACATCTTTTCAATCCTCCCTCTTGTGATACTCCCCCCGTAGTCTCTCTTTTACACACACACACACACACACATTCTCTCTGATTCCTTGTATACCTCTGCCAAAGGTCACACACACACACACACACACACCCACACACACACACACACACATTCCTGTTTCTGAAGACTGAAGTTGTTGAGACGTGAGTTTTTTATGTTCTGGATTGTTCTTACACGATACACAGCTTTGTTTAATCTCGAACATTTTGAAACTGTACTGTATCTATGCTCCTGTCCTCCTGGTGAGACTCTGTACTGTATGTGTCCACATTATGTAATCCGAGACACATTCATGTGTTTGCAAGCAGCAACGTTTCCTCTCAGCACGGCAGAGTGATATTAACCAACGCCTGATCATTTCAATCGTGCTTTAAACGCCGTCTGACGTATCAGCGAAACTTTCTCGGAAGATTGTGAAATGTAAACAGAGATGCTGATTGTTACTGTGCTGAGGTTTTAAGGTTTATACAGCAAAGATATTTTATCTAACTGATTATCTATAAAGAAAGATCTCAGAACTCGAAACCGGCTTGTTACTGTAGTTCAGTTCTGTTCATATGATACGCGGGTCACATGATTATTAAACTGTAGTTGAAAATATAAATGAATAAATTAAATGCATTGTAGTAAAAAAAAAAATGTTATTTTGTAGTCATGGATTTATAGTTATTATTTTTATCATTCGCTCAAACATTATCTATACCACTTTATCCAGTGTTCAGGGTCATGGAGGGGCCTGGAGCCTATCTCAGGAGACTTTGGGTGCGAGACTTAGGGTAGTGGACGGGGTGCCAATATTTTAATTTGTTATTTAAATTTATAGTTTTTCCTTACCTATCATTAAATTCGTGATCATATCACCATAAACACGCAAGGCCAAGGAAACGTTTACAGAATTAACAGAAAACATATGGTTTTATTAGAGATATTAATAATATTATGTCCTTTTACCCGTATTCTCCACCAGCACGAACATAACAATGCTTGAACAAAAAAATTGTTCCCCATCTTATTGAAATATAATGTATTACAGAGGAAAAATATATTATGATTTCTCGTTTAAGTTATATTATTAGAAGTAATAATAATTATTGTTGTAAAACTTGATACCACGATGAATCAGTCGAGGTATTTGCATTTCCTTATCTCAAATCTTTTTTGCTCTACTCCTTGTGAGATTAAATGAATCGCAGCACTAATCCTTGTCAGTGTGTTTTCTGCTCACTGCTTCCCCCTGATGGCCAACTCCTTAAATTACACCGAGGACCTTTGGAAGAACTTGTCTAAATCATGTTAAAATGATAAAATGTGTATTTTTATGTGTGTGTGTGTGTGTGTTCAGGGTTATATCCGCCAGTGCAGGAAACACCCCGGCATGTTCACAGATGCACAACTCAAGACCATCTTTAGCAACATCGAAGAGATCTACAAGTTCCAAAGAAAGTTCCTGAAGGATCTAGAAAAGAATTACAACAAAGAAAACCCTCACTGGAGTGAGATTGGCTCGTGCTTTCTTCAACAGGTACGTTATTTTTTTTCTTGCTAACTTCAAGAGCGAGAGAAACATCTCACGCCGCTCATTCTCACACTCTCACACTCCGTCCTTCTCGGTCAGGGCGAAGGTTTCTCCATATACTCGGAGTACTGTAACACACATCCGGCGGCGTGCGCCGAGCTGCAGCGACTGATGAAGCAGGGACGCTATAAGCACTTCTTCGAGGCCTGTCGCCTCCTGCAGCAGATGATCGACATCTCCATCGCCGGCTTCCTGCTCACGCCGGTGCAGAAGATCTGTAAATACCCGCTACAGCTGGGCGAGCTGCTCAAATACACACCTAAAGACCACAGGTAGGTACACGGCATGTAAAAGTGTTCATGTAAAAAAGCAGGGGACGTTTTTTTCCTCAGTCTGGCGACTCATCTGAAAGTCTGGATAAGACTAAAAAAGGGAATTCTGATAAGCCTTTATGTATTTAATCATTTCGCATACTTAAAATTATGAAGAATATATTTATGTATTTAATGTTTGCATTGTAGCACTTTATATTAGAAAAAATAACAATATTTGTCATATACAACACAATTAAATATTCGGACATTTGATTTCCAGTTAACTTAACAAACAGCCTCCAGTACAACCTCATTACCATACACTTATACATACATACATTACCATACACTTATACATACACTTATACATACATACATTACCATACACTTATACATACACTTATACATACATACATTACCATACACTTATACATACACTTTTACATTCATACATTACCATACACTTATACATACACTTATACATTCATACATTACCATACACTTATACATACACTTTTACATGCACTTTTACATTCATACATTACCATACACTTATACATACATACATTACCATGCACTTATACATTCATACGTTACCATACACTTATACATGCACTTATACATTCATACATTACCATACACTTATACATACACTT
>JAQMYK010000019.1:19529893-19576028 GCA_030014345.1 Clarias buthupogon | reverse complement strand
TTGGTGGGGACATTTCAATGGTCGGAGGATATTGGTGGGGACACATCCCCTCCGTCCACCCTAAATCTACGCCCCTGTTTGAAAACAATGCTGCTAAAACTATAATGTTCAATACTCTCCATTGCTTGAAGTGCGCCCTCTTGTGGTTAATTGAAACATAAGCTATGGAGAAATGCGATGCAAAACAAACTACATTAAATACATTTTTAATCCATTAAATTCTTGAAAGCAAATTAATCCAAAATGGTCTATTTTTTTTTTTCACTGACAGGCCAACAACAAAGTGGAAAATCTAATACTATAATTAACATCACTGGTGTTTATAAAAATGGATTAAGTGATTTAGAGGATTATATGATTGTCTCTCTCGACAGCGATGTGCAAACCGGGAGAGGTGTACTGTGGGAGCGGCCAGTGCAGACCACACGGGAGCCAGTGTAACCTGCAGGCTTGTGGAGACAGCAGCGAGGAAACTAACTGTGGTAATGTAGTCCCTTCTCTCCTAAGCCTTACCTAATCTCAAAACTGCGTGAAGTTTGATTTGTTATTTTTGGTCCCTTTTTCTTATTGACATTAGTCTCATTTTAACAAAGTAGTCATGATTGTATAATATCTTATACTGCATGTATTCACGTGTCTGCTCAGGATCTGTTCCCTCCTCAGCAGGTAAATGTTACCACATGTGTTCGAACAAAATATGTCTGCCAAAGTCTTCAGTGTGTGACGGAGTCTTAGACTGCAAAGACCGCAGTGATGAGCTCAACTGTACACGAGCATGTGAGTTCCGCTCAGTATTAAATCACACATCATTGTGAAGAATTAGTTAAAGGAAAATGAAATATACACAGTTTTCATCAAGAGGAAAAATTTGGCACTGGGGATTATGACATGGATAAATCACTGTTAAACTTCAAAGAACACCAGTTTCATTCTAAACCACATCAGCATGCCTGTTTGATCTCCCTGAATAACTGAATGTAGTTTGTGTCAGATATTTACAGTAGAGTTGGCTGAGGTTTCCATTTTGTCTTTTTTTTGTTGTTGTTGTTGTTGTTTTTTGCTACAGCATCCTATAAAGAAGCAATTGATGTAAATTGGTTGATTATTCAACATTAGGAGCAGGAGAATAATTATGTGTTTTCAATCAGTCTTAGGTTTATGTTAACTTGGCTTATTTTACTGTTTTTTTTTGTTTTTGTTCAGTGAACACAGGTCTCAGAGCTCCCCAAAGTGTGTCTGTTAATACTTCAGCTGAAATTCCACTCAGATAATGCATTCTTTCACACCTCAAACCCCCCCCCGTTTCACTCCTTCTGCGAGCGTGCTGTTTCAGTGTCTCTGTAAATGAGCTACTCCTGAGCCACACCTCTTCTAAAAACAGCAGAGCTGAACAGCAAACCAGGGGGCGGATCTTCTTATATGAGGTCACATTAGGGGAAGATCGAATTGGCTTTTTTAACCCCTGGCCAATATAAAAATGGAAAAAGGATGAAAAGCAGGGAATGTTTTTTTTTTCCCCCTAAGGTTTGAACTTGACTACAAAGTGAATTTTACAAAACAGGTTCGATAAAGTATAATGTACTAGGATTTTTATTGTTCATCATGTGTACATTTTATTCCTCTCTTATGTGTAAGTAATATATCCCGGCTAAGTCCTGCTTTTTTTTTTGTGTGTAGTTAAAGGTTGCTCGCCGACGTCCTATAAATGTGCAAACGGCAAGTGTATCTCGAAGGTGAACCCAGAGTGTGACGGCATCAAAGACTGCAAGGACGGATCTGACGAGCTACGCTGTGGTGAGACTCCAGCTGCTAACATCCAGACTCGCCCATACCCGTGGCTTTTTGTTCACTCAGAGAGTTCAAAAATCTGTTAGGACGTCTGTATAACCGTAAACACCTGCTCAAGTATGCATGGAGAAGAAATACTTTAGCCGTATTTAATAACACCAAATCCTGTGCAGCAATGTGATATTTTGGATTTATTGCAAATAGAGTCATTGATTTCCTTTTAAATTTTTTTACTTCTAATAACCTAAAATAATAAATTGATCCACATCTCTATTCCTGCAGCTTATATTGTCCTATTAGACTATTAATTATATGTTCTGGGTGTCAATTTTTTAATTATCAGTAAATAAAATGGTTTAAAATGCTGGATAAGTTCATGTTATAGCTTTATCTTTTACAAATACGAAAGTGTTTAGGGAAAATGTGAAGATTCTGTGTGTTGCGTTTTGTTTTAATGATACTGGCGGAGAGGCTGTCAGCAAGCTGTGTGAGATGTGTGAATGTGAATGATCTGCCACACTTTTCTGTGAGCATTGGTCCATTGTTTTCCCAGAGTGTAAGTATCTATTAAAGATTAGTTTAAATCGACATCATCTTTTAAAGAAAAAGTGAAACGGCAGATACTTAAAGTTTCTTCATGTTTTGTTGATATGGTTTACATTTGGTTTAAAATGGCAAAGTGTCTAATCCTGCAGGATGATCTAACTGGCCTTTATATAATACTCTTTCTTTCTTTTTTTTAACCCTAATACATTACCCTAACATACCTTAAAAAACACTTTTGTTTTGTGGATAGCGCGATAAGTAACGTGAGCCGTACCTATACTGAACCCAGACTTGTGTACTGTTCTCACTGGAGCAGGGTGTGGCATTCGACCAAGGAAACGGGCGAAGATCGTGGGAGGGACGGATGCCCAGGCGGGTTCATGGCCCTGGCAGGTGAGCTTGCAGATAGAGCGCTATGGCCACGTATGCGGAGCGTCGCTGGTGAGCAGCCGCTGGCTCCTCTCCGCCGCTCACTGCTTTCAAGACTCGGACGCCATCAAGTAAGAAATGCTTGGGTTCACAATTTCTTATTACGTCAATACATCATTCAGTCATTAATTACATCATTCTTATGAGGTTGAAAATGTACTGTAGTTCGACTTTAAAGTTAAAATGTCTAAAAATGTTGCTTTTATGTCAGGACTGACAATTTACTGTACATACAGTATGAGTATAAATAGTTTTTTCTTCAGATACTCAGATGCTCGTGCCTGGAGAGCCTACATGGGCATGCGGGTCATGAACTCGGTCAGTAACGCTGCTGCTACACGGCAGATCCGCAGGATAGTCCAGCACGCCCAATACGATCAGTTCACCTCCGATTATGACATCGCCCTCCTGGAACTCAGCGCCCCTGTGTTCTTTAACGATCTGGTGCAGCCCGTGTGCGTTCCAGCCCCATCGCACGCCTTTACCTCCGGCACCAACTGCTTCGTCACTGGCTGGGGAGTCCTCACTGAGGAAGGTAAAGCTTTGATGGATTCGGTTTCAGACTACTGCACACTTTCATCTCTGCCCTTGTGTGGTCCGTAAGTGCAAGCTGTCTTCCTGGAATGGTTTCTTGTTTTAGGTGAGCTGGCCACCCTGCTGCAGGAGGCCACAGTAAGCATCATCAACCACAAAACGTGCAACAAGATGTACGACGATGCCGTGACTCCCAGAATGATATGTGCAGGGAGCGTACAGGGCGGAGTCGATGCCTGTCAAGTGAGTTCCGGTGTGTGAAAATTCTGCATGTAAATTGGCTCCATCTTTAATGTCACCATGTGTCTGCATGCAGGGAGACTCTGGAGGGCCACTGGTGTGTCTAGAGCGGGGTCGGAGGTGGTTCCTGGCTGGCATCGTGAGCTGGGGCGAGGGATGCGCACGGCAAAACCGGCCCGGGGTTTACACACAGGTGATCAAGTTCACAGACTGGATCCACCAGCAGACTAAAGGCCAGGTGTGACTTGTGACACAAAAAAAAACAGCTTGGAGTTCATCATGATTTGCACACACTCTGTCGTTCTTCACGGACATCAACCCAGACGCCATGGTGCGTAGTGACACCGCCAACTCCGTCAAGGCCTCCTCTCAGTCCAGTCCTCCAGGCCTCATCGTTCACCACCTCATACACAATGCTCATTTTTTTTAATGCATAATGCACATTCAAAGCATCGAAGGACGGACAGTTAGTTTAGTACATTAATGCTCAATTTAAAGACGTCATAATACGAGTGTCGAGTTATGAAAAGAGTACCGCGTATGCTGCATCACTAGTAACATGCATTTAATCTTATCAACGACATAAACGATATTTATAGACTGATAAATATACTTCCCTTATTCATAAACCATTAAGAGTTATAAAGGCCATATAATTAACGTACTGTGAAATTGTTTGCGTGTAAATGAATCATAAGGAGCAAGCTGCCCAAGGAGTCACGGTGAAGGAAAAAAAATACAACCTGCTGATTTACTGATTCAGTATCGAGGTTTTTTTTTTTTTTTTCGTAATTGTGTTTTCATATTAATAATTTACTGCTTTGAGCAATATTTGGTTTGAATTTATCACCCTGACTCATGCGGGTAAAGAGATTTCTTGAACCTGACATAAGGGAGGTTCTGTAGCATGTACCTAACTACTCCATTAATGCTATAACTTTATTTATCCTACACATGTGTTATTTTTAAATTCAGTTGTTTTACAACTCAAATGTAGGAGCAATTTCATCAGATTAGGGTGAGTGTACAGATTGTTAAAAGTGAGGGAGCAAGTTTATTAAACTGATTTAGTCTCATATACTGCTGATACTCGTTCCCACATTGCCCCCTGTCGGTAAGAATAAGCACTACAACTCCTTTGCAGGTCCCTTTTTCTTATTTCCTTACTGTACTTCCTTATTTCCTGAATGTTGAACAACCTTATCTGGATGTCAGATGATCACACTTTATGTTTATGTTACATCTGAAATATTAGACATAATAAACAGAGGTGCTATACCAGTTCGAATTTGCTGTCATGTGATTCTGAGTGTACATTTGATTCTTCAAAGGAAAAAAGGGGGGAAATTCCCAAATTGTGTATTGTTAAAGCATGTGCATTGAGAACTGAATACAAATGTATGACATTGAGCTCAAGTGGAGCCCAGTAAATAATTCCATCTTATTTATTTTATTATTATTTAACTGTGTATTGTTGAATTGGTCAATCAATGCACCGAACCCCCCTTGTACTGTTCATAACGTATATAACATATATACTGTAGCACCTGTTTATATTTGTTTATTAAACCTTAAACTAAGATTAGTGCAGACTTTAATAAGGAACTGCAATGGTAACAACAGCCGCTACAATCAGATAAATCAGATAATCAAGCTAAAATAATGATAAACCAAGCATATAGTAGCAGCCAAAATCATTCCAAACAGTAGCCCTATTATTCATGAAGCACAGCAGAAAACATACATATTTACTAGGATACTGTCAGGGCTGTAGCTCGTATTTAAGGTTAATGCTAAGGGCATCAGCAGGTCACTATTAGATCCACCTTTAACTTTTTGCTTGACTTGGATTCTGGCTCACTTGTACAATGGATATTAAAAGTCTACGTGTCCCAGGTATGGTTTTGTGATGTAAAAATGCTAAACCATCTCAGGATCCAGCCCGGATATATTATCTCAGATATTTTCCCATCTTTAATGTGAAAATGCATCAAACAAGATTCAACAAAACGATTAAAAAAATTTTTTTTTAAAGCATTAACCTGGTTGCACATGTGTGTACAGTCTTCTATACTGGGTTATGTGAGCGTGCTCAGAACAAACCAATCGCATTTTAAGCTTGTACTGTTGTACTGAATATCAGCATGGCTGTAATGTTGATTATGATTTGTTTGTTTATTTAACCATTTTTTTGCTCTGCCGTCACTCATCCTTCAGTGACTGGTGGAACTAATTAACCGCAACTGACGGAACTGGGAACTGAAAATTTGTTTAATTAACATAGGTGAAAGTAGTTTAAAATTCCTACTGGTATTATGTAGACAAAAAGTGACAATGGAAAAAAAAACATGGAGATGGTGGACAGTTCTAAGAAACTTATAAGATTTACTTTTCTTTTACTTTTCTTTCTTTTATTTACTTAAGATTTACTAATTCTGCTTTAGAATATCAACTAACTTCTAGTTTCTGGTGTTCAATCCCAAATAGCTTCAAAGGGAAAGCTGGTGTACACCTGTGATGTGGAGTGATACATGATGTTAAACATCCCAGTGCTCATGCTTTATCAGCACTCATGGAATGCCTCTCATCCGATCACATTAATTGGTCAGAACTCACTGTTGTTTAAAAGTAATTATTAAACCCAAACAAAAATTTGCATGCTTTTCTTCCTTTTATGGGACGGATGATGCCATGGTCTGTACAAAGTATAACAAGAAATGGAGAAAAGGGTGCACCACACTGACATTCCCAAGAACAGGATGTCCCACCAAGCAAAAAAAAAAAAAAACCTTTTCACCAAGGCTGCCAAGAGACAATTTAAAGGAGGTGCAGGAATATTTGCCAAGTCCTGGACACGTCCTTCAAGCCACAATAATCTCATGTATTCATCACACACTGCTAAAAAAAATTGTGAGTTGATTATAGCTGTACAGTTAAACTTTAAATCATTTATACACTTGAACAGGAGGCGTGTCACACCTTAACCAGAAAGGGCCATGTGGGTTCAAAGCTATCATTCCAACCAAGTACCGGCCACACCTGATTCCACATGTTTAATTAGTTGTTCTTGGCGTTCAATAGACTGTCAGGTGTGTCATCTACTTGGTTGGAATGGAAAGCCTGCAGCCACACCGGCCCTTTCTGGATAAACTTTGACACCTCTGCACTAGATTCATACGTTTCATTTCCTTATAGACTTTTTCAGAAAGATATTGGTTGAAAATTGTTTACAAGACAAATCCCAATAGTGCATTCATTTCTGAAACAAAAAGTATCGTTAATAGGTAGTTTTTGCTTCAAATTAATGTTTTGTTTTCCTGTCACATGGTTTTTAAGCCTGAATGGAAGCAGGAACAATGTCCTGACCATTTCACTTTTAGTAGATTATCCCTATTTAAAGCATAACAAATTATATGAGTGTATAAAAAATAAAATATATAAAAAATATATACATTTTTAATATAAAATATAATCATATTTTATATAAAGAAATAACTGATTTACTGTATCAAACAATTCTTTTATTAACTTAATATATCTTGAAATAGGTATCACACAGCTCTGAGTTTTTTATCAGCAGTTCAGGATTGGTGATGCTGTTTGATTCCCAGACACTGATTCGATTCTGTGTGCATGGAGTTTGCATGTTCTCCCTGTGCTCGGGGTTTCCCCTGGGTGCTCTGGTTTCCTCCCACAATTCAGAGACACTTGCAGGTTATGCTACTTCCTAAATTACCCATAGTGTGTGAATGTGTGTGAATGAGAAAGCGTGTGAGTGTGCGTATATGTGTGTGCCCTGTGATGGATTGGCACCTGATCCAGGTTGTACCCCGCCTTGTGCCCTAAGTCTCCTGGAATAGACTCCAGGCCCCCCTGCGAGCCTGCATACAGGATAAAAAACGAAATAAAGCTGTATGGACGATGAGTGAGTGAGAGTGTGAAGGAGTGAGTGTGTAAAGGAGTGTGTGTACTGTATGGTGATGTGAGGATGTGATGGACTGGTATCCAATCATGTTAGTGTCAGTGGAATGGGATAAAGGTTCTTTTCTGTGTGTGTGTGTGTGTGTGTGTGTGTGTGTGTGAGAGAGAGAGAGAGAGAGAGAGAAAGAGTGAGTGAGTAAGTGTGATCAGTGTGATCAGTGAAATGTAAAATCCTTGACACCCTGGAGAACTAATAGGAATTATAGTACAGTAAATATTAAAAAGAGGGTCAAATCAAATGCAGAATATTTTTCATGCTATAAATAAACTAACTAAAGGAGGGAATAATGTGAAATACTGAAAAAAGGGAAGAATAATGTGAAATACTGAAAAAAGAAAGAAGTTGCCGTAAACCTGTTGCATGGGTGCGCGTGCTCCTGAGCGGTACTGACCAGTCGCGGACTGAAGGGTGTGTCAGCGGCGCGTGCGTGCGTACCGGAAACTACGGGAGCGCTGGGAGACGAATAAATCCCCGGTGCGCTGCCCACAATGGACAAGAGACCGTGTGAGAGGCAGAGGGAGAGTGTGTGTGAGTGTGTGTGGGGGGAATTCATCAGTGAAGTGATTTCGACAGAAAGGACGCTTACCGGAGCAGCGCGCGAGACACCGAGTTACCTGGAGCACCGAGCAGTGTTTGATCTTTAAACATCAAAGAAATCAATCGAACTCGGGGAGAAAAGATTAAAGTGATTTATAAGAACAGGAACTTTTGTCGCTAAGAAGATGTTGGAGATTTTTTTATTGATGCTGTGTGGACTGACGAGCCGCGTCCTGACCAAAGGTAGGTGTTTCACAAAAAATATTATTATCAATAATCATCATTACCATCATCATTATTATTATTATAATGCATCCAGTATACATGATGAGAAACATTTATAACTTCACTTTCTCTAGTTAATGAGTAAGCAATGCTTAAAACCAACAACTATATTTATTTCAATATACACATAGAGATCAAATAATAGTTACTTTTATAGCTTATATTCATTACAACTCATTATTATTGTGATGGACGCATTAAATAATTCCACTGTACTTGTATATTAAGCAATAAGAATCTGTTCCCCTCTTCTAAAGCGTAACTGTATACTTTATACCCGCTAGCACTGCGATAAAGGTTAAAGAAAAAATATTATTACAAGTGTTCAAGTCAAAACGGGACTTTTAATTGTGCAGAATAACAACACAGTTATGAGAGTTTAAAAAAAAAATTGAAATCCCTTTATTTCTCTATATAATCTCCTGCTACACTATTGCACTTATCCCAGGGTTTCACTAGTGCTCGGATACCATCAAGTTACCATTAAAAACTTTTCCAGGACATTAAAGGAACTCCTTAAATGGCCCTTTTCATCAATGAAAAAAAAACAGCCGGGTTTGATCACCAAAGGCATTCTGTTTTTGCACAACCTCATAGTTCCTACCGCACCACTTGCACATTACAGGAACTCGGCTGGGAGTTATTTCCACATCCCAAGTACAATACTGACCTAACTCCGAGCCATTTCCACATCTTTGGGTCATTAAAGGAGTTTATGGGAAGCCAGTGTTTCAGTCTGATCATGACTCCGGCGTATAGTGCGATGCTGGGATAAGTGCATTTACTGTAGCAGGGAATTATATCGAGAAATAAAGGGAGTTTTTATAACTTTTATATAACTGTGTTCTGTTATTCTCCACAATCAAAAGTCCCCATTTGACTTGAATGCCCATTATTATTATTATTATTATTATTATTATTATTACTGTACATACTGCACTAAAAGTGAACCTTTAAAGAAAAAGATCTAAAATGGTGAAAGATTTCAGAACGGAAAGCTCTCTGTGCTCCTGTTTTGGCTCTTGTTCAGTCACAGAGGGCGTTTATTTCCTGAGCATGATGACTTTCTAATATAAATGACTGCGGGGTCATGACCACCACAAGGAAACTTTGGAAGTGCGCATGCATGCACAGGCCCTGCAGCTAATCAGCGTTCATGACTAAAACAGACCCAGAGGGAAGGAAGGATGGAGGGCAAACACCCTGCATCACTCCCCTGCTTTTTACACCAGTGTTTTTTTAAACCTGCCTTCCAGCCCGCAAGCTTTAAACACTTCGTTTTCTTTACTACAGTAATAAAATATGCAGGCATAAGTGAAAAAGCATGAAATTATCCAATCCATCACGCAGACCTGATTCCTCTGTCAGTTCTAGTCAAACTCTAGGGCAAATCAATTTCAAGTGAAGCTGCGGTTTATTGTGCACTGATGTGGATGATTTGTTAAAATAACTTCAGGGCATGAATAAAGGTGTATACAGGTTAAGTAAAAGTGAATTTTACGCCTTTAAATTATGTTGCAGAAAATAATAGTACACACTTCGGTTATACAGAATACATTCTAGATTAGTTTCCAGGTGGTCCATGTGAGTTAACAGAAACATTGTGTAAAGTGACACTGTTTTCAAACAGTCTTAAATTTTATATTATATTTGTTGTATTTAATTAGTGAGAATAATGTGTGTAAAAAAATAAAATATATATATATATATATATATATCTTTTCGTAATATAGAAACATGGATCAAGTGACGTCTTTAAGATTATTTGCTCATGTTAATCACATGTTAGTCCAGTTCTGTGGACAAAGCTCATCCAGAAAAACTAGATAGAAAGATAGATAGATCCTGAGGGGAATTCAGACATGCAGAGTGACAATAAGGACAGTAGAAAAACAGGCTTGTAGATTTGATTGCATAATGTAGAGCATGCATGCAGTAGACGCATGACATGTGGAAGATGACTTATGCTACAAATAGTACTGTGTTAAACTACAGGAACAACACAGAGTGAGTGACAGCGAGGCATATTTTATATACACACAGTTCCTCACGTAGACACATTTTTTTTGCAGGTATCATGCATAACATAAAACAACAACAACTTACAATAGACCAGCTTGTTTCAAAGGGAACCTTTAACTCGTTATACAGTATTAGCGTTATGTTGACCCAGGTGTTTTGGTTCAGGGAAATCGTCTCTGCTTGACAGAGAAGATACGGGGTTATACTCACTTCCCTTTCACCCCGTGGTCCTGATACTGATTTAACACCCAACCGAATGTTAAATGTTACGTTACAACGGGTATGACCTTTAAAGTGTAATTAGTAACAAAAGCTTGCTTTGGAGTGTGTAAAATATGCTGATCGAGACCTGGGCATCCAGCCATTATATTGCCTTGGTTTCATGTCGTGTGGAACTAATTGACTCAGCTTCCTTTTTTAAATTGAAACAGCAGCTTAGTATATAGGCGCCGTGTGAGAATGCTGGCAAGGAAACGAAGCTGTGAGTTTGGTATAGACAATGGTGAAAGCCACCAGTGAACTCCAGACCAGGATGCATTAAGACGGTGTTTGGGAATGCATTGTGTCGCTGCAGTGTACATTTAAAGTAAGGAAACAGATTGATAGTGCTGCTGAATGAACTACATGGAAACCACGTACAATCATCATTTATCATAATGTTGATTTGTGGGTTTGTTGTGTGTTCAGGAAACGATAGTTTGTGTGTGTGTGTGTGTGTGTGTGTGTGTATGAATTCAGAAGGATGTCTATAAATTTTGCATACACACATTATACGTGCATAGAAACGACTAGAGATTACATTAAAATGAATTGAACCACAATATCTCCAATTACTGTAGGGGGGTTTGATGTGAAGTCAAATATTATTACATTCAAGGGTCAGATATTATTCAAATGTACTGTATATCCCAGAGTTATGAAAACATATTTCACTTCCTCTTCCTAGTTTATCACTACACACTTAGAGACAATGGGGGTATTTACGTACTTTGAAATAGTTGGTTGGTGAAATATACAAACACGAGAGTGAAATTCAAGTGTAATTCTGATGACAAGATTTTCAGCATATAATCACAGACTTTTTTTTCTTCAAATAACACTCATGATTTATATGTTAATAAATCGGTATAAATGATACATTTCTGTATCTATAATTTCTGTACTGATAAGTTTCAAGGTGTTATGACTGTCTTTCGTGCTCTTAAAGGTATGTTTTTCTTTTCCGTATAAAAGATGCAGATAATAAAGGAAGGTTCAACTCTCCAGTGCTGGATGTAACTCAACGACAGATCGTCCTGGAGAAGAACCAGACGCTGCAGCTGAACTGCAGGTGACAAATCCAGAGTATTTCACTGCCTAGTTAGGTCTATAGACCTGTATAGGCTTTATACAGCCATTAGGACTGGTAAGAGGTCATTGACCAATCATTAGTTAATTATTATATACATGTAAGTATAGTGGAATATACTATAATTATTTGAACATATTTACGCAAAAAATAGTAGCTGGAAAAAAACGATGGCATAGTGCACACTCTCCAGAAAACAAGATTAAATCAAGATGAATAAGATGATTATGAGATAAAGAGTTGCACCATCTTCATCCAGGACTGTACCAAAAATCAGCTATATTATACATCAATCACCAATTTTACAGGGGGCGATGGGAGCTGGAGTGGGTGTTCCCCTCGAGTGTGAACAAGAGCCAGCCGAGTGTCCGTGTCGAATATAATCTTTGTGGCAGGCGGACGAACCACTACTGCAGCCGCCTTATCCTCAGCTCTGTGTTAGCCAAGTATACAGGCTCCTACCGCTGCCGCTATGCCGACAAGCATCACAAAAACACCTCTGTCTACGTCTTCATCACAGGTAAGAAGCTCCATGTACCATTTTCCTCCATGGGCAAAGGTAGTGACAGACCTAATGTCCTGCTCTAAGATCTGGTGTACTAGCCAGCCACTTTTGTTAAGGCTAAACAGGATGCAAAAGGAAGCCAATAATATCTAAACAGCATTTTCTTCCAGAACAGCACATCCGACTGAGTAAATAGTTCTGGCATGGCTTCTCACCGGCTCCCCATTTCTTGTCTATATATAACCTGTAACTTTCATTTAAGTGCTACCTTAGGGAGGGACAGAAATAGCCTCAGCTGTCGAAAGGCACTGCTCCTGGGCAGCCTTTCCCAAGGCAGCAGGTCTTATCTCCCTCGCTCAGCCTCTCTGTCCGCATCCTGTGGTGCTCATGGGGGACTGGCGAGGGACAGGGATGGGGGAATAGGATGTCTCCCTTGGCAGAGGACGACTGAGTGTTTCTAAATGAAGGTGAAAGATATGGGTACTAAACTGTGGAAGCATCCAGGGGCAATGGAGATTAGCCTCAAGGCAGCATCATCCGCGAGGAAGCCGCAAAAACGTTCCCAGACCTCGAGAACGTCAGTAAAATAAGCCCCCGGTCACCTAACAAGGCCTCAGAGGGCCATCAATTGCCCTTGTGTCCATATCTGTTAAACCTCTCCTTCTTTTATATGGAATCAAAGCACATCAAGGAAACCCCTGCATCCAGGAGTCCTTGGGGTACTTTTGTTCAAATGTTCAGAGATTTTTTTTTTTTAATCTTTCCTTTTAGTAACAAACAATGGAGCGAGCAACACCCAAGTTGTTTCAATAACACAAGATGATTCTAGCTGCAAATGAAAGTGCAACCAAGACGACGAACACACAAGGCTTTTGATACTGTAGCTAGTGAACTGCATTTCTTGCTGACTTCAAATTGTTCTGCAATCAAATTGCATGTCTGTGTGGTATTTGGCAAAGCAAGTTTGACTGCTCGAAGGAATGTGTATATGTTTTTTCCTGACCCCAGTGTTTGGGTTTCAGATAGCCAGCAGCCATTTGTAAAGGTGCAGAAAGAGAGTCCAGACGTGGTCTACATGAAGGAAGGACAAGACTTGGTTTTCCCCTGCAGGGTCACCAACCCTGACACAAAAGTCTCATTAATCAAAGTGAGTACATTTAAGCAGTCTTCTAAAATCCGTCCCAAATTAACCTCTGGCCATGTTATATGTTGCTAATAAATCCTTGTACTGTAAACGTGACACATTTGCTCAACCGCCATCCATATGTCATCGTCATCATCAACATAATCATGGTCAGGAAAATCTTCTGAACTTGTTCTTATCGTGGCTCTCCACCCAGTGTCTTCCCTTTTTCCTTTATTCGTCTATTTAAATTCACGGACAGCCCGTAAAACCGCAATATTACGCAACGTTTCTCTGATATTTCATTATTTGTGCTGGTTAGATATATACTCATTTATCGCAATGGATAGTGATTGTGCAAAAATTGTGCAAACTGTATTAACCATGTGTTTGGGAAAATCGTTTCTTCCTTTAATCTCTCCACCCAGTAACCACTGGCATTATCACAATTTCTAATGGTCCCATTGTCTCCCTCTGTCTTCCCTCACATCTCATCACCCTCTCCACCCATGTTCATCATAACATAACAGTCTCCTTCCCAACCCCATGTTCTCTGTTCACTCTCATGTAATCTTGGTGAGACTCAGCAAGTCATCTGCAACCCCTTTTTTTTTTTTTTTTTTCCATTGGCCCTGATCCATGAATCAGTTTGCGTGAGGGAGGATGCGTGTGACTGGGTGTGTGTTTGTGTATTACGACAAGTCCTTCACTGGTCCCCATGTGACAAAGATACCTGTCTTACGCCAGCAGGCAGAGAGAGTGGCGCCTCTGGCTTCCTCCAAATTCCTGGCACCATGGAGATGTAGACAGGACGCAGGGGTCTAAGTGCCTCCACATTAATGCCCTTGTACCTGGGGAAACGCTGATGTCTTTTCCAGCTGGTTGCCTCAACTCAGCCCCTAATCAGACATTAATTGGGATAATGAATATGGCCTGTGGACAAGTTGTGCAGTGTCTCAATTACCAGAAATCTAGTCACACCATTTATGGCTATCACTGCCTCTGAGTATTAAAAAAAAAAGAAAAGAAACAAGCACTTCTGGATGGACGGAGTGCAGAAGGGAGCGAAACGACCAGTTCCCTTTGCGCTCCCTTTGGCTCCCCTTTCAGGATGGAAGCTGTTTTGGGATTTGCCATCGATATGACATCCCTCTCCTCCCCTTGGCCTGAAAAAAGCTTCCTATTTAATTTCAGCTTGCTGTGTTTATGTAATGCTTGACCCTACGCACAGAGTCACAAAGGTAATCAGTCTAAAAATACAAGGCCATCTCGTTCTCCCGCTCAAACTTGGACTGTAACACAGTCTTAGAGTAGTTTTTTCCGGAAAGGATTTTTCCTCTCATTTTTTTTTTTTTTTTGGACAATATCTTTAATCTCGCACCTCTCGCATGTGGAGGAATACTCCAGGGGCCAAACTCTCACAGAAGCCGTGAAAGTGGCCGGAGGGGCCCTTCCAGAGATTGACCCGAGGGCCCCAGCCTCTGTGTCTATATCCTGTAGTAACAGGATGTGAGGCGATGGACCGGAGTCACGTTTCCACATCCTCAACACTCTCGGGCTCTGTACGAGGGCTTCTGGAAGAGGGGTGAAGGGGGGCATCTTATACTACTACGTGTAGATTGTAAGAACTTAAAACAGGAAACCCTGGCTATGTAAGAGCTGTATGGGAACGCATTGAAAAGGGCTTAGCTAACACATTCACGGTGTTGACCAGTTCACACTGGAAAGGAGGTGTCCACCTGATCCCTTGAGAAAGGGCAGGGCATTTCCAAGCTGTCACAGCTTCTCCAGTAAACATTTCCTCCTCTGGATTTAGAAGAAAACATAATCATAATCATAATACAGCTCTCCAAGAATATCTGGCAGTCAATGCCTTGTTACCAAATCTTTCAACTCAGAAGATGTTAGAAGTAGCTATACATGTATTGGCTAGATGTTACAAGGTTAGGTTGTTTAACTGTAGTTAATTCTGAATTTATCCTCAATAGCCGAAAGGGTTCCTGTTAAGCTGAATGATTCAATGTTCCAATCATTGCAGTTTCCTGACCGAAGAATTGGCACAGATCACAGGAACATCATTTGGAATAACAGAAAGGGCTTTGTCATCCGGAGTCCCACGTACTTCTACATTGGCTTTTTTTTCTGTGAAACCACCATCGGTGGGATAAATTACACCAACAAGTTCTTGACTTACAGACCAGGTACGATAACAGTCGACAGATATCCTAAATCATAGGCTAATTTCGATCTCGTGAATGAGCTGAGCTTTGACTTTTGTTTGATTCTTTCTAGTGAACAAGATCCAAAAGGTGTATCTGAACAGCACTGGCCTGGAGCAGGCTCTCCAAGGAGAGCGTCTGGCTTTGAACTGCACTGTTACTGCTGAGTGGAACTCCAGAGTTAACATCAACTGGAATTACCCTGGAAAGGTACTAGTACGATAGCAGGCCATGATGCATTGCTCTCATTTGAAAATCAGTTTTTGCATATATTAAAACTTTTTCTTTCTCTGCATTGTTTCTATGTGTAGGCAAATAATAGGGTCTCGATCACTCGTCGTATAACACAGAGCAAGACCAACGTGGTGTTCTACAGCATTCTCACTGTCTCCAAACTGCAAAAGGCTGATAAAGGAGTCTACACGTGCCATGTGACAAGTGGCCCAGCAAGACGGGAAGTCAACACCTCCGTTATAGTCTATGGTAATGTTTAAAACTTCCATCACAGCAGCAATCAGTTGAAAAAAGTCTTTATTAGGTATAAATGTGTCTCTTATATACGCATGTATATTGTTTGCTTTTCAGATCAGCCTTTCATCAGGTTAAAGCATAAAGGCAGTCCAAAGGTACAGGTGTACGCAGGGCAGAAATCCTTTCGCCTGTCCCCCAAATTACAGGCTTTCCCTGAACCTGAAGTCATCTGGTAAGACCGTGGGAAATGCAAAAAAAAACAACAAACTCAATTTCAAAGCACAAACTTAAATTTCATAATGTATTTGTCTGATCGATGTCCAGGCTGAAGGATGAGAGGGTAGCGGCTGAACAGTGCTCACGTTACCATGTGGACGGCTATTCGCTGGTGATTCGGGACGTTGCTGAGGAGGACGCGGGGGTTTATACGATCCTCACACGAATCCAGCAGTTTGGTCTTCATAAGAACCTCACGCTCTCACTGATGGTCAAAGGTGAGCTTGTCTCAAGTGGGGAGAATTTTCGAGGTCATTCAAGTTTCCTCTTTGTGGCATCCAGAAGTTACTCACTTGGGTATTGACTGAAGTACTGTGTTATTTATACTCCCAGTTAAGCCTCAGATAGGGGAGAAAGCTGTAGCAGGGCGGGACACGGTGACCATGCCACGGTCCAGCAGGCAAGTCTTCCCCTGCACCGCTCACGGCGTTCCACCTCCTCAAATCCAATGGCTCTGGCATGGCTGCCCTTCTAAAGGCTTGTAAGTGCTACACTATCCTGAGCACGTACATGTAACCGCACACACACCGTATTTGGGCATTAAGCCAGTGTAAATTTTGCAGATGTTGTATTTTTGTAGCATGGATTGTAAATCTTCATTCACCGAATCAGTGAAGTCATTTTATTTCTCAGATATCCTTTAACCGATTGCTTAATTGCTATTTTCGTCGCTAATTTTCACACTGTATCTGGTCATCATGTTTACAGTTAGTTTATTTTTTGCCTGTCCCTGTAGGACAAGTGTCTTATGTATGTATCTGTTTGTTTGTGAATGCAGACATGTTTTGTCTATTTCAGTATGAATTCAGACAGGGTTTCCTTTTAGCCTCTAGAACAGATGGTTAAGGAGCTCTTTCATGTGCGTGTCTATTCATTTTCGTGTGAACAAGTGATTGTGTGTGTGTGTGTGTGTGTGGATGTGTATTTCCATGAATGTGTGCCTGGTACAGTCATAGAACTCAGTGTAACCTAGAGTTGAAAGCACAGAAGAAAAAAACTTCAAACGAGACGAGTTCCGTGCTTACAATAACGATTAGCTGGTTTCTAAATCAAACGCCATGATTTAATGAACTTCCCCTGCAGAATGCAGCCTGTTTATTATTCTGATTGGTTGGACGCATCCTGTCATGGCTTTCCTAATGTGTCATACACGAACTATTCCGCATTCTCATGAGAAAAGCCAAGCCAGCACTATTCACAAGAGAAGAAACTCCCATTAGGGCTTCTCTATGTACATATACACACACACACACATTGTATGCATACAGTACATATTGTACACACAACACCTCAGACAAAGGTCGAGGAGTCGAGCTACTGTATTATCTATTATTAATTAAAATTAAAATTACTGATCACTTTTCACGCGTATCCAATCCAATGCCACAGTATGTCGTTATTTGTAGAGCACTGAGTCTACTAGTCCTTTGTCTTACTTCATATTGTATGCCACATCCTGGAGTAAAAGAAAAATGTCAATGAAATTAGAAAAAAAGAAAAGAATTGTAGACTGGACTGGTGCCACAGAGTTCAAAGATTTATAAATTCCCACTTTAAAAAGAGTAAATTGTCAAAATGTTATATATTTCGATACTATGTACTGGGGTAATAATTTATTTGAATAAGAAAATGTTTGTTGTACAAAAAAAATAGGATGCCATTGATTTAAAGTGCTGTTATTGAAAGTGTTATTGAGAGCTGATCACTGGCAGGATCCTGACCGAGGCCCTTATTCTTTGTAGCAGCCCAGCGCGGCTGGCCTGACGCTGAGGCGGAGGAGGCGCAGGGAGAGTGGCGCTGTGGGCCGGGCCGGCCTCCTAGCGCTGGACAGGCTCAAGCCTCGGCCATGGGAACGGCAGCGCTCTTATCTCAGCCGGGCAGGAGGCGCAGACGGACTTCCTGTGCGAAAATCAGAGCGCTTTTCCTCTCGTTGTTTGGCTTCCTCCCCGACGCGAGGCGGCTTCCCAGCAGCGTGATTGTCCCTGCGTCTTCAAACGTGGCACAGTCCGCTTCCTCAAGGGCTTGATCTATTCTTGAGAACTCTTCATCCCACAGCCTCCACCACCACCACCACCACCACCACCACCACCACCACCCCCTCCCCTTTCCAACTCGACCAGCATCTCCAACCAAACTCTTCCCTCCAACTGAAGCGTTCAATCAACAAGCCAGACTATCCCTGAACCCTACTACCGCAGCCCTGCAGGCCCATGGCACCCTCTTGTGAGAGTCTGGTCTGTTTCCACGGCAGCTGCTTCAGAGACATAGCTACACTGGTGCATGCTGGGAAACACCGACGCCCTAAGGACGAGGAGGAAGGGGTCTCCATACTGTATGCATACCATAGAACATAGAAGAGGTTCCTAAGTTATTCCATCACCTCTATATGGTGAAAATGTTTTTTTATTATAATTTTTTTATTTTTTTATTCTGTCTTAAATCTCTCTCAGACATTTTTGAGCCAGAAGAAGTGCAATTCCATCCACACACTGCCCACGCTTTATGGAGCTGCTTTTCGCTTTTTTATTATGATTATCTTTTTTTTTTTTTTTCCAAGTCCTGGAGTGGTACTATAATGGATGTATGAACCATGCCTGCTTCCAAGCCCCAGCCTGTCTGTTGTAGTTCTAACATCCACCAAAAAAAAAAAAAAAAAAAAGCTGTGAGTTCAGATCATGGATTCTGGATCAGTGCATCAGTGTGAGCGTTCAGAGAGAGAGAGAGAGAGAGAGAGAGAGGTGGGAATGTGTGCTCACTGTTCATAAATCCATCCAGAACAATCTCTAGCGCTGGCCCAGAGCGCCTGCTGTGTAGGGCTTTGTGGGCCGGGCGTCAGTGACTCCTGTCATCCTGTATCAACCCGTGTCACTAGAATTCTAAGATTTCCTGATCGTGGCGGTGCTGAATATTACACATGGCCATGATCTGTGTTGAAAGAACATTTTAATTTTGAGTGTGTATGTGTATGTGTGCATACATATATATATACAGTATATACATGTGTGTGTGTGTGTGTGTGTGTGTGTAAGTGTGTTTGTAAGTGTGTTTGTGCGATTGGGTGCAAGACTACGGTTTCTCACTTTTACGGGTCTGTCCCATGTGTGATTTATCCTTTTTATACAGATTTTCTATGAGTAATATATAAACCTAATATTTAATAATTTTATACCACTAACGTACTTATGATAAATGCAAATAATTGCCTGGTGTGTAAGTTGACCCATAAAAATTTCAAGTATTGTCTAAATTCTGTGTTATTATCAAATGTATGTGGTTTTATATTAAAAGTCAAATTTATGTGTACAATATGGTCTTTTTTTTTTTTTTTTTTTTTTAAATTGTGGAGTTTTGCAAATTCTCACTGATAGAAGGTTTAACCAATTACTGACCTTCTTGCAAATAAACTGATGCTCATTAAAAAAAAATAAACTGGCTTTTTAAAATGTATTTATGTTTCTATTTCTATTTCATTGACAAATTTCTATAATTAGCTTCTAAAGCTTTTAATGAGGTTTAGTATGTAGCATAATTTAAATTCAACATACTTTTAATACTGTACTCAGGCACACGGAGAAAATGGATGTGTGTGTGTGTGTGTGTGTGTGGATATGTGTGTTAGCTGGGGTGTGTGTGTGAATCATGGAAGAGTCTATGTTTAAATGAATGATTAAATGCAGGAAAAATGCGTGTTAGTGCATATGGTTAGAGTGAATTTGTTTCCTGGGAGGCGTGGGAGAGGACTGTGTGAGTGTATATATGTGTGTGATGTGTGAGGAATGCTGGTGTCATGATCAGGGTGGGACATGGGAGCACAGGAGATGGGCACTCGCTATCTCTGCCAAGAGGAAGAGCAATCAGAGAGAGAGAAAGAGAGGAGTCTGAGCCAGGACAGGACAGAGCGAGGCAGGGCGAGGCGGCTGGGAGGTTCGGTTACACACTCCGATACACGACATACATATCACGCAGCACCTTACAACACACAACAGAGATATGTCCGATAGGCTCGGCAATTGGATGAGAACCTAGTTTTGAGAATGTGACGCTGTGCACGGGAGGGATGATTAGGTTAGAGGAAGTTTACACACCGGAGACAGCAGAAAACACCACGTCCGAGCACTGGACGCTGCTAATTACAGAACAAGGACACTTCAGGAAAACAAAAACAAAAAAACAACACAGTGTCCTGAGTGTATGACACACAAGCACAATCACAACCCCCACCTCCAATCCTGACATGCAGAAAGTGCACAGCAATATGTTTAAAAAAAGAAAGAAAAAGTTACAATTCCTCTGAAAACCACGAACGCTGTTAACGAGGAATTGCAATTCCCAGGGGACAGATGTTCAGCATGACAATGAGCTATTTCCGGAGTTCCCTCTTCCCGCTGCTTCTCGCAGCTGTGGCTTACACCTGTGTGGGGCGTGACATCACTCTCCAGCCAAACTAAGTCTCTCTCTCTCTCTTTCCCCCTCTCTTTCCCCCTCTCTTCCTCTTGTCTCTTTTCTGTCCTTTGGCTCTAAGATGTGAGGACCTGGCTTCCTCGTCCTCCTGGACCGCAGTGAGCGAGAGGACGGCAGTCACGTCCACCTACAATCCCGTCCTGAGCGTCAGACACACACAGGAAGTGTTGCAAGGGAAGAACAAGGTGAGAACCAGTAAAGGGTGGACGTTTTGTACGGCAGAAGAATGATGGACACGTTTAGGAAACTGACTGGAGTGTGTGTTTCTGGTGAAGTCGGGAAAAGGCGGGGCGGCCGTTGTTTATTAACTGTTCCACTCGACCGGTCGAGACTACATCACGGTCAGGGTACAGACAGTACTGTTAACAGTCACACTTAATCTACTGCTCTACCTCTGTGCATCACATCATGAGTCACTTTTCCTCGGCTGCAGGGGCATTTCACCAGGGGGGGGCAGTAAAAACCCTTGATCATAGACTGCAATACTGAACCGTCAGAATTTAAAGTTGGGTGATTTTGTTTTATTACATTATACCAGAGCAGTGTTAAACTCCGGATTCGAATTGGTCAGATGGGAAGGTGTTTTATTATTATTATTTTTCCCGAATGGCATCTCTGACAATGGTGCAGGTTCCAAATCACATGTGTTCTTGTTCTATAAAGTCAAACCGGGATTTTTTGATTGTCCAGAACAGTTATGAGAGTAAAAACTCCCCTGTATTTCTCTATATAATCTCCTGCTACACTAGTGCACTTATCCCAGTGCTTGGATACTATCAAGGTAGAAAGTTTTCTCAGTATGCCTCCAGAGGCTTGATCTGAAACGCTGGCCTCCCAGGAACTCCTTTAATGGCCCTTTAATGTTGAAATGGCTTGGAGCAAGGTCAAAACTGTACGGGGATCCGGCAATCACTCCCAGTCGAGTCCCTGTAATGTACTGTAAAGTGATGTTGGTAAATGATGGCGTGATCAGGCATTCCACATGCTGAATGTTCCCTGGAACGACTGCAGTGGGCTCCGAGCCACCTCAGCTGAGATCATCATTTACAGACAAACAGCCTTCTTTAAAAAGTTTGCACCATTTGAATGTTTTACTGCAGCTACGAGTCTCATTACTGCACAGTGCTTGAAGTTGTACGACTTAATTTCTTGAGAAATTTCATCCTTCAAGTCCTGGTTTGACTTGAACGGCCTGAAATAGAAGTGCTATTTACAGTTGTTTTTCACATATTTCTATAAATCATTCGATATAAGTATAAATGGATTACAAAAAAGCCTGACGTGTCAAGAATGAAATCACCAACAGCTATGAACACTTCAGGACATGCTGTTATTGGAAAATAATCAAGATCGCTACACATCACACCTCTTTATATTGATGTCAAACAACACAGTCCATCTTTGTTTGTTTTTCGACATTTCAGACCATTTAAGAACTAGATTCATGTCTAGTGCACATACACACATATGTGCGGTACATTTCTTAACTGAAGGCAAATGTTATTTCAAATTCAAATTTGATTTGTCACATACACAGTCATACACACTACGATATGCAGTTCAAAAGGTAAAACGGATATGCGAAAGACTTTGTTTGCTCTAAAGCTGTGAAAGCAAAGTATTCTTTAACTCCAGTCATTTAAAAAAAGATTTATACTGTATATATAACTACAATTTGTAAGTGTCAACTAATTCAGGCTGTGTGTGTCTTGGCTTTCAGACTATAGGTATTTTAACAGTTGGCAAGGCATTAATATCTGGCATCTACCGCTGTGTGGCTTCCAACTCAGTGGGCACAGATGAACTGGACATCCGCTTCTATGTCACAGGTATTTTTAGTTTCCTTAAACAATTGAACAAAACACTTGCAGCTACTTTTACCACAGAGCTCCTGAAATGTCATTACATGACAGGCAGGATATATTACCCCTGATAACTTATTTGAAATATTGCCATGGACGTCATATGCTGTAGATCAGGACTGGGAGTCGAAGCTGTTGGATCATTTTCCTCTCTTCATCTTTCCTGTATCCATCCATCTTTCTCTTGCTCTCTCTATCTCTCTCCCTGTCTAATATTCTATCCTTTTTTTCTTCTATTATTTTTGATTCCACATCAGGCTATATTCGGCCCCGGTGACCATAGTGGACGTGTGGATTGTTGCAATGTCTACGGGGTGATTAGGGAGGTGAACAGGAACCTGTGCTCCTTATCAGCCCGCTTCCCCAATACCGCCTTACGAGCTTTATTTGGAGAGTTCTGTTGGTGTTCGAGAAAGATAAACATTATCTTCCATCAGGAAAACCTCGAGCGGTTTCCACGGGAAATTTCAAATAGCTAAAGTAAATAAAAGCACTTTGCGCGGCGGGGCGGCTCTCTCGCCACTTTTACCGACAATGGCTATTCAACATTGTCATCAAAGGTTCCGAAAGACAAAAAAAAAAAATTCAGCTCGATCAAGAGTCACAAAGTGCTTTTCATGATGTTGTTCTTCACTTTGTTTGTCAAGGTTAACAGCAGTCTTTATAAGCGTCACTCTAAAACTCCTTCTTTTCCTTCCCACCAATAACAGACGTCCAGGGAGGCTTCAGCGTCTCCGGGGACTCCGAGGAGGGGCCAAGGGAGGGCAGGGACTATCACCTGTCCTGCGTGGCCAACAAGCACCTGTATTCCAACATGTCATGGGACAGAGTGACGGGCAACTCGACAGGCAGCCCATCTCTGGTTGGAGATCTGACGGAGGGAGAATATTCGCTCACACTGCGCTTGACGTTAACGAACCTGACAGCGCAGGACTCTGGGAGGTACCGCTGCTCTGCCACACACCTGGTCACGGGGCAGCACTCATATCAAGAGGAACTTGTGACGGTTGCAGGTGTGTGTCTTGGTGTCTCTCTGTTCAAGAAGCACTGTGTATTCCATTAACGAATAACCTTAAACTAAAAATAATTAAGCTGCCTGATTTAGCTGCTTCAGTTCACTTTGTGTGCCGTGTGTAGGTGTAGTTTTGTACACGTTGTCCACCAGATGCCCTTGGAAAAAAAAAAACTGAGAAAGCACGGAAACACTCAGCTATTTCAAAACCCTTTCAAATTGTTCTCTAAACAAGCAAACACTCTTGAATGAGTCACGTAAGGATGTGTTGACTGACATCCACACATAAGAGCTATAGATTGAGTAAATGGGTGTGTTTTGTGTGTGTGTGTTGGTGGTGGTGGTATGGTGTGGGGGAGACCAGCAAAGGAAATACAGGAAGAAAGAAAGAAAAAGACAGAGGGTCCTTGGGAACCGAGTTGTTTAAGCTTCCTGCAGTCGTTCAATCCAAGGCTGTTTCGAAGCAGAACTTCTTTCACGTGGGAATGCGAGCTGGACAGAAGGAAGAGCACACAATGCTACTTCCCAAAGCGCCTCATCTACAGAGTGCTTCACGGGGGCCGAGAACAATCAGCCAATCAGCAACTGTCAGAGACCAAGGAAAGAGACAATAATCAATTGTCTTAGAGAGGAAAACATCCAGAACAACAATCAGCTCGTCATGAGGTTACCTGTTCTATATTCCTCTGTCCTAGTAGTATTTGGCAGCGTTTAACACAAAGACTTCCTTAAAAGAGACTCCTGCAATAACGAGGAAGTGTCAAATAGAAATAGGTGCACAAACGAAACCTAATCTGGATGTGTGGGAATTGGGATGCACGGAGTCCATTGCATCACGATGGATAACAGAATTATGACGGACTGAAACAGGCATGCAGACAGCTGTGAGGGAAGTCACACTTTAGTCAAGTCAGGGCAAAATGGCAATGTTGGTGAAATACCCAGAAAGTTGTCAACAAATGGCTCAAATCCATTGGCTGAGAGTCAAACTTTCCAGAAGACAATTTGTAATGAAAGAAATAGAGCTCGCTTTCTGTAAATCACTCAATGCTTCGTTAATGTGGTCCAGTAGGCCTACTTAGACGGCAAGTGACAGAAATATGACATCACCGCATCCTCTCTAGAGATATCAGTGATCTTTTCATTAAATTCCTGGATATGCACAAGTTAACATTGACATTTCGTATCCATCTTTAGTCCTGGAGGCTCCAGTGCTGCTGCAGAACCTCAGCGATTGCAGCGTGAACATCAGCAACTCCGTGACCCTTCAGTGCCCTGCCAGTGGAGTGCCACGACCTCTGATCACATGGTACAAGGACCGGAGGAAGCTCAAGCAGGTGTCTGGTGAGAAAGAAATTCTCAATAACTCTTTGAGCTCTTGAGTTTATGGTGTCTTTGTTGGGCGTGTGTCTGCGAGCCTTCTTAAATCTTCACTCCTCCCTTGTATCCTGTGTCAACAACTGTTTTGGTGTTTGTTTAATTAGATTGAAGTGAGCTGATAGATTGATGGGTTTTGTGTTCCAGGTATCATGCTGGCGCCAGAAGATGGCACTCTGCACATTGACCGGATCACTGCTGAGGATGAGGGCATGTATACATGTGAGGCCAGCAACGAGAGAGGATCTGTAGAAAGCTCGGCCTACATTTCGGTCGAAAGTAAGAGAACTGAAGCTGTACTGCTATTACACACCGTTTCCTGTAAACGCTATTCTGTTTACTGTAAAACTGTTTACTCACCTGCCCCAATGTATTGAGGCAAATGGGGTCCTAATTACACTTAGCTTCTGTCACGCTCTGTCTCTGCTTCTCTCACACTGTCTGAGTTCAGGAAGGAAGCTGTCTCCTTTTCTGATTTCCGACAGGAAAGCGTCTGGTTTACAACTTGTAAACTATTTAGCTATTTGTACATCTTCTAGGAAAAAAAAAAAAAAAAAAAAAAAAAAACAACAGAAGAGAAAAAAAAGAAACAATTCTGGAATGATGAATGGGTGAGGCAACTCAGGGTTTGACCGGCAGTGACAGTCTGGTAGACTGACAGCACTTCTGAAATATGACTGCCCCCTGTGGGCAGTACTGAGAAATGACAGACTGGAGTAGAGCGAATCAGAGTCAAGAAGATGGAAAAGATGTCAATTGATTGTTCTTCCGTGCCTTTTGTGTGTCGCAGATTCGGAGTCGTTCTCTCTGGAGATCCCCTTGTTAGCCTGCACCTGTGTGGTGGCCACTCTCTTCTGGCTGCTCCTAACGCTTCTCATTCGCAAGCTCAGACAGGTGAGGGCCGATCCGACCATCTCTTTTAGTGCAGAGAGCTGGATATCTACTGCACTTCCTGGAAAACACATGATGGTGTGGCCCAGCATGGTATTTCCACTAATCTGAATCTAGGAAGGTCTTAAAACTAATCAATCAATCAATCAATCAATAATTTATTTATATAGCACTTATTAACAACTTCTAACAAAGTGCTTTACATAACAGAGAGAAGAAAAACAATAAGCACAGAAAAATATGAAATCAACACAACTCAAATAAAAATAAACACAGATAAAAATTAGATAAAACAGAATATTAAGAATATAGACTAACAAAATTAAGGAAATAGATTAACATAAAATAAAAATAGAATATTAAGAATATAGATCTACAAGGATGAAACTTATTTTAAAAAATATTATCTTATTTACATTTATCAAAACTGTAAAGCCTGTATATTAAAGATATTTGTGAAAAAATTTGCATTTTGTAACAAATTTGGGGGGACATAAGATGAGTAATAGAACACATCAAGTTTTTGGAATTTTTTTGTCTGCCTGTTTGTTTGTGCACGCATGACGTTAAAACGTTAAATGTAATTTTAATGGGGTTTTCACAGGTGTATTTGGCCGAGCTTAAGGTAACACATGGGCTTTGTTTCATCACAAATGGCCCACGGGAAGAGAAGATATGCTACTTAGAAATTTAAATGGAAAACACCCTTATATCATAAAAACAAAATACATTAGTTCAGGGGTAGCTCAGTGGTTAAGGCATTGGACTATGGTTTGGAAGGTCTGAAGTTCAAATTCCACAACCACCAAGTTGTCCCTGTTGGATCCCTGACCAAGGCTCTTAACCCTCGACTGCTCAGATGTATAATGAGATAAAATGTAAGTCGCTCTGGATAAGGGCTTCTGCCTAAATGTACATTTCTCAGCCACTTTTATTTTGCGTACTGTAAAATATATTCAAAGCTGAGAACATTTTTTATAATTAATGTTATCAGGAGGCAGCACTGTAGCCTCGCTCCTCCAAGGTCAATGGTCGAATCCCAAATTCAGGTCTGTGTGTGGTAGGTTTCCTTCTACAGTCTAACGAAGTCCAACTAGTACGCTAACTGGCAATACCAAATTGCCTGTAGTGTGTGAATGTGTGTTTGTGCCCTGGATGGGGTGCCAATCCATCACAGGGCACAAACACAAATACTCACACACTGGGGGCATTTGGAAATGCCAGTTGTTCTTTGGAAACCTACCACACACAGACCAGATGGATTGGCACCCCATACAGGGTGTACCCCGTCTTATGCTCCAAGTTCCCTGGGATAGACTCCAGGCGTCCCGCCAGCCTGCACAGGATAAGCAGTAGAGTGAGTGAGTGAGTGAGTGAGTGATATGGAGATTCCTGTGGCACTATAATAATCTAACTGGCTAGTGTTTATTCAAAACACACAATGGACTAATCATATCACTTATCATCCTGAAATACTTTTATTACTACATATAAAAATGAGTTTAAACAAACACGCCTCTTCATCTATGCTTATACTTGTTTACAAATATCGTGTCTCAGCCGAACTCAAGAAACAGTAAGACAGAATACCTGCCAATCATCCTGCACCAGGGGGAGGGGCCTCTCGACGAACACTGCGACAGGCTACAGTATGATGCAGAAAAGTGGGAATTCCCACAGGAGCGCCTTCAGCTAGGTACGTATTCGAGTGTGTAGTAGGTATGAGATTTGCATGGTGTTAAGTTGATGGACGTTGATCTCTCCGTCAACAGAAAAGCCACTGGGACGAGGGGCGTTCGGCAGAGTGATGCAGGCGTCTGCTTTTGGCATCAGCAACTCAACCGGCTGCACCACAGTGGCTGTCAAAATGCTGAAAGGTATCCACAGAGAAATGATAACATACTGATTTATGCTGATTGTGTTACACAAGTCGAGTCATGAGATTCCTCGCCTGTCCAACAGAGGGAGCCACACCGAGTGAGCACAAGGCGCTAATGACCGAGCTGAAAATCCTCAACCATATCGGACATCACCTAAACGTAGTCAATCTCCTCGGTGCCTGCACCAGATCAGGAGGTATGTGCTTCCTTCTCACGCAGAATTTGTACAAATAAAGTTAATCACATCCTACGCTCTGACGTTTAGTCAGATATATATATATATATATATATATATATATATATACATATATATATATATATATATTATGTACACAACACTGACAAAGCTAAACTTTTAACACTTGATCAAAGTAATTTTTTTAGTTTACATTAATGTTGAATAATCATCCTGAAACTTTTTCATTCTCAGGTCCTCTTATGGTCATAGTGGAATACTGCAAGTATGGCAACTTGTCCTCATACCTAAGGAGCAAGAGGGACGTGTTCACTCTAAACAGGGTTGGTCCCACACACACACACACACACACACACACACACCAGGCTTTACCATCAGTCTCCTATTCAAATGTTCCTCTTTGTTCTTGGTTACACATTTGCCGTATTATTGCTGTCCTGTGCATTGTTGTGTCTTTACAGACGGCCTGATAAGGCTCCACAATGTATGAGGGTATTTTAAGTGTTTTTTCTTTTCTTTTTTTGTTTTAACGTCCTGTTCTCATTTCCTTCTGAAAAGCCTCGCTTTCTGTTTACCACAAACACTGTTTCTAGGTTGACAGTTTTTCACTTCTGGTCTGGTTTTATCTCCTTTCCTCACAACGCCCCCCTGAAAGTGGCCTCTCTCTCTCTCTCTCTCTCTCTCTCGCCACACTAAGTCTACTAATACTGTATGGTTTACTGCTAATTTTGCTGAAATCACAATCTTATTCACGAGAAACATATCGGTTGTCATTTTAAAAGTAGAGCAGAAACTGTAAATCAAATAAAATATTTTAATAAAATATTATAATGAATACAATGCACTACACTACTGTTAGCTATGAAGGTCAGCTACTTTGATAGATTATCATGCAGGTCATGTGGAAAGATTTACAGACACAATGCTCTGATCTGGTCATGGAGGTGGTTTGTTGAAACCCGTAGATTCTGTTTTTAAAGATGAACACTTCCAATCCGTGCACCGTATCATGGTCCTTTTCTTTAAATGCTGATCCTGTGGTCCATCTCAGGTGAACGGAGAACAGGAACAGGGACAGCAGGATGAGTGTGAGAGCTGTGTGAAGAGCCAAAACGGTCAGAAAGTCAGCGCTGGGTTGGAGGCTGAGAGAAAAGAGGAAAATGAGGAGGATAATGGTGAGGATCTTACTTACTGTATATATTTATTTTTTTTAAAAACCTTCCTGTGGTGATAAACCAGACTTGGACTTTCTTTGGTGTTCACAGGTCCTGTCTTGTGCTCGAACACTCCTCTACATCTAGAGGACCTGATCTCGTACAGCTTCCAAGTGGCCAGAGGCATGGAGTTCCTCGCTTCACGCAAGGTACAAGAGTGTCTATGTTTGTGTCTGTATGAAATATTTGTACTTATAAAGGCATTTTCATGCTGGATTGATATTGGTGCATCATCACTGTTGTTATTATTATCGTCATCATCATTCTTAGGCCTTTAAATCCCTAACAAAATACGAGTTGCAATTTCTTTTGCCATGTTTTATTGAAAGGTAATACACACATCCCACACATTTTATAACATTAATATGTACAGGATTGTGTTAGATCAGACTATATGTACATACAAGGTGTAGCTATCCTTTTGCACTGTATATCACTTTCATAATTGACAGAACTTGAAACACGTGACATTTCCGTTGCAGTTTTCAGTTACAGAATTTGGCACGTCACAGCAGAGAGAGTTTTACAGAAGCACGTGTAGACTTCATCTTAATGACAGTATGAATAGGTCAGTGTTAACGAGAACCCTCAAGCTGTTACAGAACAAAAGAAACAGTACAAGGATTGTGTTTGGTAAAGAGGTAGGGCCTTTATACATGGTTTGAAAAGCCAGTGTTCATAAAGCCAGGAGTTGTCCAAGGAAACCAAAGCATCTTGATGCATGTCTTTCTTGTATACTGATACACGGTGACCATCTCAACCACAATGGAGTTAGTTGACAAATTGACCATGTACATGTCATTCCACATGAATTTATTTGAAGCACACTTTGTAAAAACACCAGCAATGGGTACTCAGATAATTTAAGCTTTTCTACGGTGGCCAAGAAGAGCAAAACCGAAAATAAAATAACAGATTCGAAAACACAAAATCAAAAACAAAATAACAAAAACAAAAACAAAATAACAAATTAAAAAACAAAACAACAAAACCAAAAACGTAATAACAATAACAATATAACAAAACCAAAATCAAAATAACAAAACAAATTAACAAATTCAAAAAGAAAAAAAAGAACTAAGTAACAAAATATTTAAACAAATAACAAAACTGGAAAAAATTTACAAATTATAAAACAACATAATAAAAAACTTAAAATAACAAAAACTAAATAACAAATTCAGAAACAAAATAACAAAACCGAAACAAAATAACAAAAACAAAAACAAAATAAGAAATTCATAAGCAAAATTAAACAATCAAGAACAAAACCAAAAATAAAATAACAAATTCCAAAACAAAATAACAAAAAAGAAAACAAAATCGAAAACAAAATAACAAAACCAAGAACAAAATAAGAAATTCAAAAACAAAATAACAAATCAGAAAACACAATGTAGTACACAAAAGCACTGCAGCCTCACAGTATTTTAAATGTCCTTCAGGTATGTTTTGAGTGACAGAATTTCATTCACAAACCACACCTACTTTTTCAGTTTATTGATTCTTACCGCTGATTGGACGAGACAGTTTTCTCCCAAAATATACAGGAAGTACTGCAGCTTCATGGACATTTAAAATACAGTGAGGCTGTAGTAATTCTTGTATGTCTTGAGTGACAGAGTCTCGTCCAATCAGCAATAAGAATTTCATTCGCAAACACCTACCTTTTCTGATTTGACTGAATTGTCGTTGTGTTTTCTTATTTGGTTTTTGTTTTGTCATTGTGATTTGTTATGTTGTTTTCTTTTTTTAATTTTGTTCATGAATTTGTTATTTTGTTTTCGGTTTTGTTATTTTGTTTTTGTTATTTTGTTTTGGCACTTCTTGGCCATCGTACTGTACTTTCCCACTTGACCAGACAAACTGAATAAAATGTCTGCAGTATGCTCGTGTGCTCTACCCTGTATGTGTGTTTCCGTCAGTGTATACACAGAGACCTCGCTGCCCGAAACATCCTCCTGTCAGAAAACAACGTGGTGAAAATCTGTGACTTTGGGCTTGCTCGAGACCTTTACAAAGACCCTGATTACGTGCGCAAGGGAGACGTGAGTGCATCCGAACCTGCATTAAATGATACATGAGGCTAATACTTAGAGGAAAGTTCACTAGAAAGATCATGTGTTGTACCTGTCTCTGTAGGCTCGTTTACCGCTGAAATGGATGTCTCCGGAATCGATCTTCGACAAGGTCTTCACCACTCAGAGCGACGTCTGGTCTTACGGTGTTCTGCTCTGGGAAATCTTCTCACTTGGTAATGAGTCTTAATTACAGCAGAACACATTTTCATTAGGCGTACTCACTGGAAAAAAATTATTTATTATTTACTGCAGTCATTCATTACAAGTCCTGGTTTGACTCGAACGCCCTTCTTATTTATTGTAGTATTTTTTCCTATGAGTACAGTACATTACATCACACTATCTGTGTCAGAGATCTAAAGATTATCAGTACATTGTCTACACAAGGACGCATCTTCCTTTTCCTCTTACGCGATTGTGTTTTGGTGGCGTTTAGGGGCGTCGCCGTATCCAGGACTGAACCTTGATGAGGAGTTTTGCCACAGACTGAAACAGGGAACTCGGATGCGCGCTCCAGAATACAGCACTCCTGAAATGTGAGTAAACGCACTGTGAAAACACATTCTATGGGTAGCTGAATTAAATCACTAATGAAGGGATGAAAGTTGTGAGATATTACCTGGGTGTGACGAAGCAGAACCACAGAATGGATTATTTTCCTATAACAGAATAGCCTGAAAGGCTTTTATTTCTTTTCCTGCAGTATGGTGATTACTATACTTTTAGGAGACTTTACATATATTTAAAAAGTGCATTTATGTTTCGAAATGTATAGTAATACATGGGACCTTTAATTTAGTTTGTGATTTAGATTTTGTGTTTCTTGAGAACGTTCCTGTGGGGTAAAAACAAATGCACTGTTAGAGCTACATAAATGTTAAACAAACTTCCCATATTATATCTGTTCATTATTTGCCATAGACTGTGCCGATTGTCAGCCTTACCTTATTGCAAAGGAGATAAAAGGGATCCATTCTTTTTTGATGTGAAAGCATCTATTTCTGTAAATCATAACATTATTAATATCCTTCACAGCCCTAACACAAAGGCACGAGAGCAAATGTTTGTGTTTTGGTTGCGATTAGAAAGATAACACAAAGGCTGTTTTGCAGCTACAGCACCATGCTGATGTGCTGGGAGAAAAACCCGGCGCACCGACCCACCTTCACTGAGCTGGTGGGAATGCTAGGAGATCTCCTCCAGGCCCGCGTGCAACAGGTACGCTGTCTCAACTCGTGCTTAAAAGCTCCTTATTATACTGAAACGCTTTATTGAATTAACACTTTCTGTTTTTTTAAGGATGGGAAGGATTACATCCCGGTCAACATGTTTGTGTCAGGAGAGAGCGGTGTGGAATATCTGGACTACAGAGACACACACCAAGGAAACCCGAGGTACTGTACTGTAAATGTGCATCCAGGAATATCTCCAGGAGTGAAACAAAGGAATAAAAGGAATAAAACACTGTTATTATAAAAGAATATTCAGTGAGAACTGACCAGAAATTACTACATTGTACAAGAAGTTTCAGTACAATGCTGAAATGTATTTTTATTCCTCTTATACCAATTTGTCGATGCTTATAATGATTTATTTATTAAATACCCTTTACCCATTTATAGTTATGTTTAATTATAGAATGTCAGAATGAATGTCAGAATGAATGTCAGAATGGTAGCTGTGAAGAACCGAAGTTCACCTCAAATGCAAACAACAGAGCAATTAAAAACACACACTGTGATTATACGCACAAAGAATGAAACTAACGAACCTCTTTCTTCTCGCCTTTTAAAGCTACATCAATACCAAAATCGATTCTGTCGCTACTTTTGAGGAGGACCTGAACCGAGAAGTCCCAGAAGTACGCTTTTCAACTTACACACGCTTATTCATTGAAGTTTTACTTTTGTTTATGGCTTTTCCTCAATTCAGGATTTTGATAGAGTATGTTCTTCATGTTAGCAGGATTCGCAGTCTGACAGTGGGATGGTTCTCCCGTCTGAAGAGTTCATTCAACTCAAATTTACTGACAAGTCCAAGACCAAAAAGATAACCAGGTGAGAGCGATGGTCTGGTGGCTACAACACTGTATTATGACTACTGAGAAACTTAAGTGAATGTGCTTAGTTAACATTCAAACAAACATCAATAAATAAACATTCATTACTTTTACATAGTTTTTTACATTCACTAGTGGTAACTAATGCAGTAAACAATGGTAGTAAAGCGAACCTTAACGTAAATCTTTACAGAATAAACACATGTTCTTGTCAGGCAGCTTAAACAAAAAACAAACAAAAAAAAGTTTTAACACAATGAATTTGTTTACTCGCTCACTTTGATATTTACATGTCCATCATATGACGAGTGTCTAATCACACAATAAGACGAGTAATAACGACTTTACTCCTGCTGTAGGTTCTTTTTGAAAAGCCAGCAACAGGACAAAACATCGTCCTCTCCTTCTCTCCCCTGTGTGAGTGGCGCCCCCTGTGGCCAGGGGGAGAACGACGACATGGCCGCCCCCTGTGATTCTCCTCCTCCTGATTACAACACTGCTCTGCTCTACTCTGCGCTTTAACACACTCCTAAATATGACTTCAATTAGTGAGCTTATAGACATGTTCATAATATTTTTTACATTTTTTATAGTATTTCTCACAAATTATTTAAAAAAAAATAAAAAATACTGACTCATTAGCTTTTAACAATATATGAGATTTTGCCAAAACCCACAATTAAAATAAAATATATGCTAATAATATGCAATCTTTAATTAATCAAAAATAAATATGAATCATAAATTCATTATTATTATTATTTTAAAAGGTGATTATTATATATTTATTTTTTATATTATTGGTTAACATACGTAGTTTATTAGGATTTTTATTAAAGCAGGCATTCAAAATCGGCTTTACTAATTAGTATTTATAATTAGAATTATTTAAATGGATAAATATGAATTATTAGAGTTTTCAGAAATGCTGGACAGAAAACTATCAACTTTAATACTTAACTGCGCTTAAATCTGAGTGTTTTAATGCTAGTTTTATCTCAAAACAGTCCCAGAATTCAATTATTTAAAATGTTTTACTTAAAGTACTTGATAGATCACATTGGTTGGTTAATTAGCCTGGTAACGAAGAAAAAATTATATTAAGTGGATTTCCTAACATTGTTTGAGAATGTTTGAAATTACAAACATTTGGTAAACTGTTAAAAATGCAACATTTCAAGCTTTATAACCAGATTTCTTTTTCTTTGGAATTTGTTGTAGTCCTCCTCTCTCTTTGTCTTTTCTTTACATTCTAATATTTTTACCAAAGGCTCTCAAAAAAAATACAATCAGCGGGTTTAAAGTAAAAGCTTTAATATTGATCGAGATTAAAAAATAACACTAGATAAGATATACCTTTATTCGTCCCACAGTGGAGAAATCCCTAGAAGGGAAATAGAAGAATAATGCTCGAGATATTTATATACTTTATATATACAATATATATATATATATTTTTAGAGCAGAACTAAGCTCCACCTGAAAGGGAACCGAACTGTTTAGCTCTGCACCTTTTTTTCCTTCACAAGCTTAAATTTGTCTCCTCTCAATACTCTCGATTGATACTTATTGGGATCCTCATAACTATACACATCAGCCGGTAACCAAATACAGATGTTACACAGCTGCAGACAGGCAGTGCAGCAGATAATCAAGCTTTAAGTGAACGCTTCTACGAGTTTGACCTCACATCCTGTTCTACCGTGCGTACTGTACGAACTGGAAAATGCTTTGATTTCAGGAAGAGGAGCTAGAAAAAGAAACAAGGAAGTGTGATTACAGAAACGAGAAAGCGAGAGGAAAAGAAATTCGTGTCACGGGCAGCAGAGGGCTCTGAAAATGATAAACTACTCCTTCAAAGCTCAGACAGACGGTCAGTTCTTAAGAGATTCATTGTTTTCTATTCACAGAGCAGCTAAAACAGTTTGTCTGCTATAAAGTGCACTGACTACAGGTTCTGTAGTGAAGATGCATCATATTGAACTGTAGAGCATCACAACGGTCTCGGATCTGTGTTGCCGAAACTAATGCTGGAACAGGTTTATTTATTTACACTAATTTACCTTAGCCTTACAATAAGTAGTACACTATCTACAGTATGTATACATATATGCTTATGAAGTAATTTAGAAATGTGCAGCATCTTGTACAAGTGTTCAATCAATACAAGTAAATCAGGGTTTTAAATGCCCCAGAACTGCAAAACAAACTTCAAGACACTATGCATTTTTTAAAATAAAATAACACACACTACTGCTTTTTACACTCCATATGTACAAGCTCCTGAATACATTTATTCTCGTCATGTATATTTGTATGCAGAGTATAACTTTAAGCATTTACTGTGGAAAGTAGACTTGTGTAGTGTTAATGCCATGCTGTTGTACTGTACTTATTAAACCACTATTATCAGCATCACATGACAAAATATACACTGGAGAACTTTGTAAAGTTTTTTGTATTCTTTATTAAAATACTGTTGTACACACAAATATTGCAAAATGTGAGACAATGAAACAAGTAGGGCATTAAAAGTACTAAGATAGTGTGTGTGTGTGTGTGTGTGTGTGTGTGTGTGTGTGTGTGTAAGGGTTAGCACACATTTTTACTGGAGTGTGATCCTGGGAGAACAGGGTCATGATATTCGTGATATGAGAATTAGCTGTGTGTTGGCTGGAAGGAATCAAATGTGTCTTTTGATTTAAAACACAAGAAAAAAAAGGAAAAAAAAAAAAGGAGAGGCTTGGCACCAGATAAACGAAAAGAAAAACACGAGTACGAATTCCAAAACACAGCATCATCCTCAAGTCACGTCAGCTCTGTATAACCTGCTCCACCATCCTAAGCCCTCCATGTTCAGCGTGGCCCCCGAGCCGGACCTGCTCACGTCACGTCGCGCTCACATGTCCACTGTAGCTCGACTCCTGATTGGAAAGCGTAACCAATGACGGGTCAAAACACATTCAATCATTGGCTTAATTCGGGTCGAGTCGTCCTGAGAGAATGCCAAAACCCCTCCAAGTGCAAAAAAAAAACAACCACCTCTATGACCCCGCCCACCCCCCTCACCCAAAACAGCCACCTCTTTTTCCTGCCGTTTTGTCAATGGATGATCTGTTTTTTTTTTTCCAGTATGATGCCATCGCATGATCTTCACATCAGCAACAAAAGAAAAAAAAAAGAAAAGCCCTGCTCAACCCTTTCCGGAAGTTTTACTGGGATAAGACAGTGTGAAAGCTCTAACATCCCATCATGCATTACTGCACAGGATGCTGGGTGTGGGTGTGAAACATATCACATAAGAATTATGGTTTCAGTCCAAAAACAATGTCAACTAGGCCAGAGATGGCATGATGGCTTATAAGGAACGAGACTGAGGGTAAGAAAGAAAGGGAAAAAAAAAAAATGAGATAGTGAGTGTGTTTGAAACTGAGTGTAATCTAAATGGTTGCTCCACAGAAAAGGGGCAGAAGGAGAGGACATTCCACAGAGGCAGAACTGGTTCCCTTCCTAAATGTGGTCCAGTTCTTTGGTTCCTTTCCAGACCTTAAAAAGCCTGATTGAAAAAGACGACAAAAACTAAAAAAAAATTTATAATAATAATTCTCACATTTGTCGAGTCGTTATCACGTTGCCAAAAAAAAAAAAAAAGGCATCCATGAAAATAACCATTTAAAAAAATAATGGAGGTTGCATAAAGTCTAATAAAGTCTTACACAGCAACAGGAGAAAGCACCCCTTTGTCAGTGCCATTAAAGTTCCACGGGCAGAGAGAGAACCCAGGCAGTAATGGAGCAACCGGTCTTTGGAAAAGTCCTATCAGCTGGAGGGGGCGGGGTTGGGGGTGTATGTGTGTGTGCGAGAGGGGGGCCGTGTTTCGACAAGAACATCCCGTCCCACACAACTCGAGTCTTCTTGAGATTTGGCTGCTTTCTCCACCCTTCTATAGGAACAAAGCTTTATCGTCTCTACGCGACAGCAGAGGCAAAAAGTGGTCTGGGTTCTGCACACGAGGCAAGTGGTCCGTCCCGACTCGCAGTGCCTAACCAATTTATTCTGAAACCTGATTCCTTGTCCTTTTCATTGACAGACACACAAACCACGTAATTTTTTAAAAAAAGGAAAAACTTAAAATTCTTAGTGCATCCTCCAATGGAAAAAATAATAAAAACCAAGAAAAATAAAAGCAGGAAATTGTCCATAATGTTTTTTTTTTGTTTGTTTGTTTTTTATCAACAATAATGTTGTTGTTCCCCAAGTCTTAAAAAATTAATCACAGCTGTCAATGTTTTCAGAATTCAGCAGCTGTGAGTTTAGGAAAACTAAAAAAATACACTTTAGGAAAAAAAAGAAGAAGAAAAAAAAAAAAAAAAGTACAACTTCCTTTTAGGACAGTGTATCTGACTGGAGGTGAGCAACCTGCTGGCTCCGTTCTGGCCGTTAAGATCGTTCGAGCTGCGCCCGTCTTCGTTCACTGTAGTGCAATGTGCTCCGGTTCAGGCAGTCCCACCCCGTGCCTGCGAGGGGCGCTACAGCGAGCCGTTGGCGGCAGCCAGCAGTTCCTGGAAGGTGCTGTCGAAGCAGCGCTTCAGGTCCGAGTAGGTCACCACCAGGACGCTCTTCTCATCCCGAGACACCAGGCTGATCTTCTCGGGCACTCCGGCGTCCAGCTGACGAGCACATGCACAGGGATCATGTAGGACACAGCTCGCAGGAAATGAACAGATATATCAGAAGGCAAAAAAAAATTATAATTATAAAGAAATAAAGAACATGAACAGATGCTTACTTTATTAAGACAAGACACGATGTGGCTCAGGTCCACCCAGGGCGTGCCTGCCTCAGTCACCTGGTGGAACAGGTGGTCTCTGAAGAGCTTCAGCAGGTAGCGATCTCCGGTCTCAGACCACGTGGGATCCTTCTGGAACCTGCAGCATTTTAAACAAAAGGTTTTTTTTTTCCACAGCAAAAAAATAAAAAATAAATAAAAAAATCCAACAGGGACTTAAATTTCATGGCATTGATTCATTTCCATCAAATCCAGCGACAAATGGTTGTCTAAAATTTACTGCATGAACATTACACAACCTCGCTAGTGTGAAATAAATGGAAGGAGTGCTGAGATTAGATTTGTTCATTTAGTTTCATATACTGTAGATTCTACAAACATGTATCCACTCGACTGACACTGGCATATTATTACACTAACGAGAAGTGGTTTGATGGATCGGAGTCGATCCGTATGGCATGGGTTGGCATGCACGTGAACCGCAAAATAGTTGTTTAACTGTCGTGATGGAAAAACAAACTTTACTCCCACTGTATGGTGAGATGTTTACACCCATACCATTAAAAAAAAATAACTGCATGCAAACAAATTATATTTCCGCGCGCGTAAATGCTCTACCAGTTGTAAATGCTGACAAAATCCCCCTGCCCCCAAAGCAGGCGGAAACCTCACCGACGCTCATAAAGTCAGGCGAAAATAACATCTTGTAACTTATACGCATCATGAAGCCTCATACTGAACTTTAATAACCAAATATTTTAACGGTGCATTCATTGGCCCTAAGAGGAACGCTAAAAACACTTGACTTGAGCCCTCTCCTTGTTCCTCTACAACAGGATTTTGGCCTGATGATAGTTTTATCATACCAGTAGAAGAAAGAGTGTTTGGGCAAGATTGGTATTCTTGCTTTTTTGGACCATTCCTCTGAAAAAAGATGCAGGACTTACTCCGGTCGCTCATTGATGGTTCCCAGTTTGGCCAGAAGGCGGAATAAGCGTCCGTTCTGCACCTCCTGTAGAGGAAAAAAAGAAACGTCAGATTGAGCAGGGGTGCGAGTATCGGGTTGAGGTGTAGAGCTGTAAACTGTTTTCAGGTCTTTAAGTAACATTATATTACAATTTTTACAATATTAAGTGTGATTTAAAAACAAATGTATCAAGAGAGCAATAAGATTTTAGTGACAACTTAGTCATACTTTTTCTGCATTTAGTAGATTAGTTAATAGTTGGAGTCATCATTAATCACATTACTAATGAACCATGCTCCATTTCGCCCTCTAATGGAATGTTTAAAAAAAAAAAAAAATTCATAACTGGTAAATGAAGATGGTGAAAAAGTCACCTGTAACTAGCCAACTGATTGTGGAGCAGAAATGCAAACGCTTGGATTGTTATTCATTATTTAAATACACAGATGATTTTTATTTATTCCTATATTCAACATTTCTGTCGCCATCTGTGGATGTTTAAAAAGCACGGATGCTTCAGCTTGGCTGTGTGTTTTGGGTGTGTGGCTGTGAGGGAACGCGGAAGGAAACGGTTGTAGTTTTCATATTTATTTTTAGTTTGCTTCATTTATTTATTTATTTATAGGTTTTGAATGAATACAACTAGATTAACTTGTTAATTTAATTTAATTTAATTACTTATGACCCCGCCCATATACTTATAAACTTACTTAATTAAGGATCAGTTACCACTTACAGCTGATCACTTTTCAGATTCTATAGCAATCTTTCCAGGTTTTGGGGTACGTCGTTTTTAATGCATAATTTAAAAAAAATAAAAAATGATGACGATGTGGGTGCTAAAGGCGGCTCCGAGTTACACATCAGTTTCTCACTCTCAGCTGTGGCGAGTATAATATACAGCCTCAAAAGTGTATGGTGATCACACCTCCCCTCCCTTCTAAGCTGCACTTTGACCACACACACACACACACACATTCACACGCTTCCCCAATTCTCTTCTCCTCTCACTTGCAGTTAATAAAATACATAAAATAAAAAACGAAGTTTGTCTTTTTACAGAGAGCCCAAAAGCCCTGTGACAAACATTAAACTAAACAACTCCTTTTGACCAAGCGGAACAGGGAATAAGATCACTGTGGGATAAACCGTACTAATAAAAAAATAAAAAAATGTAAAAAAAGATCACCAAACTACAAATGGGAAGCTTTAGATCTAGCGCCTCTCCTGGCCTCATTTTCTTCATACCTTGGCCAGATCCTCTTCAATGACGTCATTCCTCATCTGTGAAGCGTCCAGTTGAGTGTAAAATCTGGCTCCAATCATAGGCATGATGTCATTGACGCTGCGCAGGCGACTCTGCTCTGTAAGCAGGTACCTGGAGCCCAAGAAAAGAAAAACACACACACACTTCATTCAGTGTTCGCACATGTGCACATACATACACTTATTCCATAGCCATTTTGATCTTTTATGAAATTGCATGTTTGTCCATGGTAAGAGAGTGTGTGTATATGTGTCTGTGTGTGTGTGTGGGTGTGTGGAGCTACGTGGTAAAGGGCTTTCGCACAGGATGAGGTTCTTGAGGTCGGATGAGTAGTTGATGGACACGAGCTCCATGGCTTTCTGCAGGTTTTCTCTCTGAATGCCAGCCAGAGAGTTACAGGCCAGCGCCAACACCACCTTCCCCAGAGAGATCAGATCTGCTTGCTGTCTCACACACACAGAGAGAGAGAGAGAGAGAGAGAGAGAGAGAGAGAGAGAGAGAGAGAGAGACGGGGGGGGGGGGGTCATTTAATTAATTTCTCGTTAGTAATAAAAGAACCTGAAGGTTTCATTGAGCACTGGTGCATGCTGGGTTTGTACCTGGTACTGGGGCATGAGCGCCAAGTGGTTGCTCTGACTGTTGTCAAATGTTAAGACATCAAACACTCCTACACAGTTCACCCGTAACCTAGGAAACCAGATAAAGAGAGGGAAAAAAGATATAATGTAAGCCTACTCAGCTAATCTTAAAGGGTTATACAGGGTGTACCCTGCGATGGATTGGCACCCTGTCCAGGGTGTACCCTGCCTCGTGCCCTAAGCTTCCTGGGATAGGCTCCCGCGACCCTGAATACAGGATAAAGCGGTATAGAAGATGACTGACTGACTGACAGGGTGTACCAAAAAATGTGACATCATTTTGTTGTTTAACAACATGGCCAATTCTCACTCAAATCATCTTAAATTTTTATGAGATGTGTAAAAAAAGTTTTCCTTTCAAACATTTTCTTTCAGTGATGATGACCGTGCTGTTGAATTGGCCACCACGTTCACCTCACTGCGATTTTTCTTCTATGGGTCAATGTGAAAGGTCTGCTCTTTATCCCCACACTTCCTACAAGCCTAGAGGAACTCAAGCAGAGAATCATCAAGGCGCTGGATAAATGTTACGCAAGATACACTACAGCGTGTTCGGCTGGAGCTGCACTACCGCCTTGACGTGTGTCGTGTCACAGGCGGTGCGCATATTCAACATTCGTGAAATCGGTTAGGAAATCTATATCCATTTGAATACAACCTAGTGGTGAGGTGTGAAAAACAAAAGATGGTCCCACTAAGGGAAAACCAGACAGGATGGCCGTGCTGGTAGTAGAAGTCATGGTGGTTAAGTGCGCACTCAATTTTGACTACAGTACCAACAGCGTCGCCAGCCAAGCTTCATCACACCTCTCCTCCATACTTCACAGTGTGAAGAACCACACATGCAGAAAACATCTGTTTACCCTCTCTATGTCTAAAAAGACATGGTGGTTAGAACCAAAAATCTCAAGTCTGGACACATCAAACCAAAGGATAGTTTTCCACTGATCTAATGTCCATTCCCTGCGTTTCTTGGTCCAAGCAAATCTCTTCTGCTTGATGTTCTTCCCAAGTAATGGTTTCTTTGCCGCAATTCACCCATGAAGTCCTGACTCATGCAAGTCTCCTCTGAACAGTTCTTGTTGAAGTCTGAGAAGCATTTATCTTTAATCTGAGGTGCTGTAAATCAGTGGTAGAGGTAGCTCTTGGTCTTGCTTTCCATGAGATCAAGTTTCATCATCACGTTTGATGGTTTTAGCGACTGCACTTCACCGATCATTTCTTACAGTAACGATGCACTGTCTCTACTCTTTACTTAACTAAATGTTTCTTGCCATAATATATATTTGTACAGTAGTTGTAGTAGCACTAACTAGGCTATTAACTCTGCACGAACTCTTGCTCTGCATAAGACAACTGATTAACATGAAGCAGGAAATAAAATGTCACAAATTAACTCTTGACAAGGCACACGAATGAAAACCATTCCAGGTGACGACCTCGTGAACCTGATGAGAGAATGCCATAAGTGAGCCAAACTGTCAGCAAAGCTAAATGTAGTTATTTTTGGACGATTTAATGTTTAAAACATATTGGATTTTTTTGTTCACTTTTTTTGTGTTCACTTTAGTGTCAGAAGAAGAGATCAAGTTTGAATCCTGGGACTGAAAGTGCGAAATAAAGTGCAACGGACTACTCCAAAAAAAAAAAACAACACCACACAATTCCCAAAAATTTCAGCATGATGTGATGCTTTTTTTTCTCTCGATTCAGTAGCACTAATAATTATGCATTTTTTTCTTTGTTTGTTTTGACAGTACTGTCCGAGTGTTCTCAAACTCTAACAAAGTGACCAAAACCCTGAATAGCTGCATTAAAAACGTACAAGAAGCTTAGAACAAAAACAATGCATGGTCATTGTATTTACTTTTCAAATGTTAAATAACCTACATAAAAGTGTGTTTGCATTTTAAGCGTGTGTGTAATTGCAGTTACACCTGAACTACATATAGGTGTTAATCATCTCCAGCGTGGTATTTCAGGAACAGAAAACAAACCCGAAATAAAACTTCTGCATTCACGTCATACCCAAACTAACATGTCTCAATCAAAGTGGTTTCTTCTGTTAATCGGGCGCATGAGGTTGTGGCAAGAGTGTGTGCATGCCAATGCAAGAGAGTGTGTGTGTGTGTGTGTGTGTGTCCGACAGACCGAGACCACAGTTTAACAGGAGAAAACACCCGAGCGTCAGTGCCGAAGTCACTGTGCAGCAACTAAAAACAGACATTTTAAAAAAAAATTTTTTTTTTTTTTTTTTTTTAACACAACAGCTTTTCTAGTGACGTCTTTGAGAATCGAAACATCTGGAGTTCTGGAGTATTCTGCGGTTCTGAGATGTTTTCTACTTAATCACTGCAGGTGTCGTGTTAAAATTAGGACCGAAACTATTGGACTTTTTAAAAATGTATTTATTTTTATCAAATACTAGCTATAATCTGAATATAAATCTGAATTTAATATAAACAAACAGAATTACTGGAAAATAACCTGCTTGATGAACGGATTGTGTCATTTATTCCTGTGTAGTTTTTAAAAGACATTTTATTTGATCGACAGCTCGAGACTTATTTGGCTATGCAAAGCCAGAGTGAAACTGAAGAATCAAATACCAAACGTTTTCCTTTAAAATAGAACGAGCATTTTTATTGTTATAATTATTTATTTCATTAATCAGACTGAAGAAAAAAAATTATGAATTTTTATTACTAATTGAAGCCTTAAATGTAACCTATGTGAAAGCGATGGAGATGGTCACTGGTTAAGTGCATGCGTGTGTGTGTTGGAGTATATGTGTGAGTGTGTACCGAGTTTTTCCAGTGATGAGGATCTTGCTCGGGTCCATGACCCTGCAGGCCAGGCCGGCGGTGTGGATGGTGCGCAGGGCCGAGCTTAGCTGCACGATGTAGGCCCAGATCAGAGACTCGGGCAGCAGACCGGCGTGCTGCCGAGGAGGAGGAGGCTCATGTGGACCTAGACAAACAAACACACTCTTTAATAGATGAGCACTGCACCAGGGTGTACACTTAGGCTTCAGACAGATGATGAAGAAAAGAAAAAAACATAACTTGTGAAAAGATATTATAGAATATACCAACTTGATCCATATTAAAAAGCTGAACGGGTATTGGAGCAGATCACATGACCTCAAATGGCACGGAAACATTTGCTACTAAAAACAAACAAAGAAAAACGAGAAGATGCAGCATATGGTATGGATGTCGGTGTGCCCGAGGGATTCGTTCGAATGTGGTCATGTTGCTGCTTCTACAAATCACGAGGGGAAAAAAAGCGACTGCAGATGTTACAGTGTACAGCAGAGGAGTTCAGTCCGGGACGGCGCTGTACACACACGGACGTCTAAGGAAATCCATTCCACATACTATACTACAGTAAGTGCGTCTCAACGCTAATTTGTGTTACAGTTGTAACCGTGCCATTAAAGGAAATGCATGTTTTAAGAATTCAGCCTGGCTGTGGTGCAAGTCCAGGTTAACAGGTTGTAGCACGTTCTGCAATACGCTATTTTTGATATCAAATCTTTTTTTTTCAGTACAGTTAAACAGCGTGCAGAAACTGAGGAGTTCTGCTTCCTCCATCGGTCTTCTGTTGCAGGTACCGGACCCCACCTGGCACAGAACGGTTTCAACCACCATTTCCTCTTTCCCCTCTTTACGTACACACACACACACCCACACCCTTGCAGGCGTGCTCAGAAAACGTTTGTATTCAAAGTGTGTCCTCACAAACACAAGAACAAACACAGTTCTCAGACAACAAAGACATCCGCAGTCTCTCGTTCAAGCTCAGACCCTAAAGCTGCTTATAGGAGGAATTTAAAAATCATTCATGTCAGGTTCATTATCTGTACAACTAAAGATAAAAAAAACAATAACAATCAAAACACTATCTAGGTGTGGTGTCTTTGATAAACAAGTACCATGATCTTCACAAAGTTATTTAATGAGCAACGTATAAGGTGGTCAACAGACGTGATTTTCATTTCTGGGTGTGGAACAAGAACTCACCCCACTTCCTCTTGGTAAAATAAGAGTCAGCTGTCGGGTCGTTGAAGTGCCTGCTGTACATGGTCTCGGCCCCGGCGTGGAAGTCGTACGAGAACACCAACGCTGCGTAAGCGAGAAAAACAAAGAAACTCAGCACCACTTTTCACTTTTTTTCCATAAAAAGAATTAATTGAAGCTAGAACAGCAGAAACACTTTATCATCACCAAGTCTTCACTAGTGCTGGAGCTGGTAGTTGTTTAGTGTCAGCAAATTGACCCAAACAGACAGAAGAAAAAAAAAAAACAAAAAAAACTAACACTGGGTTTTCAAAAGTATACTTTAGCGTCAGAAGATCACAAGTTTGAATCCTGAGACTGTAAGCGAAAAGTGTAACGGACTGCACTCTCTGGACAAGAGAAAGCGCCACAGCATCACGAAGCTTCACAAACAGTTGTCTGTGAACTCGTGTATGCAGTGAAGCTGCGAATCACAAACTGTCGATACGGTCCGATTCAATTTCTGGCCATGCTGATCAACAACTCGACTTAATTGCACTACTGATTACTGTTTAGGTTTTTTTTCTTTTATAATAATTACTGGATTAAATATTATATTTTCTTAAAGTCTTAAAGTATTACGGAAAAAAAATAAATAAATACTGAAAGTATCTAACAAGCACTTTAATGCCGAGTACTTGCATTGTTGATTGTTACAGTGAAACCTTGGATTACGAGCATAATTTGTTCGGGAAGCGGGCTCGTATTTCATAAACCAAATAGAATTGTTCCATAAGATATAACAGAAACTCAAATTATTCGTTCCACAGCCCAAAAAAACTTTTAATAAAAATAATTAACACAAAATATAAAGTAAAAATAAAGGCACTTTACCTTAAAAAAAAAAAAAAAGCAAAAATAAATCCCGACAGATAAATGTTTTCATTTATGCGTGAAGCTAAAGTAAGGAGAACCCCCCACCTCTCGTCTTACACAGTTACCCTTCCTTCACTCTTTTCACACACACGCAACAAAAACAAATATAAACAAATTAAACAAATTAACCTGCACTTTACCTTTGAAAAGAATCGCGACAGAGCAGTGTTTCTGTGTAGAGCAGAGAGAGAGTGTGTGT
>JAQMYK010000019.1:19499126-19518279 GCA_030014345.1 Clarias buthupogon | reverse complement strand
CAACCAAACCCTCTCATGACTGACCACAGCTGCTTTCGGGAGACCTTAAAGTGTGTACACACACACACACACACACACACATAAACACACATATAAACACACACTCACATACACACACACACATACACACACACATACATGTACACACACAAACACACATATAAACACACACACACACACACTCACATACACACACACACATACACACACACACACATACACACACACATACATGTACACACACAAACACACATATAAACACACATATAAACACACACTCACATACACACACACACATACACACACACATACATGTACACACACAAACACACATATAAACACACACACATACACACACACACACACATACAATGTGTGTGTGTGAGTGTGAGTGTGTGAGTGAGTGTGTGTGTGAGAAGAAGGTGTCAGAGAGGGACAGAAACAGAGGCAGAAAGCGTGTGTGTGTGTGTGTGTGTAAGGGAGAGAGAGAGAGAGAGAGAGAAAGAGAGTGAGAGAGGTGGCGACTGATGACTGAGTTAGTGAGAGAGAGAGAGAGAGAGAGAGAGAGAGAGAGAGAGGATCATAAAGAATGAGAAAAGAAAGTGAGAGAGATAGTGAGTAAGAGAGAGAGATAGCCTGTCATGTTAAACGTCATATTTCACTGAAAGACTTTGGTGTCCCTGTTCTCGACAGCCTCACTTGTGGTTGAGTTGCTGACTGTTAACACTGTTATGCGCTCAAACAATGCAGTTTAGACAAGATACACTTTTGAGGGGTAAGCAACCTAAAAACAAAACTTTTTTTTCTAATCATAATTACGAGGCTTTTATCAGTGATACATTTAATCTTCATGATGTTTAATGATAATTTCCTGCTTTTAATAGTGTTCATAGTAGAAATTATAGAGGATTATTGAATACTTATTAAAGAATATTAATTATTGCATACTTAACTGTTTTTCATGAGATCTTAAACTTTTGTTTTATTATAGTGTTTCTTCTACTGGTGTTCAGTTCCCTTGTATGCAGTGACACTCTGCATCGGATAGACGTGCGAGATGGAGATGTACAACGGCTGCCTTGTGTCTTAGAGAAATCAGTAAAACATTTCCCTTGTCATATTTATAGATAATAATAATATTATAAGTTCTTTAGCATTTGAGATAACTTATGTTAAATAAATTAGACATCTGGACATTTGTAGTTATAGTTAAGTGCAATGAAGCAAACAACCTGAGGGATAAAACCAAGACAAAACAGAGAAGAAACACTAATTGTGAACTAAAGATGGAAAATTTGCCCTATTTTGAAAGATCATGTTTTTCAAATTTTGTAAATGAGAGTATTTGTGGGTCAAGAATAAAAGCAGAACTGACATTTTATCCGTGAATGCAGAAGTGTGGAACTTACCACAGCTGTCTTAAAATTACATTACCTTCTTCAGTTCTCCATGGCATTCATAGACAAGATTGAATGTTAGATTATTCTGAACTTAAATCCTATTTTACGCATGTATTTAGATTGCATGTTTATTGTCTCATTGCAGACCTTGAAATGTCACATTTCTGAAGCAAATATTGAAAGTTCTCAGAAGACTCAGCTGGAGATCGTACCTGGACAGATGGTTGAAGTTCACCTAAGATCAAACAGTTCAAAAGATTCCATGCAATGTTTCTGGGAACACAGGTGTGTGCAAGAAGGATTGGCCTAATAAAAAATCTAATTCATCTCTGGAATCTACACCATAGTTTTTCGAGAGGTGTTTAAGTCAAACCGGGATTTTTAAAAACTCCCTTAATCTCTCCATATAACCCCCTGCTACACTAATGCACTTATCCAAGCATATCACTAGTGCTTGGACACCATCAAGGTAAAACATTTTCTCAGTACGTCGGAATCATGATTGGACTGCCTGCTTCACGTCTGAAATTCTGGCCTCCCAGGAACTCCTTTAATGACCCGAACATTTGGAAATGTCTTGGAGTGAGGTCAGGACTGTACGGGAGATGTGGCAATAACTCCCAGTCGAAATCCTGTAACATGCAAGTGGTGTTGGGGAATGATTGTGTGTACAGTTCACAGACAGATGCATCAGTTATCTGTTGATTTTCAAGGATCAGGTGTTCCTCTTGCTGAATGTTCATGGGAACCACTGCAGCAGGCTCCAAGACACCTCGGCTGGATCATCATTCACAGGCGTACGGCCTTCTTTAAAATGTATGACCTATTCGGATGTTTTACTGCAGCCAAGAGTCTCATCAACGTACTGTGCTTGAAGTCTTCTATAACTGCCAATCGGTTTTTACAAGATAGCTCATCACAAGGCCTGGTTTGACTTGGACACCTCTTCGTCTTTGTATTGTTGTCATTTTTTATACATCATGTTTCATGACCGTCGTGGCATCCTCTGTTATGTCCTGTCCACAGGGAGACACCCAGTTTGTTTTTGTTCAAGTTTTTCGAAAAAGGCATGGATGACATGTACACTGTGGTATGTGGTAACAGAAAATCTGTCAACGTCTCAGTCCACATTCATTCAACGGAAAGTAAGTCAAGTGATTATATTCATTATTACACTTTAAAAAATGATTGTGGTTTTATGTAGCTTTTACTTATTAATATATTACCCATCATCCTGCAATAAATTAAGTTAAATGTACATATTTCTATTTAAGGAATTTAACGTTATCCAGACATTATTTACCTGTGCACTCCTTATTAAATTTTGCCCTTAATTTAAATACATTGATTTATTAATGACTTTTTTAGTCCTATAATAGAGTCTATAGACTATGCATAGATTTTTTAAATATGATTTGCAAATCTTCTAAGGGCATCAAAACTGTAGCAGGAAGATGCAATAAACAAACAAACAAATAAATAAATACATGAAAATTTTAATTTTTAATGACAGAAAATCTGTGTACAGTACAAGTAGAAATATATAATTAAATAAACACAATAAATGTTAAACTAATGAAGGGAAACATGTTTAGGAATGAATTACACAGTGAAAATAAATAAATTGATAATTTTTTAATATGATGAAAGTAAATGTGTTTTAAATATCCAGCAATTAGTACACAAACAAGAAGCAGATATCCACTTTTAATTTTAGAATTTGTTCTATTTTAATATTTCTTAATCCTTTTTTTCAACTATATAATTACAAAGTAATCAAGTATTTTTATCTGAAACATAAAGTTTTACTGTAAATGTTGCATTCTTTGCTGACACACACATAAAAACACCTACATGTTAAAAATAAGGGCTCTTAAAATATTACACAGCACTGTACACATGTAGCATTTTGAGCAGTGCTTGGCCGAGAGGAGAAAAAACATCCACTCTTCACTCAACGCATTTACATCAGATGAGTTTTGTTTTGTGGTCTTTTTAGCCAGACCATCAGTGCCAGAGCTCACTGCAGTCGGGTCCAGTAAAGATGAAAGTGCACATTTTCTATGTGTTTCTGGGGGAAATCCCAAACCAACAATCACGTGGTATGAAAATGAAATACATTTCAGGTAGGTTTAAAGCCTAATCTTGATTAACATTTACGGAAGGATCCACTGACAGCTTCGAAATGTCTTCCTTTTTCACTAAAAGTCGCCTTCGACATAAGGGATGTAAAAATGTTAGAAAGAATGAATTCTAAAAGTCAATTTAGTGAGCAAAAAAATAATAACGCATGACAATATTGATATTATATCATGTATCATTTTCCTTACATTTCAAAGCAATGACACTGGAGACTCCTTCCATAGACACAAACTTGACAATTATATTAATTTTAAAATATATTGAGCATCCGTGCTGTTTAAGCTGTTACTCTGAAAGCATAACAAATTGTGAACACACGCACACAATTAAATTATATACCATATATTTCATATAGTGCTTTTTATGTGAACATTTACAAGTTATACTGTGTCATGTTATATGAAATAGGACAGAGAAAGAAGTGGCCGAGAGCAAATTGAGCAGTTTAGAATATTCTAGAGCAAATATGAAGTGCTGTGCTACAAACTCACATGGAGAGGAATGCTCCTATATTTATCACTACGGTAAGATCATGATTTGGTAAAAGATATTTATTGGTGCTGGAAACTTTGCCATCGATTTTATCTAGTGTAATAAAGCAATCAGAATACAAGTTTCTTTCTCTTATGTTTTAGACCTTGACACAGGGAGGAAGGAAAGTGAGGCTTCTGAGATTTGGCTGCGTCATGGTCAGTCGCTCTCGCTCCGATGTAAAGTCACCACGGGCACATATGCGAAGTGGTACTTCAACAATGACACAAAGGTACTGAGGACACTGGACAATGTAAATGTGCTTATAGAAGATGTGTTTATAGAGCCTCGCATACGTATTCACCCCGATTGATCTTCTCAATGTATTCATTTGTCACTTCTAATGTAAACTGACTTAGGACATTTCCCTTTCCAGAGTGCAGAAATGTAGAAATGTTTTTTATGTGTCTGATTCTGTTGTTTCTGTTTGTTTGTTTAGTTTTTTGGCATGACACAGCTCACAGGACTATCTTTACAGAGTTATAACAAAAAATTGGAGTATTATTCCATTGCCTCAGTTAGCAAGAACAATAGCGGAGAGTATCACTGCAAGCGCAACGGGCAAAGAAAAGCAGTAAAGGTTCACGTCATTGGTAAGAAAAAAATATTTTTCCATGAAAGAAAAAAGAAAATAAACCTGAGAGAAGACTTTCTTGTGATTAAACAATACCAAACAATTTAAACGTCATTAGGGCCCGGCCATATGTCATAGTATGTGGAGGGCCCTCTTGTTCTTCTAAGGATTTTTGTTTCCAGCACCCGTGGCTTTTGGGGGTGTTAACATGCTCAAAAAGGAATGAGGATGCAAAATTGTGGAGGGATTTTTGATATCTCAAACGGGTCAGCCGTGACGATGACTTAAAGTCCTCATGTTGTCCGAAGAGTGTACAAACTTTTGTACTTGACTTGTTGTTGTTGATCTGCAGTGAGATTAAATGTGTTGGTGTTGATTAAATGTATTGTTGGTGATTAAATACATGAAAAAATTCTAAACATTGATTTATTGGATGCTCTTTTTTTTTTTTCTTAGAAAATGACTTTCTTAAGAACCTAAATCTGAGCAAACACATCACAATCCAGGACAAAGACAGGAAGGGTTTCTGCTTCCGCACTGAGGTTCCGTCTCACCTAAAAGCAAAGTGTCAGTGGGTTATGCCAAATGGCTCCATAGTGCCATGTGGGGAAACTCAGCACCTCTCTGCTGTAAGGTATGCCATAAATGCATAACAAGTTAACACAGGGCTCAGAGCTCCCCTTATATGTGTTAATGCTTGTGCTGAAATACCCCTTAGATAATGTATTTTTTTTATACCTCAAACACTCTCTGTTTCCCTCCTCCTCCAAACACATGCACACAGGAGACCCATCTGAATGTCTGACAAAGACAAAAGAGTGAATTTTGCATATTAGGTCCATGTTAATTGTAGGTGTGTTTAATGTGGTGTTTATCATAACACAGTTCTCTACTTTTCGTGTAGCACTTTTACATTATGTGACCCAGAACCAGGCCAATATCAGATCCTACTGAGGAGTGGCAGAGAGTTCAGCACTGGAAATATGTCTCTTTGTGTGACAGGTGAGTCCTTTAAAGTGTTTAAGCAGGAGGATTGAAAAGTATTAGTTCAGCCGTATATTACTTCTTAGGATTTTTTAATTTCAACATTTTTAAGCACCTGGAGGAAGATTCTACAGACTAAATCATACACAAAATACCAAAATTTTTCTGATGCCTACATGTACAGTATGTGCTCATTAGAATCAGTTGGTTTAATTAGTGGATGGAACAAATATGTGTCTGGACTTTTATTTTCTGAAGCCCGGATGGCCTGCTCTGCACAAAAATGCCTAAAACTAGGAAGTTTTTAAGTAAATTCCGAACTTGAATGGCAAATATTTGTACATGATCTTCAGGAAGCGATCAAGCAGACATGGATTGAGCAAATGACACCAGAGTGCTGCAGACATCTTTCTGACTCCAGCCGGATCCAGCAGGGTTTTGTTATAATAAATACTGATTATCATAAAATAGCTTGCTATGCTTTTGTTTATTATGAGTATGTTTGTAGAAGAGTGCAGATGTGCGTATGTGCATTCTGTGTCAAAGAATAACCTTTATTATAATCTGTCTGCCTTTGCTTTGGCAATGATATGATTTATAAAACTTATGTCAATAAAGCACAGATGATTTTAACTGAATTGAATTTTAAAACACATGTCATGCTGTTATAGGAAACTAAACCAAGACCTGTTCGTTTTCCAAGTCAAAATGTATTAAAAATCTTGCGGAACACTCTCAAACTGCGTTACTCGCAATTCGAGATTTCACTGTATTAAATTTTATTATACAATATGGCATTATTATAAGTCATATATTTATTTTACAAAAGTTTAAAGTGACTTTAATATGTATTGACAGAAGAATTATTTTCTTTTACAGATATTCCCAAATTTCAGATCCTCCATGACCTGACCCATGTCACCTGTATGACCAAAAATAATTTTCCTGTACACATTACCTGGATGACCTGTCCATCAAACGCTAAGTAAGTCCCATGTATTTCACAGGAAACCCAGTCGTCTTCCTTTTAGCTGCAAACTCCAGTATTATTGTTTACTAAATACTTTATCATTCTCTTTATTTTTTTTTCTTTAAGCTACAATGATACTTCAGCGTGGAAGGAGACATACACTGACTCTCCAAAGGGAACAGACTCAGGGCAGTTCTGCCAGAAGACCATGGTTGTCTCTCGGCCTCTCAGCGATGTGAATGATCACTTTGTGAAATGCTGCTGGAGGAATAATAATACGGATTCATACTGCAGTGAGCAAATCCTCGTGAAAATATGTACGATTCTTTGCTGCACATTTAAACTCATTTTACTGTATGTTCGACTTCAGTTCTGGCAGATTCATTATTCTGTGTTTCAGCTTCAGCAAACTATTTTTTCCTGGTTGGGGCGTGCATCCTGGCGTGGATCCTCACCACCGTGCTGGTCCTGTTTCTTTTCATCCGCAAAAAAGTAAAGCTCCTCGAGCTCACTCTTGCGTACATGAATTTGTGATGAAGAACACTCATAATTCCCTACTATATTCTGTGTACTGTAAACGTCACCCTTTATGCCGCTCTCCTGTCTTTATCGTCCCAACAGAAGCCTGGTTATGAGACACAAATCCAGATGATTCAGATGGTAGGACCTTTGGACAACGATTACATCTACATTGACTTCAAGGATTTTAAATATAACCAGAAATTAGAGTTCCCTCGCGAGAATCTGGAACTGGGTACGAGATTTTTGAATGAAATTTTGAGTGGTTTCTACTAAAATTTACTAACATTTACTCCAAGTTGTTAATCTTGATCTGTAAAAAATAAGTAAGAAATAAAGCACCTTCGAGGCATGCTGTTATAGGAAAATAATCAATAACTTTTTGCAGAGTTAGTCATATCACTCCGAAGCTTATTATTTTCCTACAACAGCAAACCCTAATGTGTTTTTATAGCGCTCTTGCGTGTGATGTGAAACCAAACCAGCCATTTTGTCTGGCAAATCTGCAAGATCTGCAAAGCTGGCCAGGGATTGTGTATGAGGAATTCCACAACATAGAGGTCAGAATCCTGGAAGACAGTTCCATTAGTTTCATTAGTTAGTCAAAGATGAGGTCCTGTTGGTGATCAATGGTGCTTGTGTGGTGGTCATTAATCTTAGGGAGCATCACCGCAAAATAAGTGTTCAGTAAATTTGACATAATAAATATCCAATACATGTGATGTACTTGTGTTAAGTTTGTTAATTTATAGTAGACGCAGGTATATATGGACAAAAGTATTTGGCCAAACCTGTTAATTATTGAATTCAGGTGTTTAAATCAGACCCCTTAGCATACCAAGACATCTTGAAAGATGCTATGCTTCCAACTTTGGGCAACAGTTTGTGGAAGGCCCTTTTCTATTCCAACATGACTGAGCCCCAGTCCACAAACCAAGGACTATAAAGACATAGTTTGATGAGTTCGGTGTGGAGGAACTTGACTGGCCCGCACAGAGAGCCTTGTGACCTCAACCTCATTGAGCACCTTTGGAATGAACTGGATTGGAGATTGAGAGCGAGGCCTTCTCATCCAACATCAGTGCCTGACCTCAAAAATGTTCTACAGAATGAATGGGCACGGATTACTACAGAAACACTACAAAATCTTGTGGACAGCCTCCCAAGAAGAGTGGACGCTGTTATAGCTGAAAACAGAGGACCAACTCCATATTAAAGTATTTATACAGTATTTGGATACAATGTCATTGCTGGTTTGGCCAAATACTTTTGTCCATATAGTGTTATATTATCTTTAATGGTATTAAGTTCCCAGCATTTGCTGTATTTTTAATGTTACCTAAAAATACTGCTGTTTACAAATTAGGTCATGTTTTTCCACTCAAATTTTTTAACCTCGCAGGTTTTTAACTTGCACACTAAAAGGCTAAATATGCCAATGTAAGTGCTTGTGCAGCAACCTCAACCACTCCCCACCCAGTACAGATAGCAGAGAGACAGGTGGATGCAGAGGCAGGGAGACAAATAGGTCAGAATCTGACACGGTTAATAATAGAACGTAAACTACTGTACACTGATATTTTACCTATGGTTAGATTTAATTAAATGATAGTTTAACATGAAATCTTACCTGATGAAGGAGCAGTAAATATCACTGCATCATACATCTGCCAGTCCACTGTGCTCGATTGTGTTGTAAAGAACATCTGGAACCTGATAAAGATCAGTAGTATTCAATGACTGAAATTCCTCAACATACAACGTTATCTAAACTCTTGTCATGTGATCAGTAAAATCTGTGATTATGTATAATATATAGCAAGCGATTCATCATTATTTGGCTCGTTGATAAGATTGTGGATCATGAAAGTGCAAGAGCTCTATACCAGAGAAATTTGCCAACATTTAATAAGGCAGAAAGTTACAGCTTCATAAAGCACAGACACCCTCTGTTTATACTGTAGAAAACCTCACCATAATAATCATTACATACAGTATCAGCGGAATGTCCATGAGTAATTCTGGTATAACCATAATCTTTCCCCCTTTTTTTGTTTTAAGTTGTATAATGTAGAAGTATTCCTTGAAGAATGATACAATATGATTTTGTGCTAATAAAGTATCTGTGCAGTAAGGATAAATGATTTGCTTTACTTCAGGGAAAGAGCTGGGCTCTGGAGCTTTTGGCATGGTCGTGCAGGCTACAGCATATGGCATCAGCAAGCCTGGAGTGTCCATGCAAGTTGCAGTGAAAATGCTAAAAGGTAGGTCATGTGACTCTGCTCATTTACTTCATCAGGCTTGCATTGCTCGGATGCTTCAGGTTTATTTGCTGTAGAACTGTATTTCCCATAATAAAATAAAGTCTAGGATTTCAATAGAAAATAGATAACATTAGTAAGAAAAAAATGCAAATGTGAGGAGTTGTTCAAGGGGCATCAGGTCAAATTAGGACTATTGTTATTGCAGAACAACAGGAAAAAGTTATGAGAGTTAAAAACTCCCTTTATTTCTCTATATACACTAATGCACTTATCCCAGAGTTTCACTACTGCTTGGACACCATCGAGGTAGAAAGTTTTCTCAGTACTCCAGAGCCATGATCTTCTGAAACGCTGGCCTCCCAGGAGCTCCTTTAATGGCCCAAACATTTGGAAATGGCTTAGAGGGAGGTCAGGTATGTACAGGGGATGCGGCAATAACTCCTGTAATGTGCAAGTGGTGTTGGTGAATGATTGTGTGTACCGTTCCCACAGACAGATGCGTCTCTTCTGCAACTTGGTAACAAGTTATTCATTGATTTAGGAAGGATCAGGCAGGATTTAAATGCTTCGCTGTGGCTAGGAGGCTAGTGTGCTTGAGGTCTTCTATAAAGGTCAATCAGTTTTACGCCTTAATTCACCAGAAATTTCACCACAAATCCTGGTTTGATTTGAACACCCCTTGTACATGATATAATAAAGATGATAAACCTAGTACATATTTAGAGGTCTAGATAAGGTCTAGAAGATTACCACAAAAAGGTCACTTGGTCACTTGATTAAGTGTTCTCTGTATAGTTACTAAAAAGATATATCTCTGATTTGATACACAAAACTAGTATAAGTCTAATAGCAGCCAAACACTGTATAATCTGTACAAATAGAACATATTGTAATAAGGTTTGGAAAAGTTTTGGAAATGTCAATACAAAAATACTACTATTTTTGTTAGGATTTATTCTAATTATGTTATGATTATACTGCATGTATTATTCAGATGATTGCTTCTATTTGTATTAAAATTATTTTAAAGCTTAGTAGGTTTAAAAAACACAGGCAGGGATCAATATATCAGTATGAGATGTATACCAACTCAAGTGTTCTGCTTTTCCAAAAGTATGTTTTATCAAGTTCTACTTAGATTGGGAAAAGAAACAAACTGAAGAATCATTTCATGGTGCACGTTATTATTTATTCACTAAGAAGAATAAGAATATGGTTTTATTTGCCATATTATCAAATCAATATTACACTCGAATGTGTTAGACTGAAGCCTTTTAAAAATTCTATTTGTCTGAATAAATAAAGATAATGGATGGCCTCTTTCTTGTGTTTTAAATTCACAAAGTTATATAAAATGGTGTGTTTTGTGTAGAGAAGCACCAAGCGGTGGAGAAAGAAGCCTTGATGTCTGAACTGAAGATGTTAACATATATTGGAAATCACACCAACATTGTGAACCTTCTGGGAGCCTGCACTGGAGCAGGTATGTAAAGCCATGCAATAAATAAGTTCCCATCACCGTATAAATGCTGTATAACCTAATAGCCGTTACATCATGTCATTTGATTGACAGGCCCCATTTACCTGATCTTTGAATACTGCCATTATGGGGACCTGCTGAATTACCTGAAGAACAACAGAGAGCACTTTTACAAGTCCTTAACGGACGCTTTCAACAAGGACAGATTTAGAAGCCTGTACAACAACTACCAGCGGAAGAGAAACTCCAGGTTGAAAACCGAACCATTTCTGGTGACCTTTTGAATAAAGAAGTGTAGAAGACACTGAGACATGCTTGTCTGAGGAAATGTAACTGAATAGGGACAGATTTACTGTACATGGTGAGTTCTTGTAGTGTAGAACGCGGCCTAATCTTTGCATGTTTCTGCAGTGACGTTGTTCAGTCTGGTGATAACCCGTACATGCCCATGTCCCCGGTGAACAAGGAACAGGAGTCGCTGCTCGGCTCTACAGATGTTAATGAAGGTGATGACGCTTACCCTCTTTATACAGTAGCTCTGCAATCTTATCATTGGATCTGTAAATTGTAAATTCATGAACAAACTTTAGAATTATGACTGTGTCAGGTCAAAATCTCACACCATCCTTTTTTTATTTGTGCATTTTAAATTTATTACCTTGCATTTATTACGCTGCATTACATTTAACTTATCACTGAAAAAAACATGTATGTAATGACCACAGACGAAAAGTTACAGTTTGTTTCCCTAAACTGAGAAAAGAACTGAAAAATCTGATTTCTCCAGTCTCACGTAGAGTAGAACGAACTCTGTTCACACTTCATTTAAAATAACATGAATTTACATCTACAGCCATTGCACAAGAGTACTCGTGTAATTTAAAAAAACTCCAACATTTTACCCCAGCTCTGATTAATTTTCATTTCTGATTGGTTTTCTGATTTGTAAGTCTTGATATAATCAAGCTTTCCAACGAGGAGATGTTTAATTAAAATCTTTAGGGAAGAAGTCTCCAGTGTCAGTATTTTGCTGGTGAGATTATAGCTGCTATTTCACAAACTCCTTGACATGAAGTGTTATACATATATATATATATATATATATATATATATATATATAGCATAAAGAAAAATATATCTAGTCAATATTAGCTAAAAAGTTTATAGGGAACTAAAAATGTGCTTTCTATAGCTGTTTATTCATGGAATTAAACTACTGATCCTAAAGTCCTTTAAAAAATGAGCTTGGTTTGTGTGCAATGAGGTGTACTAAAGTCTCCGTAATCTCACATATACTACAGATATGTTCTACTGTATATACAGATAAAGGAAAAACTATTTCCCTTCAAACCCTATAATTCAAATCTTGAGTGTAAATCACAGAATTTGCATAAATTTTCTTTGGAAATTTAAGTCAAAGTTAATATACTACATAATGAGCTATTACTGTAGATATTATTTACGATTCCCGTTATAAATTATGTTTGTTTTATTTAAAGATTTTTTTGAAAGTGGAGATGAGGAAGACCACCAGACTCTCACCTATGAAGATCTCCTGAGCTTCTCCTACCAAGTGGCCAAGGGAATGGACTTCCTTTCCTCGAAAAACGTAAGCTGCAGTCAAAATGATCAAGCTGAACACAATAACAAGATCATTTGCTTTTATTACTGCTTTGGGAACGATATAAATGATCGAACTGAACTCTCAATACACTTTGCATTTGTCGCATCATTAAGACAGATCTTGAACACATTGTCGCTTTATTCTGTATTTAACTTCAATCGTTTTCTCCATTTTGAGTTAAGCTTCTAAATCAAGCTCAGCAGAACTCACCCGTAAGTCAGGATTTAAAAAACAAATTACTGGAACATAGGTTTTGTTCCTGTTTTCAGATCTCACACCAGCACCCATCACCCATCACACAGTTAATATTAGCACGCAGGATCTAATCTGCATTTAGTTCCCTGAAATGCTGATTGTGATTTAGCATCATGCTTTACAGTAAATACTGAGCTGTGGCCTACAGACTCTACTAACTAGTCTTCAGGTAAAGCTGATCATGTGTATAATCTGATCATTTTATCAAAATTCGGTCAGTATTTATAATAATAATAATAATAATAATAATAATAATCACTTATGTTGGAAAAAACAGGTTTATACAGAATTGTACAAAAAAGTCTCGGTTTTAAAGGGATCAAAGTGACTGAATCTGGAAATGATGTAATGATATTACTTAGACAACATAAACCACCTGTTCAAATATTAGCCTCATTACTTAAATGTTTACAACTGTTTATTTTTAGGTTGTTGTTGTTTTTTTTCAAAGTTTTTAAAGACGTAGGGTTTTTTTTACTTCTAAACTTTACAAGGTCAAAAGTGACCGTAATTATAGATTTTCTTTTTCCAAGTTTTGATTTCACCCATACAATTAAACTAAAGCCTACACTATAAGGTCATAAATTTGTACACACCTGATCATGACACCCATATTTGCTTGTTGAGCACCCCCTCCAGATTGAATCCCCCTTGGCTGTTATAGAAGCTCCACTCATCTGACTAGAAGTTAAAGCATGGCTATGGAGATTGGTGTTTATTCAGCTACATGAGCATTAATGAGCCCAGGGACTGATCTTGGGGCGTCGACGAGGCTTTAGTTCTAGTTCAACCCAAAGGTGTTCTGTGAGGTTGAGTTCAGTCAGTCGGCACACTGTTCAGGACACTCAAGTTCTTCCAGTCCGACCTTTATACACCATGTCTTCATGAAGCTCTTGTTTGTGCACAGGGGTGTTATCATGCTGGAACAAGTTCACTGAAGCTACTGCACACAAAGACATTCTATAGAGCTGTGTGCCTCCACCTTTGTGGGAAATGTTGGTGGTCAGATCTTCATAATGCTATGGTTGTCTTGTGTATAAGAACGCCACAATAAATATAACATCATTGTGGTTTGATAGTCATTGGTTGTGATTTCCACCTCATGGTTATGCTTCTGAGCTGAGAATTAAACTACTCCTCTTTCGCAGTGCATTCATCGAGACCTGGCAGCCAGAAATATCTTAGTGACCCGAAGCAGACTGGTGAAGATCGGTGACTTTGGTCTGGCACGAGATATCGAAAATGACTCTAACTATGTGGTGAGAGGAAATGTAAGTAGTTCCACAGGACAATGTTTTTTTTCTTTTAATACTTTAACATTCAGGTAAAATGAAATATATAGTATACATACTGTATAAGTTTAATAACTTTTCACCATAACTTACAAAAATAACTTTGCAAACTTTAATTACTCTCGTTCTTGCTTAATTCTCACTTGAACACTTTTCTTTAAAGGCTCGTTTGCCGGTGAAGTGGATGGCCCCGGAGAGTATTTTTAAAGGGATGTACACCATGCAGAGTGACGTCTGGGCCTATGGGATTCTGCTCTGGGAGATCTTCTCTCTAGGTGTGCATAAACAATCTGTCACACATTCACAATGAATGCATGAAGCTAAAGCTAATAAACATAATCTAAAGTACTGTGCAAAAGTCATAAATGCTGTAGAGCAAGGATGCCTTCAAAAAACATTATAAAGCCCAGTAAACAGTCATTAATGAAGCAATGTCGTTTTGGGTGTGATGAAGCTCCGAGGCCCCTTTAGTCTCAGGTACAATTTGTGCTGTTTTATAAGAAAATCACCTAATACGTTTTACTGAGCATCCTGTAGAACCACACACAGTTCTTCTGAGGACTTTTACTGTCGCACCTGCTTCTTTTTCATGCAAACCCCATTTTTTTTTAATCTAAAAAGTGCTCACATATAATATGCTGCTTTCTTTTCTGGCATGCAAATATTTTTCTGTACCTTTAAAAAAAAAATTGGTAGAATACTGATATTTGAAAATCAGAAAGATATAAGTAAAAAAAGTTTTTTAATAAAGCTTGCACTAAAAACGCACAGACTTTTGCACAGTACAGGATTTAAAGATCTATTGAATCCAAAGGATAACATAATGCTATAATAAATGACATTTTATTGATGTTTGTGGTCAGGTGTGACTCCGTATCCTGGTATAAAAGTAGATAACACCTTCTATGCCATGATCGAAAGAGGGTTTAAGATGGAGCGGCCGTATTACGCCTCTGAGTCTGTGTAAGTTTCTGAATACGTTCTCAAGTCACTGAGAATATTTAAAGTAGTTTGGTTGCAATGTGATGCATTTTGATGCAGTATGACATGATTCAGTTGCATGCTGCCCTGCTTTCCCATTAAAAATATCTTTTATTCCTGATTTTTTTAGTGCAAAAAAAATACAACAAATTTGTTTTTCGTTGCTTAATTAAACTAAGTCAGATAATTATTTTATTTTTTATTATGTCATAGCTAGCAGAGAAATGATGTAGCAGTTTGCTAATGATATTAATCTCGTAATAATGCTCAGTGGGACTGACAGGCAAAAAGGCCACGCCTCCTTTACATTCTCTTCACAATCTCTCTCTCTCTCTCTCTCTCTCTCTCTCTCTCTCTCTCTCTCTCTCTCAGGTATAAGGTGATGTGCCATTGTTGGGCTCTGGAACCCCAAAACCGACCATGTTTCTCCAAACTCGTGGCTTTCATGGAGTACCAGCTGAGTGAATTTGAGGAACAGGTACTTATAGTACATCTTTAATGAAGCCAAAGCTTATTTGCAATATAATATTTTTTTATCTCCTGACACCATGGATGGGTTTAATGTGTTTCTGTAGCTCTACTACAATGTCGAAGGGCAGAAAAAAAGCGACTCTGTGTACCAAAATACTCCAGTGACCCCAGAGCCACAAGAAATCGTAAAAGAAGATGAACATCAGTCGTCAGTCACAGATTCACCCTGCGGCACTGAAACAGCAGACTCACAGAATGACAAGGAAACAATTACTTACCTTTAAAAAGCGCTTAAGGCTACAGTCTGTACAGTTACTGTCAGGGTTGGGCGATAAATATCATACCATGATTCTAAAAGCATTTCTACAATACATATATAAGTTTGCTCAGGAACTACCAGCAATACAGGACGGTTTAAGGACTGATTTATATAATTTTTATTTAAGTTATAGTGTTTATATCAAATTCATAAAAACAAAAAATTGTTATAAATCTATAAATATGACAATAGGAGAGAAAACTTAATATATATACATATTTAAATTTTAGAATTATAAAGATACAAACTTTTGACAACAACTTTATAAATTATTGTATTTTTTTATCCACAATGTCATAGAAATCAGTATTGTAACAGTTTTCCATGAAGTTTCTTATCATTTTTATTATCATTACACTGCAAGTCAGTTTTGGACCATCCGGTGTTCAGATTGTGGTTAAACTTTGAGTGTTACAAATATGGTAATTTTTAATGTTTTATATTTTTATGCATGTACATATAGGGCAGTTGATGATATCTCATTGTTTTATTTCCTCATTTTAGCAGTTCTGGCAAGTTCATGGTACATATGTATTCATCTGTAATCTTTGATTTCCTTTGTTTAATTTCAATAAATCTAGATGGTTTTCCAGCTTTTGCACAGAAATCCGAAAATCCTGCTTTTTTTTATCTGATAAGAATAAAAAATCAGGAGAGAAAACAGTAATTCTGTGTCTAAAATACAAAAGAAAATACATTTTAACTGTGTTTACTATATAGTGCATTATTTTTGGATACAATATGTTTCAATAGCCAGTGTCTAAAAGTACAGAGAGTTCAGGAAATCCCACAATACATTGCAACAGCATGAACTGTATAAGGATGGACCCTAGCAGGTAAGAAATATCTCAAAATAATGTGCTTTGATGCCTATAGAGAATAGGAAGGGTGTTATCTCAGACACAAGGAGACTCTGGGACTGTGTGTTAATACCCATAATGCACTCTAAGAATATGATTGTAAGATACAATGGCAACACACATCCCTGTTCTTCCCGTAATTTACAGTATGTTATTTTACATTTCCTGAATGACATCAGTCCATGGAGAGACGTGTCTTTGTCTGCCAGGTCATTTTTAACAGATGAAACAATAAACAAAAGCATGCCTGTATTCAATGTCTGAAAGTGTGAGAGAGTTCTGGGGTCAGCCACAAAAAACAGGCACGAAAACCGAAACAGAAATCACATGCTTTCTCACTGCCTGGATGGAAAAATGGCAACACACACAAAAAATTCTGAAATCTTATTTTATTCCTTTAGTGGACGTTTTTGTTGTTGTTAATATTATTTAAGACGGGATAAGTTCATTTATAGACGCCTGGACTAAATAAAGGGTGAAAGGTGTGTCATTTATTGAACACAAATAAAAAATGACCTTTGTTAAAACTGAATCTAAAAAAAGCATGCATTTAATTTTCAAAAAAGAAAATATTTAATTACCCATTGCAGGCAACAATCGGGGAGCCTTAGTGGGAGGAAAGAGGGATTGATTACCCAGTGCCCCAGTCGCAGGGCTGCCTTTCCAAGCCTGGAATGAAAAGTCAGAGATATGGATCAAAAAAAGGAAAGAAGCATCCTAATAGACTGTTTATTTATAAGGCCCAGAATTCTGGGACTGAATCGCAAAAAAAAAAAAAAAAAAAAAAAAACCTAGCATCTGTTAAAATGGCATAAGGATATTTCAGTGATGTAAAAGGTATGATTTTAAATTAATATTTTCTTTCTGTCAATATTATTTGGGTAGAAAGGGTTGTGCTTTTTAATTGACCTCTTCAGTCAATATCAAAATAGCACTGATTCTGAAAAAAAAAGTTTTTTATAATTATATTTTCAAGAAGATGTGTTTAAATGTCTTACACCTTTACTTTACTCATTAATAAAGGTACTATAAGTGAAAAACAGATGACACCTCAATTGTAGAAACATCTCTTATGAATAACGGTGTTGCTGGTTTCTCTCTATAGAAATCTCCATCTATAATGGTTTAAAGCTCAGTACAGGAATATAATACCATTAATTAAATACTTACCATTTGAGTGTAGACTTTCAGAGAGATCAGAAGTAAAACGTGTCTATAAGAAAATAATTAAGCTTCTGTTTCCCTCTGGTGGAACCACAGTGACAATCCCATCTGCACTTCCATTTCCAGGAGAAATACATTGACCACAACCACAGAACATTATATACTTGCACATGAAATAGGGAGCCAGTCAGTGCTCCATACTTATCCAGAGACCCAGTGGAACAAAGTAAAGACAGGTGAGAGAGTGAAAGCTTTTCTCATAGAATTTACAGATCAGGAAAGGAAGCAAAATTTTCCTTCCGGAGACTGCAAAACAAAATAACAGAACCGAAAACAAAATAACAAATCCAAATCCAAAACAACAAAAACAAAAACAAAATAACAAATTAAAAAACAAAATAATAAAAACAAAGTGCCAAATCCAAAAACAAAATAAGAAAACTGAAAACAAAATAACAAATCCAAAAACAAAATAACAAATCCAAAAACAAAATATCAAAAACAAAATAACAACTCCAAAAACAAAATAACAACTCCAAAAACAAAATAACAACTCCAAAAACAAAATAACAAATCCAAAAACAAAATATCAAAAACAAAATAACAACTCCAAAAACAAAATAACAACTCCAAAAACAAAATAACAACTCCAAAAACAAAATAACAAATCCAAAAACAAAATAACAAATCTAAAAACAAAATTTAAAAAACGAAAACAAAGTAACAAATCCAAAAACAAAAAAAACAAAAAAAATGAAAAACAAAGAAACAAATCCAAAACCGAAAACAGTTTTTTGTTTTCGTTCAACAGTTCAATTACAATTTTGTTTTTTAGAGTATTTTGTTTGTTTCTGGTTTCGTTATTTTGTTTTTTAGATTAGTGATTTTGGTTCTGGCTTCATTATTTTGTTTTTGGATTTGTTATTAACTCCCTCCAAAGATTTTTTATGAGGTTGAGATCTGGCTAGGCCACCCCAGGACCTTGAAATGCTTCTTACGATGACACTCCTTCGTTGCCCAGGCGGTGTGTTTAGTTTACGCTGAAAGACCCAGCCAAGTTTCCACTGATGGAAAGAGGTTTTCACTCAAAATCTCATGATACATGCCCCATTCATCCTTTCCTTTACATGGATCAGTCGTCCTGGTCCCTTTGCCCCAAAGCATGATGTTTCCACCCCCATGCTTCACAGTAGGTGTGGTGTTCTTTGGATGCAACTCAGCTTTTTACCAAAAAGTTCTATTTTGTTTTCATCTGACCATATGACATTCTCCCAATCCTCTTCTGGATCATCCAAATGCTCTCTAGCAAACTTCAGACGGGCC
>JAQMYK010000019.1:19456028-19475856 GCA_030014345.1 Clarias buthupogon | reverse complement strand
CTGGCGTCACGTGGTTCGGAGGAAACGCGTGATAGTCTTCGGCCCTCCCGGCTGAGTGGTAGTGAGTAGCCTTAATGAGGGAGCCCCCTAGTGATGGGAGGGAATTGGACACGACTAGATTGGGAGAAAATCGGGGAAAAAGAATTGGACAGAACTAAATTTATAAAAAAATAAAAAATAAATGTATTGCAGTGACTGCACATCCATCCTACCTTTAGTGATCTGTAATAAAACTTTTCTTAACTGATTGGTGTGGTCTCATCAGTATATCCACGACCCCATCCACTGGGCACAAGAGCGCCATGAATGTTTTGAAAAACAAGTATGTATTGTGAATTGTTGGATTCTGTTGCAGTACTAATCTAATTGTATTTGTTTTGTTCAATGTCAGGAAGAAAAAAAACAAAGAGACGCACAATGCAGGTAAGAGCGCAGGAAACATTATTGCATTTTTACTTTATTATCTCAGTAATACGCAATATAGTGATTTCCAATACATATTCTCTTTCTATTTTTTTTAACACACTTTAGTCATAGGATTGGCAAATTCTGACAAATATCACTAAACGGGACTCTCTGCAGTTCTTTTGAACTTTATAGTCATCAGGTAGTGTTTTTTTTTGTTTGTTTGTTTGTTTGTTTCCCAATTTTTAACATGCATTTAAATACCCACATGTGATTTAGTCGAAAGACACCGCAAAGAGAAGATCAATGCCGGTATCCAACGAATCGGAGATCTCTTGCCTTGCTCTCAAGCCTTAAAACAGGTAACACACAATGCAACCTAAACAACATAATCATGTAATAAATGGTAATAAAACTAAGAGTTGCTTTATTTTTTCTAGAGTAAGAATATGATTCTAGGGGAAGCCTTTCGTTATATCACTGAGCTGAAGCAACGGAATGATGAAATGCTGCTCAATGGAGGAGACAAAGTACAAGGTAAGATCTTTTATCTGCTTTACTTGGTAGGACGTAAACTATGACTTAAGGTTTCCAGTAATTTGAAGCTCTAGACTAGTGTAATAGTTTAGTCTTTGTTCTGTTTTTGATGGATTTTGTTTTTGAATCCGAACAATGGCATAACTGTGAGTAATTGGAAGTCCAAAAGAATATAATAAATGCTGCTGTCTGTGTAGAACAGGAGGCATTCCTCTTCTCCATGTTTAAAAAGCCTAGTCAATTGTATGTATCTGTGAGAACCTGTATGTGGAAAAGAGGAGTTTCACAGTTGAAAAATCTTGCTTAATTGAGATATGTTAGTGTTAGTGATGTAAATTGTGTTCTTTAAAAATCTTTATTGACCATTTCTCTGCAGCGGATGAGATAAAACGCTTACGGCAGCAGGTGGAGGACTTACGAAAGGAAAGTGGTCATTACATTGAGCTCCTCAAAGCAAATGGGATCAACTTTCTGGATGACCCCACTATTCACTGGAAGGGCAAACAGCGCTGTGCTAAAGTAGCCAAAATAACACCAACTCACTTGATGTCAAAGGGAATAATTGTTTATTCCAATGAGAATTTGGTTTGTTCAGCAAGTAAATTGTCTGATCCTTCAAATCCTGTTTCTCACCCGGATAAGCAGCCAGTAAATGCTTTAGCCATTCAACCATCTTGCAATGTTCAAGTGGGTCCAAGTCAAGCACTCCCAAATGGAACACAGATCAGTGAATTAACGGTCCCCTCTACAACATCTTCACACATTCCATTAGCGACTATTATTCCTGCTGTATCCAAGCCCAGTCTTACAGTGGTGGAGCAATATGCTGCTGTGGCACCTGTTGCTCCAAAATTGCCCCCTCCTGGGAATTATGTTGCTCTTCAAGGCATATGTCCAAAGCTTGCAGTCACTGCTCCTAGTCTGCAACAAACTCAGCCAGCAAAGCCTACACCAACTCTAGCGTCTTCCACCAGTTGCACAATGCCTGTCCAGCTTCAGCCTGTTTTTAGTCTGTCGTCCTTGCCTCAAACCGTGGTCAGTAGCACACATGTTTCTGATGCTCTTTCAGTGTTGCCGCAGGATACTGAAAGCATGTCTTTTGCTCAAACGTTACCAGGCAACTCTGCTCATCTTAGGACCAGTGCAGCTAGCAGTACACAGACCACATGGACAACACTACAGCTTACTGGGAACACGGTACAGCCTGTCTGTCGAGCTTTGGCTACAGAAGCCAGTAGCTCTGGGCATAATATTCCCCAACTTTCAGTATGTCCTGTTGTTGCAAATCCCCAGGCCCATCCTGTTCCTCTCCAAGTGCAAACGCAAGTTCCTATGCAACTGCAAACCCCCAAACCAGCATGCATCCCTGTTCGGCCTAATCTTCCCCAGTTGTTACCAGCTGTGCTTACCAGTTCTCAAACACCTATTGTTACTCAGGCATCACTTTTATCCCAGACTCCTGTGGTCCTTCACCAACCACCTGTTGTACCCCAGACAGGCTTAGTAACTCAGTCACAAACTGTTGTAGCTCAAACCACAATTTTACCCAAACCTGTCCCTCCATCAACTCAGTCCCACACATACCCAGCCATACAACAGAAGTCTCAAATTCATCATGCCATGCCACCTCAGCATGAACTACAAGCCACTATTCCATCTAATTCCCCAGCCCAGACAGCTATAATACCCCAGTCCCAGTCTGCCACTGTGCCTCCTGTTCAGCAAACAATTGTGCCCCAGACTCAAGCCACCACACTGCCAGTACTTCAGACAATGCAGGTTGTGCAAATGAATGGAGATGGTACCCCAGTAATTGGAACATCCCTGCCACAAAATAATTCAAATGTTGTTATTTTGCAGCAGGCCAATACCTGTCCAAGCTCAAAAGTAATTAGAGAGGATGTTACCAATCAGGCAACATGCCAGCACATTGTTATAATCCAGACACCAACAATGCCACCTACTCAACAGAACCACCAAACTAACATTATGCCAGCAGTTTCCACTTTGGCAAATCAAATAACCACATCCACCAACCCCTGTCCAACTACTGCTCAAGCTAAACAACTGGTTCATATCCTTCCACGTCCTTCAGCCCAGGTTCAGACACAGGCACCCCAGACTATCACTGTGAATGGACAGGTTTACGTTTTACAATCGGTGAAATCAGCAGACACTGGCAACTCTCAGGTTAGCCAAAGTCCTACGCAAATCATTCAACCCACCTGTGAGGAACCCAATGCAAATGTCGCATTGAATTGTTTGGGTGCCCTCACTAGCCTTAGCCAGAGCATTTCACAAGTCTCCAATCAAAGCATTTCACAGGTCTCCAATCAAAGCAATGTACAACTGCAAATTACTCCACCTTCAGACACTACAGTACAGTCTTCTCTATCTAAGCTGGTTTCAGGAATCAGTACATCCACCGAGACTGCTCTCGGTGTTGTAGCTGCATCAACATCAGTAAGTTCTGCAGTTAGCATTCTGCCAAAAAAGACTAATGTCCTGTCTGTAAATCAAACCAAACAGATGCCAGTTAAAAGGGCCAGACCAGTCAAGAGAAAAGAACCAATCAAAAGAAGTACATGCCGAATTTCAGCAAAGCCAGCAAATAGTACATCATCTCAGTCAAATGTTGCACAAGGACATTCATCCTCTATAACAGATGCTCAGTTTATGAATTCTGCCAGTGAGGATATGAGCCTGAAAAGCAGTACTGTAAATACATCCGTGGTCATCAGTGTTTCTTCAACATGCAATACTTCTACAGCCATTTGTGTTAGTTCAAGTAGTAAATCACTGCAGAATCCTGCCCAATCCACAAATACAAGTGTTGGTTCCCTAGTCAATGATGAAGTAGCAAAGAGTCAAGAACAAAGTGTTAATGCAACTCCACCATCTTACAGTAAAATGGTTAGTACCCTTAATACTGTAACTTCCCTTGACGTAAGCACTGTAGTCCATCCCAGCAGTGAACCTGTTTTAACCAATAATATTGACCTTGAACAAAATGAATCAACACGTAGTGTTCTCTCTTCTCAGTGTAGCACATTGAAGAGAGCTTCCACGAAATCAACAATAAATGAGAACTCCCTATCCAGTGCACTTATTTCTCAAGAAAAATCAACAGTCAAACATTCTTCTGCGAGCTGCATGCAAACAGAATCAAGCCCTGTTTTAGTTCAGAGCAAAACCATGCTCACAACGGTCAGTTCCTCAGAACGTAACGTGAAGGTTTCATCTGTTGAAACCACACCTCAGCAACCCCAGAGCACACCTTCAGGCACAAGTGCTGATTCAACAAAGAGTCTAGAAACAGGATCCCTCTTAAAGAAGGTTCCACAGGTTCAAACAGAGCCTGCAGTAGTAGTTAAACCAGCAGACACTTCACATATGCAAACATCTTTTGCTTTGCAATCCACTTCGTCAACTTGTTCAGATACAGCAGCACCGGTTCTACACCAGGAATCCAGGAATTTGAACACATTGAACAAGCTTCTTAAACATTCAGAGATTAACATGTCTGTGACAACTGCTAATCAGATTCATCCTGTTAGTAACAAACTTGGTCAGTCAAATTCAAGCAAAGAAATCAACAGAAGTGAAAATTCAAGTGTTACCACTCAGAGTATGTCTGAGGCAGACTCCTTCTTGCAAAAAGAATCTGACCTTTCACAGGAGGCATCATCAATGGGAGGTGAATCATATGATTCCTCACTAGTGCCAAATAGACAGACTGATTCACCAACAGCAGGAGCCTCAATTAACAGAGGCTTTTCAGTTGCATCACTGCTTCCAACAGGTCAGAATATTTCTGCGTCTCCTAATACATTTGGTTCTTTTAGTTTCACCTCTGAGCAGGCAGAAATCTTAGCAATGGCTGCAAGGGCTATATTTGAGCAAGATAGCCCAGGAAGGAAGAGTGATGGCTGCAGTGGCAACAACCCATCCAATACAACCGCCACCAGATGGGAGCTTCCGAAAACACAGCAAACTCCCATAATCAAAGAAAGGGTCACGAGTCAACAATTAAAGCAGGCAAATCAGGGGGACATTACAGTGTCAAAGACTCCATCCCTAGTTGAGGTTTCTGGAATTAGTACACCTGGTATCCGACTTCCACTGAACACCGCTTATTCTCAGTCACAAGCTAGTACTCTCACTAGTCTAAATGTTAATAATCTCATTAGGCCAAGTTCTGTCCAGTCTTACCCAGGGTCTCCAAACCTTGGTCAGCAAGTAACTGTTCCATCACCAGGGGGAGCAGCAATTCTAGTGTCTCAGACGTCATCTCAGGTTACCCAAAGCTGCTCTGGCCCAGCACAGGTTAATGAATATACGCCTTTGAAAAGTGCACTCATGAGAAGTCACATAGGTGCTGGAATATCTGAACGTCATCAAAAGGATATGCCAAAACGGTCTGCCCAAGAGGACCTAGTCCTTCCCATAAACAAGCGCTCAAAACCATGCCCAGCTGGTAGTATTGCACGGCTAGATGTTAAGGGGACAGATCATGTCCAAGCCATGTCTGGACAATTGCCCCCAAATTCCTCATCGGTTATGACTGGGAACCATTCTGACGGAGGAGGTGCCCTGTTTTCAGGAAACAGTTTCATGACCACCGCACTTCGCCCATCTGAAGGACACTGCCCTCCTCAACTGGCACCACATGAACAAAATCAGTCGAGTGTGCTGCACCTACAACAGGGACATATTCAGCATGGCACACCACAGTCCGGACAGATAGTTGGAGGAAGCCATTACCTCAAGCATCAACACCACCAAGAACAGCAAAGGCACCTCTACCAACTTCAGCATCACCTTACACAACCAGACACACAGATACACAATATTCAACAGAGGACTCTTCTACAGGATCAGAACGTCCATAAAAAGAGAGTTGTGCGAGGTGGTCAGACAGGACCTCCTGTTAATTTGCAGAAGCAGCATCACTTGGAGAAGAATGGTGTACAGCACCAACCACCGCAGCAACAATCCCAGCAGCACCAACAGCAAACACAGCAGCACCAACAGCAGCAGCAACAATCCCAGCAGCACCAACATCAGCAGCAGCCACAACACCAACAACAAAAACCACAGCAGCTTCAACAGCAGCAACAAATGCAGCAACAAGGTTCACATTCGAGGCATCAACACCTTCAGCAACAACTTCAGCAGCAACACTTTAGTAGACAGGAAAAGAATTGTGAGGGTCAACAAGCAGGCCCCAGGGCTCATCAGAACAACCATTTGAGTCAGCAAGATCGCCAACCAGGGCAGGATCATGGAGCCATGCAAAGGTTAATGGGTTCTCGCACTTTAGAGCAGCAGTTAACTTCACAGGCTAATAATCCTGTTTCTCGCTCTTCAGACCATGGTTGTACTCCATCACGACAGGAGCGTCATCGACTGTCTAGTTATTCTGCTGAGGCACTCATTGGTAAGGCATCAACTGCTGGTGATCAACGTATGGGACTTCATACATTACAGAATTCTCGTGGCAATTCACAGGATCAGTCTGAATTACAAGGTTATGTTGATTCCTCACATGGAAAAGGAAATATTAGTCATAATCCTCAAGGCAGACTAGCCCAAGAACACTCGGGGGCTCCAGACATTCAGCGGATATCAGAGAGGTTACCTTTCAAGACTCTTGGTAATGGGCCTCAAATAAGCAACTTTGAAGTGCAAGTGTCTCACAGTGGAGATATGACCAGTAAATCCGTGGCTCCAACTCAGAGGGGTCCTCAGCCACAAACTGGATTCAGGATGGGGGCTGGTTCCTCTGCTGATGGACGTAGTCGTGGTATCTACGGGACACATCCTTCAGCACAGGCACTACAACCTGGAGCAGGGTTGCCACGTGAGCAGGACTCATGCCATCAGAACTTTATGCAAAGTCTGTTGGCTCCACATCTTCCTGAACAAACTGGACATCAGAGAGCTGCACAAGGCTGTCCCTCAGTGAGTATAGAATATAACTGTGTGCCTGGAGTTTCTTCTGGAGAACTTCAAGCTAAAGTCTCAAGCCCTAATCTGCACCCTACACAGACAGGTCCTCCCATGCATCTTGGAGACAACAATAAAGGACACATTTCTCAGGTTAGTGCAAATTTACATGGTTCATCTGTAAGATCAGTTCTGCCCCATCCTCCATCAACACCGCACAGTAGCTCCGATACAGGCCGCGCTCAGGGTTCTTCCAGGTCACTTTCTGCTGTCAGTCAGCGAGCCCATCATATTGGACCAGATCCACAAAGTTCAAAAATCCGCCCAGGAGATCGACCAAGGTCTGGCAACTTGAGACCTGTGAACACCTTTGAGACTGAAAGTCCATTGTCGCTTCCGTCAGGTGGTGGAGTGCTGCTTGGACGGCCACAGACAGCTGGTGAATCTCGGCGCAGAAGTATTGTGCGCTTTATGCCGGATGGTGCACAGGTCAGTGGTGATGGCAACTTGGTTTCAGATCAGCATCTCACCCAAAACTTTGGCTTTCCCTTTATTGAAGGAGGTATGAACCCTCCACCACCAATTAATGCAAATGCATCTTTTATTCCCCCGGTCACCCAGCCCAATGCCTCACGCACCCCTGCCCTCCTTCCTGTAGAGCCTCAGAACACTCTCCCTTCTTTCTACCCCTCGTATTCACCTGCTGCTCATCCAAGCATTCCAAACGAGATTCCTATACAGTATTTTTCCAACCAGATATTTACAAGTCCAAGTGCTGATAAGAGTAGTAGTACTCCGCTAAACAACCGCTTTGGATCTATTCTTTCTCCACCTCGTCCTGTGGGTTTTGCACAGCCGAGCTATCCACTGCTGACTGATATAACACCAATGCCTATTACAAACTCATCAGGCATTACTCCTCATTTACACAACTTTAACCTGACTTCTTTGTTCCCTGAAATAGCCTCAGCGATGCCCCCTGACGGTTCTTCAATGCCAATGTCCCCATTACTGTCGCTTGCAAATACTTCCTCCTCAGACTCTAACAAACAGTCTAATCGCCCAGCTCACAACATCAGCCACATTCTCGGTCATGATGGAACCTCTGCTGTGTAAAATTGCAGTAACAAGGATATTAAACATTGGCCTCATGTGCAGTACTATCTAAATGTAAATCACCATATCTGTTGAATGGAATTACCTTACTTTTGGGGGGGAAAAATTATTTGGCATGACATTTGTTTCTGCTATAAGCCTATGCATAGAACTTATGCCTATGCATAGAACTCTTGTAACACAAATAACACCTGAAGTGTCAATGCCTACACGACTAAAACAGTTCTTACCTGACATGATGCCACAATACATCTATCCTTTTTTGTGAATGATCATAAGCCTTCACTGATTGTGTGGATTTAAAGAACTTGGGAGTTTCCAAGTTTTCCCCCATCTCTTAAAGAGACTAAAGAGAGATTTTTTTTATTGATTAACAAAATACAAGGTAAAATATTTTTACTTATTTATGGGAAGATGTGTTTTTGTAGATATTTGTAAATATACAAATGTGGTTATTAAAATTGTTTTGTTTTATAAATTATTGTCTTTTATTGATTTGTCTGAACTTTGGGAAAATGGAAGTATATTCGTGCAAAGCAAATCTAATTGTGTTGTTTTAACCAGCAAATAATAATATAGAGAAAGTATGTATTTAAAGTTTTGTTTTTTTTCTTGTCCAAACTATTAATTTAGACTGTACAATATTTGATTTAGGACATTTTCTGAATTACAGTTAGCCATAGTAAAAAAAAAAAAAATACCATAGGTAAATTATGCATGAATTTCTGACCGATGCTGTTTTTCAAACTACACAGCTTTTATTAAGTGAAAAGGCATTTTACAGTTTTAACAAACTGACATCTATTTTACCAGCTTACATAGAAACCCAGAAGTACTTAAACTGAATAAAGTGCATTATTTGTCTTTTGTGATGTATCACAAGCTTTCCATCTCTATCATAATATATGATTTATTATTGCCTGATATTCAAAGGACACTCAGCATTTTTTAGTTTTAATATTTTATTCATATATTGAATGTCTCTTTAATGAAGAACATTGGAGAATGCAACCAAGTAGCAATTAAAAGTTCACGCAAACTCGCTCACACTCACTCATTCTATACACCGCTAATCCTGTACACTCCAGGGTCAGCCTGGAGCCTGGCCCAGGGAACTCAAGGCACGAAGCCGGGTACACGCTGGACAGGGTCCCAATTCATAGCAGAGCACACAAGCCCACACATGCTACAGGGAATTTCGAAATGCCAGTTAGCCTAATCGGCATGTCTTTAGACTGTGAGCCTGAGGTGAGACTTTAACCCTCAACCCTTGAGGTGCAAGGCCACAGCTAACCATGCACTACAAATCATTGATAAAAAATTTTTTTAAAAACCCAAAATGAAGCAGTGACTGTAATTTCTTTAGCTTTATTTACATGCAGTAATGCTGTATGTGACATAACCACAATAGCCAGGTACCCTTCAAAAATGAATTTTCCTTCATTTCTTTTCATGGTTCAGCACTTTGTGTGAAGGCTAATACTGATACAGTAGCATTGTCTCTTAGTACAGTCTACTGGAAACTGTACATTATATTGTTTTCAGAATTTAGGGAGATTTAAAGGAGCTAGATATAAGATTCTTCAACCATGCTTTTCATTAAAATATAAACTGTATATAAAATTGCAAAGACCACTGTTTTATTTAATTCAAAAATATATTTTTTTAAAATACTGAACTGTAATGTACACCTAAAAATATTATTTGAGAAATTGATTGGAAATAGAATTAAGGTACCAAATAATTACCAAGTAACAGTGGTCTCTAACTTTGTACTGTACACCTCAGTTACTGCGGTCAACTATTATGAACCTCTTAGTTTATAAAAATGGTCAAATGTCATTAAGGATTAGTTAAACAGAGTAAACAAACTAGACAAACAGACAGCAACATGAGACTAGAAGTAGAAGCTTACATGTAGCTCCGTAAATCTGAATATCAGTATTTGAAGGTAGTTGTGTTCGTTCCAGGTTTCCCATGCACTTTTTAAAAACATATAGGCAATATTACTGAAGGCAGTGTGTTTATACATTGCATACATTTGTTAATACTTTGTTAATAATGAAATACATATTTTTAGTGATATATCTACAAAAACATTTGAACACATTGAACCAAGAAGCTAAGCACCACCAGTAACACAGATTAAACACAGGCCCCATGTAGTGAGACTTTTTGGCAGAAACAGATTTTTTTTCTGAATAAGATATGTGGCAAATATTATACGCTGATAAATACCATTTTAACTATTAATTTATAAGCAAGTCATGCTCAAAATCTTCAAATTAAAGCATTCTTTACCGCGTAAAGGCATGAATAATGTAATAATATTAACATTTCCAATAGCAAAACAGGTAACATGGCTTGAACAAGGACCATCTTTTATCCTGGTGGTGACAAAGCGAACACGGTAGACCACTTTTCTCTTTTATAAACAATCCATATATACAACATAACAAAACTATTTACATAAGCATAAATATATAAATATAGTATCTTTAATACAAAAATAAATATTGTCTCTCTTCTGTTTTTGTGTTGTTTTTGTCTTTTGTTGTTTTTTTTTTTTTTTCATTTTGTTTCCCTTTTTTTTCATCCGTCTTGTAATACTCGTTCCTCTAGCCGACCTTCACGCTGTAGCTTGACATCTTCCTGTTGTGTTGTGACTGATGTCATCATACCATCAGCCTCTAATGTTGGCAACAGGGACAAATCTGGAAAAAATATAACCGTCATCAGCGATAAACCAGAAATCATTGTCCGTTCGTCTTGCTTTAGTGAGTGATGTGGTGGAGCTAAAGCCTACGCTGGGAGCACATTAAGTAGAGGGACAGCAGTCTATTCCAGGATACACATTCAGACCTACGGGAGATTCGGTACAGCTAGTTCACCTACTGGAATGTGATGATGTTCATTTACTAACCTAAACTCTGGATAGTGTGGTTCTCCTGTGCATGATCAGGATGATCACGGCTCAGGAGCTCCAGAGTAGAGTCGTCTGGCTCGCAGCAGCCGTCATCTTCAACGTGACCGGGAACACTGTAGACAGCCAACACACTACATCAGTCAAACTCTAAATTGTCTAATACTTACAATTGAAAAAGTCCTAGCATCCATTTTTCACAAATGAGATTTTGATAAACCGACTGGATTCACATTACTGATTCTTACCCCACGGGGTAGTGATAACCATGAGCATGTCCATTGGAAAGTCTCTGAGGCATAAACGTGCCATTTTCCATTTCACATTCAGCATCATCCTGTAACAGAGACAGAATTTCACATGTGTGGCAAACAACTTTTATGCATATACAGTATATGCTGTTAAGGTAAATTTCCTTTCTCGTGCTGCACATGCTGAATGTGTACCTGGTGTAGTCCAGGAACGTGGTGTGTGTGATTCTTCCCATTGGCCATGTACTCTCCTTTCGGTGTGTACACAGTATGGCCGGGAGTCAGGTGAGGGTCTACAGGGCAGTGCCCTACTAAAGCCATGCCCTGCATCGGCACCATGGTGTACTGGCAGGATGACAGCGGTGCGGCTACAGCTGGAAAGCACATATCTGTCGTTTGCTCTAAAATGAAAAGTTTTAACAAAGCTCAATAATCATGCAATGTTAAATATTGACATGCTTCTATTCATTACACAAAACAAAGTAACATGACCAAAAATGTCAAATATTATAACAGTTGACCTAAAAAAAAATGATGTGCCACACTCACTCTGCTTGGCCCAGGCTCTCCATAGACAAAATGGAATGAAGGCAACGATGATGAAAACAAGGGCTCCCAGCACCACCACTCCCACTATGAGGTACGGTAAATCACTGGGGCGAGGCACAGGGTTTCCCACATTCGGCCGGGGAGACGAAGTCTCTGGAGTTGTGTGCTTCTGATTGGGGCGGGCTGGAAGTCCAAATAAAACTCTTTAGAAACAAGCAGCAATACTGTAGGACCATAGAGCAAGCCTGTGTGTTTCTGTGTGCGTGTGTGTGTAATTTTCTGCGTATATTGAGAGACAGAGAGAGACAGAGAGAGACAGGGCATTAGAAACTCGCCTTTTGTTTCTAAGATGACCACGTTGCCAAACTCGCTCACGCCTCCCTCATTAAAGCACTGCATCTTAATGTCGTATGCTGTCTCAGGCTGCAGGCTGGTAACAGCGTGCCAGTATCGATCTCCTAAAAAAAAACACAGGAAGCTATTAACCCCAGGAACATGCCACACTGCCAGCTAACACGAGTGTCCGGTCTTTTCTTATGACTTACCCTCTACAACATCTCTCTTATAGTCACTGTCGTTATCGCTGTCCGTGGGTCGGTAATAGATGTAGAAGCCGTAGATGGGGGTGTTATTCACTGGTGTGTACTGAGGAGAGAAAAGGCATTTTCTTTAGTAACTGATGCCGACTGATTTGGGGAGAAATGTCCTTACTGGTACAGTCAGGTTAAAGTCATGCCATTAAAAATGTAATGATTTAATATATAGTACAGTATATATACATTTATTTGTGTCATGTCTCAGGATCTGACTAAAACTAAAATATGTGAATTTTTATGTGAGCATTAATGTTTTTATTTAGCATTTTATTTCACTCACAGTCCACTTAAGAATGATAGTGGTCTCATTGATGGCTTCAGAGTAGGTGATGTAAGGGCCATCGACGGGCCGGGGATTGGTCTGGTTGCTACCCATCACCGTGTAGGCTTTGGATGGTGCACTCGGTGGACTCGCTCCCAAAACATTCACCGCCAAAACCCGGAACTTATATGAGGTTCCTGAAAAGCATAAAAAAAGCAAGCAAAAATCTGTTAAAGTCACATCTTGATTTTTAAAAATTATACTTTTAGCTAGAGCAAGTCATCTCACAATTTTAGCAGACAAGAACCCCTTTAACAGTAAAATGAATTCCACAGACATTCACACACCCAGACATTTTCTAATAAGCAGTATCCATATTCAGATTTGTTCTTATTATCTAACCGTGTATAACAATATTCTGGGTATTTATTAGAGCTTTAGGGCTTCTTATTTTTCTTAGTTGATACTGAGTATAGGTCTACGTGTTTTAAATTAAGAACGGTTGCACTCATTTTGTTTATGTGGTTGATTCGAATAAACTAATAACTTCACGAGGTACAAGAAGGGATCTCCCTTCACTGTAATACATTTTCAAAAGCACACCTTTCCTGTAGCTCCACTTCTCAGAATCAATTTAAGTACCACTGATCTAGAGCTTTCAGAATCTAGAAATCGAATGAAATCGAATAACCCTAGAAATCTAATAAATTATGGTCAATAATCAAAAGAAGGCTACAGCACACCTTTCTCCAGGCCTTTGATCTGTACAGACAGGCGTGATGGAGAGATGTTGTCCTCCGCTACCTCCCACTCGCTCCCGGCTCCTCCGTCTTTCCTCAGTTTCTTAAACTCGACCCGAAAGCACTGAATGGGGAAACCTCTGTTTCCTCTGGGGATCCAGGTCACGTATGCTGAAGTCTCTGATGCTGTGGTTACCGTCGGTCTGTCTGGAGCTTCAGGGGCTACGAGCAAATAAATAGCGAATTAAACAGAAGTACAAATCCACAGCATTGCACTTATGCATGCAAATGTTATATAATCATACAAACATACATACATGAACGTTTAGGCACATACACCAACACACACTTACTGTTGTCCTTAATTTGAGTTAGGATTGAAAAGAGGTCAAGAGACAGAGAACCAGAGTTAGTATAAAACAGACATGTTGGTTATTGTTAGAAGAACTTAGTGTAGAAAAAAAAAAAAAAAGCATTACTTCTGAAAGTGGAAATGTGTTTAAGTGAGGTACTTACGAGACAGATGTGGCGGTGACACTGGTGGTTTTGGTCGGTCATTTGGTCCACCTACTGTCTTGCGTCCTAGAACAAAACAGAAATGTTAAACACTGATATAATGATAGGTGATCTCACATGATTTTGGGTCTGATATCAGTGAACCTGCAGTACCTTTACCAGTTCTGAAGGTCATCATGGCAGGCTGTCCCAACCCTGCACAGTTCCTCGCTGACATCTCAACTTCATACAGACTGGCCGGTTGCAGTTTGGCCAGAATTAGCTTTTTCTCCAAACCAGATATGTTCTTTATGGTCCACTCACCGAGGGAGTCTCCAGCCTGAGGAAAAGGGCAAGACAGGAAATAGGAGTTAACCAACACAGGTATTTTTGCATTTCTATACGGTGTTGCCGATATGTCAGTGGACCAAAATAGTTTTTAGCAAAAGTAAGAAAAGAGCAAGTCATAAATCATACATAGCCACTATTTAAGGACAGGCAAATACTCTAGTTTTTCCAAGTCATCACAGTCCATCACAGTCCATCATAGCTCATAAATTCAAGGGTTCGCCTAAATAAAGGTACTGTAAAATTCTTTTACCTTTCTGTACTTGACAACATATTCCAGTACGGGCGCACCACCATCGTGCCGAGGCTCCCAGATGAGCTCATAATAGTCGGCTGTGCCTGTACGCGGCAGGCTGAGGATGACTGGAGCCTCGGCCGGCGACACGTTTCCCGGGATCTCTGAGCAGTCTACGAAAAGATCTTTGCTGGGTGCCACGGGCCGAGCAGGAGGCAGCTCTCGCAAAACCTGGTCAGGGCTCATTGGCCGAATGAGTGGCAGCCGACCTGGCCGCGAGGGCGCTGGAAGCAAACAAGAGAACAGTGCAATTAACAAAGGAACAGAAAGAAGCACATCTCCACTTTTGCACAGAACTAATGAAATGTACACAACATTTTTTTCAAAAATTTCAAAAGTGGTGGTCATAATGCTGTAAAGAGGAAAAAGCAAATAACACAACATTTCTACACTCAGACTTATTGAACCTACCAGAAGGCACAGTGACGAGACGTGTAGCAGCCTGGGCTCCACCCACCCAATTCTCAGCCATGCACTGATAGACTCCATCATCCTGAGGGCCCACACTGAAGACACGCAGCATGTGTGAGGAGGTGAGGCGATGACGTGATGATGAAGTGATGGGTTGAGCGTTATGGAGCCAAACCACGCTGGGTGTTGGATTTCCCCGAACCTGACAGCTGAACTTCACTGTGTCACCCCACGCTGGTTCCTGCTGCAGCAGCTCCACCCGCACCTGAGGGGGCTCTAAAAGAGAGGAGACAGGAAAGTAATTAGGCTGTGTGAGGGAGCTGCGGTATATAGCATGAGAGTTTTACTAAAGTTACAAAATACAGATTTATTTTTTTTTGCCATAGATCTATGACGGAAATTGTGTCATTGTATGTGAATGTGATTCTCTGGCTTCCTAGCTCCCTTTCCCTTTCTCGCTTCCACAAATTCTCCGCCTCTCTTACTCTCTCAATGTCTCTCTCTGTTGTTCTTGCACTTGATGGTTGGCTGCTAATAAAACAGCAAGCGCTCATTAAGGCAGCAGGAGACCAGGTTTAATCAATCACATCTGGCATGAGACAAGCCCACAAAAACAAGCTCTGTCTCGGCTACTCCAATTTTGCCCGCCCACACACACACACACACATATACACTGCTCTCAGCTTTCAAAAAAGCATAAGTTATTAATCAAATACAACATGCTATCCAGGAGTAACACTAATCCGTACTGCTTAAATGTCTGCCAAAGTATAATGACCCGCATGACCTGAGCACTCACCGATCACTTGGACTTCGTAGAGGATGGTGGCTGTGCCAGGAGAGCCCATGCCATTGTGGGCGTGGCAGGCATACTTGCCCGAGTCTTCGTCACTCACTGCGTCGATCAGCAGGTTGCTGAGCAGGAACCGAGTATTGTTTTGAGGGCTTAGTTCTCGACCGTCTTTCGCCCAGGTGACCTGAGGGGTTGGAGAGCCGCTGGCTACACACTCCAGAACCAGCCTGTGGCCTTTAAGCACCGTCATGGAGCGGGATGCTGGTGGGTAGATGATCCTCGCTGCCTCGGATGTCGAACCTGCACAAAAGCCACACGGCTTGGCTTAGTGACCAGAGCTGCTGAGAGTCTGACTCAGTTTTTCCATGAATACACATTACAATATAATTTGTGCAACTTTTACACTTGTTTATTTGTGTGTGCACTCACGGCGGATGCGCAGACGGTCAGTGGAGGTGGAGGTCTTGATCTCCTGAGTGACCGGATTGTAGGCAGCACATTTGTAAGGCCCTTCGTCATCCTGGGTGGCGTTTGCGATCTGCAGGTTCCCTGATGGCATGATGAGGTAATTCCCTATAGTGACAGACAGGGGGCAGAGGGTATCAGTAAACACAAGCAAACTGCATCAAAGGCTGTTCGGGCTACAAAGTCTCAATGTTATCTGATAGCAGATGAAAAAGCTGAGGGGATCAAAAAACAAACTAGCACTTGAAAAATGTGTAAAAAAAAAAAAAAAAAAAGATAAACAATTTAGCAAAAATGAGTATTGGAAATAAAGACTCTATACTCTTTTTTATTTTTACCGTTTTACATTTAGCCAGATTTACTGTTAGATAGTATCCAGATGCTTGTCGGATCAAACATAATTTACAATAAGTCACTAAAATTAAAAAATTACAAATGTAAATAAAAGTCATTTGTAAAACTTGCCTTTTTTGTTTTACAAATGACTTTTATTTACAAATACAAAGAAAAGTTTATTTTAAAAATGCTTATTTAAAAAAAAAAAAAAGAACCTAAATAAAAACTTAAAAAAGAAAAATGAACTAAAAGCCACCTGTAAAAAAAAATAAAATAAACCAATACAGTTTCTGCAGAAAAGTCTGTAAAAAAAATAATAAAGCTTAAAATTTTTAAAGCAGTAACCAAAGAAGTAAAATGAAAGATGTCAGGACCACCAGGGGGCGCCATAAATTCTGTAAAAGCTCCAACAGCATGGAGAACTCACTAACAGAGAGCCACAGCTGCCAGAGGGTTACATACCAGGCACGGCATGAGAGAAAGATTTACAGATGACATAAATAATTGGAGAAAATATTTAAACAAAAGTATCCCCAAGTTTCAACTTATTCCTGATAAGTGACTTATCGGGCGATTGAATGATAGGAGGAGGGCAGATAAAAGAACTGGCATTCCAGCAAAATCAGGTTCTCGAGATGAGATGAGACGAGACTGGTGATAGAGTGAGGTAGGAATGAGAAAGAAAGATTTGGAAGTCATTAGTACCTTTGGATGTTTCGAGCCACTCCTGCTTGATGCTGTAGCGGACCTGAGCCTGGGGCTGGCTCTCTGGGAGATGACACTCGATCACTGCTGTGTTCCCTTCATCCACCTCGATCTCCTGCTGGTCATCAGGTTCAAAGTCTCGCAGTTCTAAACACACACACGCAATCATCAGGCCACTAAACCCATACACAATTATATCCAGGACAGTACAGATAAACATTGATAAATTAGTAAAATGGACAAATATAAGGAGCACTGCAGGGAAATCACGACAGTCAAAAACAGTCAACATAAAATGAACATGACGTAATTGAAGTTACCGTGATGTGATTGGCTAGTCCTGCATATTTGCTTTACAGTAGTGCACAGTTTATAGCAACACTCATCATCATCATGATCATTACGAACGAGAAATGCAGTGTTACATTCGTAGACAGAAGTCCCACAATGCACTGCGGCTATATTCCTAGAGTTATGTTCTCTAAACAGGAACGTGTCATTTGGAGCTTTTCGTAGGATATCAAATGTACAGACGCATCCTAGTCTTACAACACAGAGCCTGAAAGTCTGCCTCGCTCTGACCTCTCGTTCGCCCACAAGCTAAAATGAGGTCAGAGGTCGAAGGTGCCCTTCCTCTTGAGTTTCAGCAAAAGAAAACCAGCATGGACTGCAATGCAATATGACTAATTCTCTGTGTGTGTCAACGGCTATGTTTACACACACAATATTTCTTTAATCCGATTAAAATGATTCTGATTAGAGATTTCGACTTACGTGTTTACATGGACGCTGATCTGACAAAATGTGTTTACATGCTCAAAGCATTTCATCAGAATATTATTTACAATAAAACTATTTTTGACATGCATGAAGTGGTTCTGCCCACTTTGAAGTGTTTAATCTGCTGGAAATAAAACAAATAGATGTAGTAACTCTGAGGTTAGGTTAAGCTTCCCATGTTTGTTGATAAATCCCACCTTCTGTGTTATAATTGGTTACAAGAATTCAGTCTTGTCTATGATTGGTTAGACGCTTTACAACATAGGAAATGATGAGCCAATCAGAGTTCTCTGTTCTCACTGAGTTTGCCGATCAGGGGGAAAAAAGCTAAATTTCCCTCTTGGAAACTCGTCACATCACCTAATGTTACCTCCATGTGGGCAAACATGCGCAGGAAGATTATATTTATTCCAACAACAGAAAAACCATCAGATCAAATGTTTACATGGATAATATTTACTTATTGAACAGATTATAACAGGTCCACACCTCTCACTCTCACTGCAATCAGGTCAGATCAGGTCAGACAGCTCTAAGTGAGGTGATGCATGATGCGTTGCATTGTATTCTGATTATTACTGTAATGTAAACGCACCTCATGAGGAATAAAAATGCCCATATACCATTTTAAAACACTCGAAAATTGTTGATTTTTCTTTTAATGAAAACAAGCCGGCTGCATTGTCCTGAACGCTTGTTTTTCATTTGGTTTTATTGCATTCTTTGGCAATTCTGAAGTCTCTCAGTCATGCTGAACGATGATGAGTCAGGGTGGAATTGTGCAAGGTTTCGAGTCCGAAACAGAACTCAAGACTGGGAGGGAAAAAAACGGGAACAGGACTAGCTGTGAGCTCGTCTAGCCGAACCCGCTGCACAGGCTTCAGCGCATCTTCTGACTTCGATTTGTGTAAAACATAATGTATATAAGTGTGTTTAAAATGAATTAACGTGACGGTGTTCCGAAACTTTGGTTTAATAAATTGCTAGTGCGTGTACACACACGCACTCACACACACACACCCCATTCCAAAGCAGATGAGCATCCCAGGATGTGTTCAGACTGGGTGCAGGCTTGGGGGGAGCTGGGGAAAGGCGGTGTGACGCTCCGTTTGCTAAATCAATCAGGGCCTTTTTATAGCTTCCCCCTTGCCTGCCTCCCGAATTCCACCCAGCACACCTTTAACCCCCTCCTGCACCAACCCCCACGCTCCACAACACACACACACACATTCCTGCTCTCAGCACCCCACCATGAGTAGTCTCAGGTGAACCAGGAGGGTTTTGATAGAGAGAGTGAGAGACAGTGAGAGAGAGAAGACAAAGTACATCTGCTATTAAAGGGATACTCTGGTGTTTTTCAACCTCAAGTTGCTTTGTCGACCTAGCCATGTGAACTCGACCCGAGTAAAACCCCCGACGACTGCCCTCAGACTTCCATTATAATCGAGGTGTTTCTCAAAACAGGGGCGAATGTTGAAATAGAGTTCAAATTATTAACGCTTTCCCTTTAAAGTCAATTCTCGAGTGTATAGTGTAGTAGTAGAGACGCAATCAGAAGAGGGCAGACAAATGCAAAGTTGTGTGAGTGTGGAAAATGAATGCATGCATTGTGTGTGTGAGGTACACTCGGAGTATGTGTGTGTGTGTCCTGGAGAGCCAGAGAGCAGGGGATGCTGGGAGTCACTCAGGATTAATGGTATTTATGAAAATGGATCTGCTTTGCTTCCAACTCGTCTTGGCAACGGTTTCATACACGCTGCAGGCTTTCTTAGCGTTCATCATTCTTGTGTGTGGGGAGCTATGGAGCCTGTGTGTGTGTGTGTGTGTGTGTGTGTGTGTGTGTGTGTGTGTGTGTGTGTGTGTGTGTGTGTG
>JAQMYK010000019.1:19437787-19453500 GCA_030014345.1 Clarias buthupogon | reverse complement strand
TACCCGGAGGAAACCCACCAAACACGGGGAGAACATGCAAACTCCATGCACACAGAGACGGGAATCGAGCCTGCCCGAGAATCGAACCCGGACCCTGGAGGTACAAGGCGACAGTGCTAACCACTACACCACCGCGCCGTCCATAAACCCATTTGTTTTTCCATAACCCAACAATGTTTAAAAAGAGTTTTAAAAAGACATGTCAGGGGTTTTAGGTATGTTATTGATTTGTATTAGTGTCGTACAATCACTCCAGTCATCCCGGCGAATTACCCAGACACCACGTCACGATTCCTACAGATGTCTAACGACAGCGTTAGGTCTCAGAAGTCGTGTACTCACTAGCTGCGGTGACGTTAGCAGGGACGCTGGCTCGCGCTCCGGCGCCGTTGCTGGCCACGCATTGGTATCGTCCCAGCGTGGCGTTAGAGAGGGAGGCGATAAACAGGGCGTCCGACTGCATCACGATGCCCAGCTCGGCCTCGTCGCCGCTGGTGAACAACTCACGTCCGTTCAGACGCCAGCTGATATGTGCCTGAGCGGGTCGGGCGCTGCATCGCAGGGTCACACTGCCACCTAGTTTCTGCACCACTGACAGCGGCTCCTCCGTGAACACCGGGACCTCGTTGTTGTCTATCCGGAAGAAAAAAATTAATAAATGTGTTTAGAAATGTGTCCTAAAAGAGCGCTCAGGAACGTGTGCTGTGGGGAACTAGGATATTTTTTAAACTGTAGGTATGAAACTTACCGCTGAGAGCAGGAGCAACTTGGGGGCAGCACAGAAGAGCCGAACACAGAGCACAAAGCAGATGAAGCCTCCGATGCCACGCTATTCGGTCCACAATTCTCGACATCTTCCATATACCTATTCTCTATTCCAGAGAGAGAGAGAGAGAGAGAGAGAGAGAGACTATCAGCAGGATAGAAACAGACAGAAATTATCTAACGTGCATCCTAACATAATCTTTCAGGCAGAACTGACACTAACACATAAACCCAACACACTTACAGAGTCAGCACTGGAGGAATGAGTAGCCTGGGAGTATCATATTAAGCATGAGAGAAAATAGACCCTTTTTCTTCCAAACATTTGATGTGCCATGTTAAAAAAGATCCACTTACTAGGAATTAATTTTCCTTTAGCTGTACTATATACAGTATACACAACTAACCTTTAAATCAGTCGCTAAATGTCAACACCCCCACACGTTAACTCCCCTCAAAAAAATCCTTCCCAATGGTGTCTGTTGCACTGATGAGTTAGTAACATAGTAATCCAGTGTAAGAATATATTTAACACCTTAGTAAGTCACTCTGCATAAGAGCGTCTGCCAATTGCCTAAATGTAAATGCACGTTACGACGTCGTTAGCTAAAACTTTTCGAGCCTCGTCAGGCTTTTTGGAAACCCGACACCGTGCGCCCTGGAGCTTTTACTCGCCTGGTGACAGAGATAATGGATTTATCATTTGTCCACCTCTCAGAGCGTTCCAGCACTTTGGATTAAAAAAAAAAGAAACTGTGACGGAGATTGAAGTGCTTTAATTAGGGAGTATTTACTTTCGAGTGTGGAGTGTACAACCCGTCATGCCCGCACCCTCTCGCTGTGTTTTGAGGCAGGCGCCAGGATAGCAGAGGCGAAATCTGAGCTGCCCCTCATTCAGGTGTAACTGATACAGGTAGAGGCCCGGAGAGAGGCCCAAACAGAGGCTGCATTATTCATCTCCGACACACACACACACACACACACACAGAGAGAGAGAGAGAGAGAGAGAGAGAGAGAGAGAAGGGGGGGTGTAATGGTCAGTCTATTAACAGTTAATGCAGGAAAGAGCTTCTCTCTCTCTCTCGCTCGCTCACCCTTCTCTCACTGCCAAGTTTCCCGAATTCTTTCCTGTCAGGTTAAACTAACAACTTCCCGTCAGGATGAGGAGGGTGGTCCATTGCTCCCAAATTGCAAATCTCTTTCTCTCTCTCTCTCTCTCCTTCTTCTCTCTCTCTCTTTCTCTTTCGTTCACTCCCTCATTCCAGTCTATAATTTCAGAGTAAATGATTAATGACACTTCACAGAACGACTCAGAGCGCCAAACATGGCCGGGCAGAGACGATCAGGAGTCGAAAAGAGAGACACAAATCTCGGAGACGTGGACCTGCTTGCGTTCCGGAGTCGTCTGATGTTCGCCAGAGTTTCTCGCTCCGAACAGAACGCACCGCAGTTACAGGCTTTCTGGGTCGACCCTAAACTAATGTTTTCCTTTGCATGCCAAAAAACAAACAACGTCACACCAAGTGAACGAATCTCAGCAGAGACACAGGGCAGTTTGGGGCTTTTCTTAAACAACAGGATTGCCTTTCTCATTTATGCGAGTCCAGCCTCTTACACACAAACACACAACACGCCAAGATTTTTTGTATCTCTTTAGCCGAGCGGAAAGGCCTTGACACTGAAACTTCATCTCTGGGATGTGAAGGGGGGGGGAGCGGGGGGCGGGTGGTGGTCAGGACCATAACAAGTAAGCAGGGCTCTTGTCCATCAGAGCAAATAGTCAACACTGTCAACACACATCTGCATTTGTCCTGACAGCTGTTTGAGACTCCAAAAACAGGTGGAGCTTCATCTGGTTTATCAGCAGCTTTCCTAAACCTCATCTCTGTCTGCCTCTCACTCCATTTGTGTCATCATGTCCGTCAGGCTCTCATTACGTGTTTGTCTTTCTCTGTGTCTCTGTCCTTCTCCTCCTTTTCCCTCTGTCAAGTTTTGTCCCTCTCTATCTCTGTCTCTTTCTGTTCGTCTCTCACTCTGCCCTAACTATGCCTCTCTCTCTTCTCTCTAGGTCTTGGATTACAATTAGCATTCTTTCCACTGGAATGACAAAATACAGATACTGAAATACTTGTGAAACACAAGGCCACAACTCCAGACTACAACTGATTTATAATTAATAAACACTTTCTAATAATACAACCCACAGAAAGCCTCTTCCGATAAAACTTTATCTTCCGATATTGATTATGAGCCATAGAGCTCTTTCCCCAAAGAAAGAGCTCTGTACTTAAAGTAGAAAAACATCAAAAACTTTAACGATGTTTCTACAGAGACCTGGATCGCCAGTGAAGGACACACAGCTGTCAGGAGTCAATCCGATGCACCACCTGTCCCAAACACAAAACCTCTTACACATACACACTCACTCAAAATTTCATTCTAATACACTCATATCGTCACCTCAGCCTTTTGTGTGTGAGTGTAGAGGGTGTAGAAGTCATTTCGCAAAGTCTCATTGTCACTGAGCCCTTTTTTTTTTTTTATCCTCGGGCCACTCAGTGCACTATTGTCCCCGTGGCCTGTGTGGATAAATTCATTTTGACAACCCTGCTAATTGGATAAACCGGCTCTCTGCACTCGGTGAGCGCCTCTCACGCCGTTCACATTCCATCTGCTTTCTGGTGCGGAGGGAGGAGAAGAGGAGAGGAACGAGGGATAGGGGAATAGGATGAGGTTTAGAGGGGGGTCATCTTAGCTTAGTGTCTTAGCTCCTTCTCAGGAGTTGAGCTGTTGAATATTTATCGCCCTTCTCGCTCTCTCTCTCTCTCTCTCGTTACCCATTTATGTCCTTCAACAGCCATCGCAAATTCTCTAAACAACACAAAGTGCCCCCCCTCCTTTAGATAAACACATGTGGTGTCAAGTGTGAGGAGTGCTGGGTTCAACTGGCTGCGCGGGCTCGCGGGCCACAATGCCCGTCCGAATAGCTGCCATGCGGGAGGCCCGTTGCTCGGGGTGACGCTAACAGGCAGAACGCACCTTAATAGAGTGGAGAGTCATTGTAAAGCAGTGAGCCGGCGCGAGGACAATAACCCCAAGGCCCCAGCGTGAAAAGAAAGACGCTTCTCTGAAGGGCCAGAGGAAGAGCTGATGGGCTCAATGGTCAAAGGGAAGGACCGAAGGAGGGGCGATGGAAAAGGGGGGAGGGGGGGGGGGGGTGGCTCGATGACCAAGTGTGCTTAGAGAGAGGGAAGCATTGCTCGTGGTAGTGAGGGGGGTGGAGGAGGGTCGGGATGGATGTGAGATGGTGGTTGGGGGGGTTACGTGAAAAAAATAATGTAAAAATCCAGTTTATAAGGGAGACGTCACGCCATGAACCGAGTGTGTAGAATAAATCACAAAACTAAGACTCGCTTTAACTTACTTGACACCTGGACATCTTACATATATACATCTTTATAATCATTCTGTGCAACTTGTCTTCAGCTTGTCCCGCAGAGACACTTTGTACAGGACGCTTTAAAACTACTTAACTGACATAACCATAACACATGACCATTAGACCAGGTTCTGGTTCTTTTTCCAGAAAATGTAATCTACCTAAGCTCTCAGGAACGAGGTGTGGTGAGGCAGGTGTGATGAGAACGTTTCTTCTTTCCTTTTTGAAAGTTCGTTTTAAACATATATTAAACTCCCTGATGATCATAACCGGGTCCTCTGACTGCATGGGTACACCTCCTCGTGGTACACTGCTCACCGAAGTGCACGTCATTCGACCAAAATCCGCTCTCCCCACTTCGACTAAACTTCTGGAATGTTCCTAATGCAGCCGAGAGGCTGGAGGGCAGGTGGAAACACAGCAGAATCTCATTGGTGCTGTCTGGACCCGAGCAAACATCAGTCTCTCGCAAGCTTGAAAATGAAACATCAAAAGCACCACTAACGAGGTCAATACTCCCTCCTCGATAACCCCCCTCCTCGTCTGTGTATTAATGAGCAGCACACCCCCACACTGACACGGGGAATAGGAAAAAAAAACACTAATGAGACGCAGACGTTCTCAGGGGATTAACGAGCAAAAGATCAAGCCAAGTACAGGATTCCTAATCAATTATAAAGGAGGGCATTTGCATAATTTATAGCACATGCTTCAATTAGCAAAGCATGCGGTAATTAGGGGATCTGGCCAGCGCCATGGTCACATGACCTCGCCGATTTGAAGAAAAAAAAAGGGTACAGGTGGCCTTTCAGATCTTAATTTTAACACTAATTAAACGAAGCACTTAGTTGCATTTATGATTAGACAGCGTCTGAAAAATAAAATTTCCTACTCTGGACAAGTTATAAATACAGTTTACCTCATATTTTTGTCAAATGTACAAACTTAAAGTCAAGCAATCGACTGCTTTAATCACTCATAGGAAAAATAAACATCCACAGGCACTAGGTTACAAGCTGACATTAAATTTAAAACACACACACACACACACACAGAACTAGGCTGAGGCTTGTTGTCAAGTCTCCAACAAATAAATCCCAAACTCCCGCAGCAAGCACAGGCACACAAGGCTGTAAAATTCTCGTAAGCATAAATATGTAATGCTCTGCGTCAGCACACACACACACACACACACACATACAGCAGTGTGTAGTTATGCAGGTGAGGGAAGGGAGGAAAGGAGGGAGGGTGGGATGGAGGGACGGACAAATGGATAGAGGGGCCCCTGCTGTTCTGGCAGCTTCTCCATCACCGTGAATGGAACCAATTTTAAATCAAAAGCAATTTCTGCACATTATTCAGCAGGAACCCGGAGAGCTCAGACTGCCTGTCTGCGCACCAATGAGTCTTTCAGGGGGAAAAAAAGAAGAAGAAAGAAACGGGTGAGGGGGGAAAGTGCGTGATACGATAGTAATAAAACGTGCGTGAACTGTTTATAAGCACGGGGTTGGTGTGATAAAGTGCAGTTGCCCTAGCGAGTGGCTTTAAATATGACCAGAAGTAAACAGGACAAATGAGAAAAGCAAACAGCGGCGGCGTTTAAGCATGATCTAAAAACAGAACGTGAGGGGTAGCCTGTAGGTTTCACACACACACACATATGCACGCAGGCGCACACGCGCACACTTCTGGCCTGTGTAAACACCTACGGGACCCATGACCACATAGTTTGCAGACACGTCAAGGTCGACGCCGACCGCCGAACAAACAAACACTTAGAGCTGCTACGTCGTACGGGAGCCTCCGAGCTCCTGAACACACCATGACGTGATGCCAACCTCGATCCTGACAAGAAAGACAGGAACTCCTGTAGTGGCTGGGAGAGGTTAGCGCCTCTGTGTCATCACAGCAGGAAACTGTTATTGCTAGAGCACTTAAGGGATAACGGAAGTCGCTCATGATACTGCTCTTGAATCAAAAGATTCATTTCCGATTAGGTGATTTCATTTTCCAAGAACGCTGAACATTATATTAAAGTAAAATCCAAAGTCCCAAAAAAAGATGCGAGAGACATTGATGTAAATGCCGGACTCAAAATTCATAAGATGCGTCACAGCACATCAGGATCGCCTAATTAGCTATCTACGAAACAACGAGTGCTTGTTGTGTTGTCACTGGTATTTCATGGACCGTGAAGCTCTGAAAGCTGACGAGGAAGTGAGAGAGATGGAGCGGCGATGTAGTGCTACAACAGTACAGTGCAAAAGTCTCGAGCCCCCCCTCAATTTCTTCATGTTTTGCTTTCCTGTATTTTACACTTACATATTTTTACATTTACATTTATAGTCTTGAATAGTTCATCAGGCTTCCTGAAAAACTTTTTTGTCCCTCATTCAGTTTTGGCAAGTTTTCAGTCCAGTCCCTGTACCTGAGCAGTTTCGGAGAATGTTTTTTGTTTGTTAAGCCACACAGTGACCTATGAATCATTAAAGCACCTAACTTAAGGTATGAAGAGAGAAACAGGTGACAGATGATCAGGTCGGTGATTAGTAAACTGGTGATGCTGAATGCTGAGTGGTTAGAACAGACAAGAGGGGAAATGTGGTCGCTGCTAAGATTGTTATATTTGTAAATTGTCTCTTTCAGCACTTTGTAGGCTGTCACATTAAAACATCTGTTCCTAAGCTCAAGACTTTTTCATAGTACTGATATACTGTGATTAAATATAGTGATGTCAAGACAAGTATGTATTTTTCACGGTAAGTATTTTTGTTGTGTTCGTGAATGCGTTCACATGACAGGACGCCAGGCCATAATGATCAAGTGATTGTTTAGAAAAACACCATGCTAAGACATTTAGTGCTATTTTATGATCATGAGTAGATACATTACAGCTAATAACTTTTTACTGAATATCTGATTCAAAATAAAGTTTTTGGTAGATTCTTCAAACAGTGACTCTAGTAGCTGCAGCCAAAAACAATTTTTTTTATATACTTTGATTTGTCTCTTATTCTATAACTATATCACAGGAACTGCAAAATATTAACACCCAATATGGAGAAAGTCATTGCAACAACATGTACACAAAATATAAATTACATCTACTACTACCTATAGTCCTTTAAACCTTTTTTTATTTTGTACACAAGTCGTGTGAATCTGTACAAATCTGCAAAGCACAAGACGTGAAATCTTACAATTAGGGCAAACGACTTCCCCCTATCCATTCTCAAGAGGACTTGTGGTGTATGTGCGAGAGTGTGTGTTTGTGTGTGTGTATGAGTGTGTTCGGAGCTTGTGTGTGAATGCGACATTGACAGTGTTTGCTCTGTATTTGAGAGTTAGTGCGAGAGTGTGAATGGAGTGCGTCTCGGTTTCTCTTGGCTCGTCGAGCGGCCCTTAATCTCTGTTCAAATATCTACTTGACAAACGCACACACACTCGGCTGTTTGTCCTGACACACGCTCTCTCTCTCTCTCTCTCTCACACACACACACATATATACATATACACACAGATACACACTTCTTACTTACTTATGAGCCTGGAGTTCATCGGCTGGCTCATGACCCAGTGCCAGACACACTTGTGCAAACAACAACGTGTGTGTGTGCGAGAGAGTGAAAGAGCATGTGTTGTCTTTTATGCTATAGATGTATAGACAATCACTCAGAGAAAATCATATGAGGGAGGAAAAAACTGTTTAAATATCTTCCTTTCAATCCACCAATCAGAGACGGGTTTCGACGAGGACACGCCTCCTTCAATGTGCATGCAACATGTTGTACGGGACCAATCACCGCCTCCAGAGGCTCGAAGCACAAACATAAGTGCTCTGCCACATGGCAACGGCATCGTTCTCTTGAAAGACGGTGTCACAGATGGTCAGCATGGGCCGGGAGGAAATGCGCTTGGGATTGGAACCTCAAAACTATGTTCACGCCTGTGCAGGAAATTCCATTTTAAATATCCATATCAGGATCGGCTGAGCATGTATGCAAAGGAATAAATTAACAAGGAACAGGAAATAAGCAGCTTAAACTTCAAATCTTTCCTTACGACATGTTCAGAAAAGTCACGCCATGCCACAATATTGTTATAACACTTTAATTTGTCATGCATTGACATGTTCATAAATTAGAAATGAAACAGCCTTGTATGAAATCTGATCATGCCGCTTTTCCCAGGGCTTGACACTCAGTCAAGGAAATAAACCTGACAATTTGAGGGCATTTATCAACAGCGAAGTGACAAGCTCTACATTCCTGTATGAGAAGATAATCCTGACTGGAGAGCATCTCCTCTAGCACACACACGCAAGCTTGCTGGTTGTTGCCTGCAGGCTGTTATGACTACGTGAGCATACCGGCTGAAGCGGACATAAAAGTCTACCCTGAGGAAGCTTTTTTTTTTCGTGCTTCTTTCATGAATTAAGAGTGAAGTTACACCCCTTAAGAAAACAATAAACCTTTCCGAAGGCAGTGCTAGCACCGCAAAAAAAAAGAGCCTCCCTGCCAGAAACACGACGCGCTCTCAATCAGAAGCAGAAGGTGACCCGGGGGAAAGGACAGGCCTATAAAACATGATTTCACGCTCCCCCAAACGCTGAACCGAGTGAATTCTGCTTCCTGAAAAAGAGGGTTCCTTAAGGCTCTTCCGCAGAGCTGGAGTCTATAATTACTATTATTATTACTACTATTATTATTACTACAAACCTGAAGTGGGTAAAAAGTTGCTATGGTGCCCGGAGATCAGGTTCTTCCTAGTGTTCATAGCAAAAAAAAAAAAAAAAAAAGTCATGTTTTACAGTGTCCTGACATTTAGCATTACAGTCATGACGTGCCAAGACAAGCGCCTTGACCTCTACAACAGGCCTGGACCCTGTAAAGCGATCAAAGAAGTTCACACTAATGTCCCTGAAACATAATACCCTCATCCCTTCTCTCTAATGTGCCTCTATCAACTTCCCTAAAATCCCCAGCCCAGCTTGCTCACCCCAGATACCTGTTACACAGAAAGAATTCAGGGCTGTGAGGGCATGTCAACGAGGGAAAAAAAATAATAATAAAATCTGTCCCTACATCTGCACACAGCTAATAAGTCTTTCCCAAATAACGCCCTAACCAAATAAGGTCCGAACGGCACGAAAGCCAACAACATAATCAGGCTGGATTCAATTACAGACTATAACTTTGATCCACCCGACCACCAACCATCAGCAACGAAAACCCGGCCGCCGAGATTTTGTCCCCCCCCCCCCCCCCTTCCCGCAAATTGAGTTTGGAAGTGATCGAATATCGTCTCTTTATGTCTGTAATACAATAGCTGGATTTTAATGACCGTGGCACTGACAGTGTTACTGCTACTTTTATTGTCGAGAATGTTTTTAATACTCCATCGAGTGGTCTGGACGGGATTCGGTCCAAATCACAAAACTGTACTGAGACTTTCAAGGATTTTTTATATATATGTGGATTTATATATCGCCTTATATCCCTAAAATCTAATCTAATCTAATGTGTACAACAACAAAAAAACGTTCCTGTGAATACTTTCATATCTGTGCTTATTATTTTGATATGTCTCGAAGTACTGTTTATTCAGTACCTGCTGATAATCTCCTGTGATAAAGTTTACTGTTACTGAAAACTGATTAGTCTAATGTCCCAAAACATATTAAAAATGTAAAGACATGGAGCTCTGTGAATGATTTCATCTCACAGATATGAACCATATGAATGACATGTTTATATATGTGTGTGTGTGTGTGTATATTATTGTATGGATAACATTCCTTTAAAAAAAGATATCCTTCATACTTTATAACCTAATATAAACTAACATATATACAATAAATATGTAATACACGAAAATGAGATGAATTGAGTCACTTGTTTCACGTTACAGAAAGGAAACTCGTTGCTATTCTGTTTTTTTCCCCCCATAACAATGCTTTAAACTTTAAGCATATTATTCAGATCAGTAACAGTTACCTAGTAGATATTGATCAGTAAGTGTATAAGGAAATGTAATATAGAAGGTATGTCATAATGAAGGTGTATAGTGGAAGTTTGGGTGTTGATTTGTAGGGTTAATATGAGTATATGTATTAACGCACATAATGTGTGGATCTCATGTGGATTCCCAGAAATATAATGATCACACTTTGTGATCAAATGATAATCCTAAGGTGATAATATACAGTATAGCAAATAATCAGTATCCATCAAGGATGTGAAGTTGAGGTACTGGCACCATATGAGAAATATTCAGAATTTTAGACTTTGCTTGTTAAATTTAAATGCAACTCAGTGTACTGAAACTTATTTAAAAGGTAAACAGCTACAAAAAGGAGAATTATCTAAGGATTGATGTAAGCAGTTAATATGGGTATACACATTAAGATAATAGTTAATATATAAGAAAATACATATAAATGTGTATTTCATGCTTTATAACTAAATTAAAATAATAATAAAAAGCATTTAAGCATCACATGAAATGAACTGTCAAACCTGATAAGGATGCAAGGTCGTTTCATTTACAATAAACAATTAAAACAAATACAAATATAACAACTAAACAATACATTAATCTCAACTAGTTATATTTAATATTATGTTATTTGGTGTGAAATACCTGTTTTAAAGTGGTAAACTATGGACTATTTTGACGCACACACTAAGCATCATCAACATCAACAACCTGTACCAAGCTAGTAGTACTGCATACTTTAAACTCCTAAACAATTCAAAAGTTTTAAAAAAAAATCTAGTTGCAATGTTACTTTAACACCATAAGTTAACATAAACACTTAAAATTATAACATTATAACGTTACACTGTAGCCAGTGTGTGTGTGTGTGTGAGAGAGAGAGAGAGTGTGTGTGTGAGCGAGCTTAGCATCACAGCAACACATCACTCTACAATGTAGGAACTTTCAACTAGCTGTGGCATGAAGGAAAAGTGTGTTTGGAGTGTTTTAGTTTTGTATAGTGACTAAAACACATTAAGGACGCGCGTGAGGGTTTCACACTGTCGCGAGACGTTCGGAAAGCCTTTGAAAAGTCGCCCATCGAAACAAAACAATGTAGCGAAGTTAACAGTTACATGTTAGCTAGCTTAGCAGGCGCATCAATGCCAGAGTGTGTGAGTGTAGAGAGACTCTCTTCTTACCTTTAAAGCTTTTTTTTTCACTTTCTATCACAAACACCGCGTTTCGAAATGACCGTAAAACATTATTAAACACATTTCTAGTCAACAATTGATGAAACAAACTCAACATGAAGCACTGAGCTAAAGTAAAAACATGAATGTTTTTCGGAGACTTACCCAAAAAAAGCGAGTGCTGGAGATGAAGCTGTGTTTTTTTTCTCTCTCTCTCGGTTTCTCTCTGTCTCTATGCAGTGTGAAAGTTTTTTTTCCCCAAACAACTTGGTGCAGAATTTAATCCCAAACCAAAAAAGAAAAAAGAAGTAAGAGTGTTTCTCTGCCTGTTTTCCCACCCTCTAAAGCACTGAGCTAGTTCAGTAATTTACTGCGGTGGGACCGACATTTTCCTCGGCTCCCCCAAACTTGTCCCATTGAAAGGCCGTTTTTGGATGACTGAGCTCGCACACAATTCTCCCTTTGGCTCCGCTTCGGCTCCTCCCACTTTCCAAAAAAAAAAAAAAAAGAGGGAGGGATTTGAACAATAGATCCCCAAATCTCAAATCTGAGCTTGGGCCTATCTCTTTCCCTTACTACACCTCCTGCTATTTTAATAATCAAGCACACACATACACACATGCATGGGTATCTTTTACCCACAAGCTCTAAGCCTTAATGACCACTACAGCAAAACTGCACTAGTTACTTGAAGGAAATGAAGAATCCCCTAGAGACCCCCCTCCTCCACTTCTCCTCCTCCTCCTCTTCCTCCCTGCACTCTCTGCCTTGTTTTCCCCTGATTTGGTATGCGATCGTCCCCTCAGGGTTTGCCCCGGTTTGCATTGTACCCCCCTGTGTTATTGAGGCTCTCAGTCCCTGAGCACAGCTGTGCTGAGGCAACAGACTCACACTACAGCGATCAGAGCAAGAATGTAAAACCTCTTTCATTTTCTTTTATATATGGAAATTCTCTCTATAACCTGTGGATCCAGATCCCGTCCAGGGAAATACACCCCGTATCAGTGTTTGTACCTACCTGTATGATCTTGGGTGGTGGGAGGAAAAACCCACACAGATCTACAGACAGACGTCACAGCACCACAATCTGATTCTGAGCTTGTCTTTTGAGATTTTGCATGCTCTCCCTGGGATCTCCTGGGGTCCCTCTGGGTTCTCTGGTTTCCTCCTGTGAGTGTGTCTGTGTGTGCATGTTGCCCTACAACAGCCCGCCTAACCACCACTAGCGTTATACACTTAGGATCCACCACCCTTTTATGACAAATTTTTCCTGTTCCTCATTCATTCTAAACCCAAAAATTAGTGTGTGTGTGTTTGAAAATTCACAAAACCAACTACACACTGCATTTTTGCCATCGGGGTCATCCAGAAATACACTGCATATGTCCTTCTTCATCGTCCAGATGATGTATCATAGAAGAAATGACATTTTAGAGAGTCTAGGGAAACAGCATTTCAGACACAGCTCTGACATTTCCAGAAATGTTCCAAGTAAGCCTAAGTGTGACTAAAAGCAGGAATATTGCCAGGCTTGATGATGTTTTATGTTGCATTTGGCCCGTGAATTGTAGAACCAGCAGAAACCTCACTATGTCCACCACAGGGAACAACTGCTCAAACGTAGGGACTTTTGCTCATGTCTGAAAGCCAAATGCATTATATTGTGCACATTCAGTACTCTTCAGGGAGAATATCCAAATTATGTCCCTTAGAGAGAGAGAAAAATATTTCTTTTATGGGAACAAAGTATTGCACAATTTTAGGCATGTAATGAAAATTATACAGCATTTTGGATCAGAAAGGTTCAATGAAAGAAATCAAACTAGACTCTGAACACAATGTTAATTCTAGACATCGTCATAGAAATCTAGATATAGGTTTAGTTTTTAAAAGAACAATCCAGAGGTGATACTCGTGAAGAAAAATCTCCCTGAGATTACAGTACATATGGAATAAATGTTAAGAGGAATCAGACTCGAAATGGACCCATTCCACTATTTTTTTTGTATACAGGTGAAGTAGATTGCAGACTCTTCTGCAGTTTCCAGGATGATCACTATAAAAAACAAATTTGGAAAACGCTATATAGCATTTTGTTTTTAGAAACTTTGAACTTACACGTTTTGAGCCAAGCACAACACATAGCTGCCTGACATTCTAGCAAAAGCCGAGGCTTTCTGATGAGCCAATCGCATTGCTTCTTTTTGTAACATGATCAATGAAGCAATCATGTGACAAAAAGATTTAACACAGCATTTGGTTTAAATGTGTCCAAAAGGTTTTTGGAGAATGTTGGCAAGAAGAGCTACATGCCTTTTACGCTCTGTTATTATATATATAATAAATGATAGGCATGAATCATTAACATCCACGATGCCTTTTTTAGTGTAAGCACAATGTTACAAAAAAGCATAACGTTACAAAACTTAAAACATGCACGAGCGATTTTGCGTCAAAGAGACATGAGATGTACACACTGTTTGTGGGAAGCTGTTGCATTTGCTTTGTCTGGTTCTGTCTGTTATTGTAATGTTATAAACCTTAGGGGATGACTGACAGATACATGCACAAGCGAACATTATACATGGCATAACTGTATAACTCATAACTCATGATCAATCTTTTTCCTTGATGTAATTAACAGCCATGATTTGCTAACAGCCACAATCAAAGCATGAGTTTGTTATATATGTTTTTATTTTTATTAAAGCTCAACCAACATATTATTGACATTATACTGCATACTTAAACAACCACAAACACAACTGCAGGCTAATTTATACATTGAGCCAAAACTGTGGGAGGAGGAGTTCTAGCGCACACACAAAATTCACATTTTTACAATACACACAATTTTTTTGCTTTTTAACAACCTCATGACTCACAGAAAAATATGCACAAAATATTCTCTATCAGTTTGCAAAACTTTTTTTAAAAAAATTCTCAAAACTTCTTAAATCCATTTTAAAAAAATGGATTTATCACATTTTGCTCTAAATCTATTCACCTGGACAGTCTATATGATTAGAGCAGCAGTTTTAAGGTACAAATCTACATAATCTAGGTGAGATTAAACACCAAAACACCCACCAAAACATCTCTGATGCTCAATCAGAACCTCTTTGTCAGCTTTTCTGGCTGAGATCAGATAAATATTTCCCAAACCTCACCTGATGAGAGCATTCGCTTCAACTAGGCCCGTGGGTTTCTGTGTGAGTGTGTTGTGCGGCACTGTGTGTGGTTGGCCACGCTTGATCCTCGCATGCCATGTCAGAGCCACCATGTTTTCCTTGCTGGTTTGCTTGGCACAAGAGCCGATAGCGCTGGAGAGGATGGATTAGACTTGCATGTTCATTAGCTTCTTGGGCTTTTGGCCTATGTGTACACAGCTGCACTCGACACAGCAACAACTAGAACACACACACATACACACATGCACACACACAGTAATTGAAGCAGTCTGATTAGGTGCTTTGTCATGACTAGACAGCAAAATTGCTAGACAGTTAAGAATTAGTAACTGTATTTGGAAACGTCTTTATTTTGGACTATGTTGTGCTTGTATTAATTTTTTTTCCCCACATGACCATGTGAGGACAAAAGTGTGGATTGTATGCATGCAGCCAGTTCCTGTATTCTGTATGAAGTAAAGCAAGACGACAGGATAAGAATTTATAGACACCTGACTGACAATAGCACTGTTGCCTTGGACCTCCAGGTCCTGGGTTCAATTCCAACGTTGTCTCTGTGTCAATTGAGTTTGCACGTTCTCCCCATGAAACCCACCAGGTTTCCTCCGGGTTCTCCAGTTTCCTCCAACAGTCAAAAAACATGCAGATTAGACTATTTCACATTCCCAAATTGTGTGAATGTGTGTGGGAGTGTTGACTGGAGGTCCTACCAGGGTCGTACAAATGGAAATAAACACAATGGTCACCATTGACCTCAACAGTCACTAGTTGGACTACAGAAGTCCCTAAAAGGATGGTTAATGGACTGAAAATAAAGTAAATATCTGTACAAAACTACACGAATATGCACTGTCAATTTCACACGGTTTTACAGCAGTAAAGTGGAAACTGTGGAAAAATTTTATTGGTCTATAATTGTAGTCAAGTGTAAGGTACCAAATACCCAGAAGGCCTTGATCTGCTCGCTACAATAAAAGAGAAGGCGACTGCACGGCAAATTGGGGACGTGAAAAATATACAGGTAGAAATAGACAGGGATAGGAAACAAAGCAATAAGTAAAAATGATAATAGTCAGTCAGTCAGTCAGTCATCTTCTATACCGCTTCATCCTCTATTCAGGGTCGCGGGGGCCTGGAGCCTATCCCAGG
>JAQMYK010000019.1:19363443-19376147 GCA_030014345.1 Clarias buthupogon | reverse complement strand
AACATGATGTGTACACATGATGCCCCCTTCACATTTCTGACTGCCCCCCCATATGTGCCTGTCTAGAACCGGCCCTGATCCTGGCATCGGCATCTAGGAATATGGCCGTGCCATCAGGGAAGGGGGAAAAAAAGAGTGATGGAAAAATCTGATCATTCACTACATTCAGGTTCTTAGCTGACTTCATTTTTTGCATTGAAGCAACCCCAGATCATAACACTGCTTACACAGGCTTGTACAGTAGGCACTAGGCATGACGGGTACATCCATTCATCCGTCTCTCTTCTTATACAGTATATATCTGGACTCATCAGATCACATAACCTTCATATCAAATACAGTCCATTCTTCATGCTCCCTAACAAATTGATGCATTTTTTTCTAAATTGGTCTCACTGATAAGAGGTTTTCTTAAGTCTAGACAGCTGTTTAGTCCCAATCCCTTAAGTTCTCGTTGCATTATCCGTGTGGAAATGATCACACTTTTACATGAGTTCTATTGCTGTTTTTTTTCTTTTCACAGTTTTCTTTTTTTCCAAACATTTAAGTGCTCTCCATTCCCAAACCATAACTTCACATGTATAGGATTACAGAGATGTAATGATAAAGTGAAAGTAGGCTTAGTAATGAAAAATTAAAAACCTTAATTCATTCATCACGTGCTTTATATGGGTCAATGCGAAAAGAGAAAATACATCATGGATAGGATGTCACTGTTGTTTACACACTCATTCACATGCATATGAATTTTATCTCACACAATCCATCTAACAGCATGTTTTTCAGGTGGTGGGAGGAAACCAGCGAGCCCTGAGTAAAATCATGCAGACAACTCCACACATCGTCCGAGATGTGTCTGGCTCCCTGGTCATATATGAACAGATATCAGTATATTAAGTGCTCCTGTTACTGAGTAGATATCAGAATAAATTACATGATTCAGCTCTGTGTGGATATTGGCAATAATGTTAGCAGTTACATTTGCTAGGTCTAGGTTCAGCAACTAGACAAGTCACTTTTCAGGTCTGCACCACTTTACATTTTACTCTTTTTGTGCAGCAGGTGGCGGTATTGGACAAGAAGTTACCATCCAGCGCAGCTCCATTGTCCTACTAATGAACACCAGGAAAATTTGTTATTTAATCAAAAACTGGTCTTTATTTTAACAGGTGAAGGAGAAGTGGCAGCTGTTCTCCATTTAAGGCAAAAATATTCAGTCATTCAGATTCACTGTTTGGATGACCAGAGATGGGCAGTTACAATCTCAGGACTTTATCAGTATGGTGAGAAGCATTGCTTAAAAATTCAGGCTATAGCCTTTATCTGTAACTGGCATAAAGACAAATACCTTAAATTGAAACCCATTTAAAAAAAAAGGCAGAAACGCCAGATGGAATGAACAACTAACAAATGACTGTTTGTCAGTCTAAGCAATGCAATTTTTTAGGAGTTTTCTCTCCTTCTAGTGTAAAATAATTATAATAGGCCATTTAATAGCCACAGCACAGATTGATTTATGAATATGATCCAACTAAATAAGATACTCAGAAAGATCCCCTGTCTCTTGGAGAACTTCAAGCTTATGCATTTAAGCTTTAAAGCTGTAATCTAAATATTTTCAATGGGACACTATATTTACATTTCCAGGTTAAGTATATACATTAAAAGTACAAAAATATATATGTGCCTCTCCATTTGATAAGAAACAGTCCTACTCATTTTCTGATGTTCATTATAGACTGATATGGCAGCATGATGGTAAAACAGGTAGCATTCTCGTCTCAGGGCTCCAGGGTCCGTGGTTCGCTTGAGCTCAGGTTACTGCCTGTTGGAGATTCTGTGCATGGTACGCTCATGTCTGTCTGGGTCTTTCTCCTACAATGATTAATTTGTGACCTCTGAGATAACTTCAGGCCTATGTAAAGTGCATTCGTGCCTTGGCTGGCTGGGGAGCCCAGATTATGCAGTTCCACTGTGACCAGGACCAGAATAAACTGGTTACTAAAGATGAATGATTGAATTATCATTTCAATCAGTTATGTAGTACTGTATTATATTTATTTATTAGTGTGCCAGGGATTACTGTGCATAAACATTTTTAAAAGTGTTTTTTTGTTTTTGTTTTCAATCTTAACCACTATCCCATAGTTCTAATAAATGAATAAGAGAACATTTGCTAATAATTAATTCCTAAAGAAATTTGGGGAAAGTTTGCACCCTGACCAACACATAGGGGTCTAAAAATGACAAGCTCCACACAGGCCTGTCCAGTGACACTTGTTAACACTGGCAACTGGAAGAGCTGTAAAATGTCCAAAAAAGGTGGTGAGCCCTGGAGTGCGCATGCGTAGAGGCCAACCTCCTGAGCTGGGCACGATGTCAGAAATACCTTCAGTCCATCATTACCCTGCTCCGAGCCTGGAGAGCAGCCGGAGAACCTTCTGTTTCTGGAAGATGACACTTGAGAAGTCGTTGGTGGATTTGTGAGGAGGACTTCAGGGAAGGGGGAAATAAAAAAAAAAGAGCCAAAGGAATGGAGCAGTGAGAAGGAAAATTAACAGAAGTTGTAAAGAAAGGAAGAAAAGGGGGATTTGGAGAGAATGGATTACGCACCAGAAGTCAGTGCTGGGTTCGTTCTGTCTCTGGGGGAAGACATTTGAGAAGCGCGTTTTGGAGGACACACACACACACACACACAGTGCCTTGCGCACAAGGTTTTCAGCCGTGTACAGGATTGATGCACAACTTGCCAGAAGTTTGGATGTTCTTTGTTTAATGCTTTCAGTAATACACACACCAGATATTTATTAGCTCGAATATGCGGCAATATTTAATTCCAACTCGTGCAAACTTATTGGAAATCTCATGACAGCTTCTTTTTCGGACACAGTGGATACGTGTGGATGTATTGGTGTGGATTTATTGCCAGTGCCTTTACGGATCTAGTCATTTCTGGCCTTTCCGACAAATGCCCGACACGCTTGTAAACTTCTCTCTCATCGTGCTTCATTTGTTCACCAGATTATTCCCTCTTCCATAAAGCCGTACCAGCGGCAGCATGCAAAGCGCGGGGTCCCCGATGGCTCTCGCGGTGCTTTTGACTTTGTTCAGCGCGGTGATGGACGTGAAGGCGAGCGGGGAGTACTGTCACGGCTGGCGGGATCCGCAGGGCGCATGGCGGGACGGCTTCCAGTGTCCGGAGCGCTACGACGCCGCCGAGGCGATCATCTGCTGCGGCAAGTGCGAGCTGCGTTACTGCTGCTCCAGCACCGAGGCCAGGCTCGACCAGGGCACGTGTGACAACGACAAGAAAAGCAAAGAGGAGCCGGGTGCGGGCCACGAGGAGGGCAAAAACTCCGGGGCAGGTAAGCTGGAGCGCGCGCGCGCTCACCATGTGGTGTCTCCTTTTGATGCGTAAAAGCGCACAGTAACCGACCGCAGCTCTCCACTGACAATAAACTGACCGGTTTGCATTCCTGTTCCACATTTTAAAAAATTATAAAAAAATTTACTATTAATACAATAAGTACCAGAATGAAGGTGCGTGTGTAGAATATCTGATTATATCAACATTATATTAATGGTCAGAAATGTACGTTTAGATGGCAATGAGATGACAAGGCACACACATAACCACACCCATACCAATGCTATACATTTGTTCCCTTAGCCTATTTGAAAAATAATAATAAATGTAAAATAATAATAATTATATATATATATAATTATTATTATTTTACATTTTATATTTTTGTGTGTGTGTGTGTGTGTATATATATATATATATATATATATATATATATATACACACACACACACACCTTTTTTATTGCATAAATGAACAGGGTTGTGGCAGATGTTTGGCCTGTTGTCTTGCTTAAAATTAATTCCATATTTGCATAGACATTGCAAGGTAGTGCTGACTATAATGAATGCCGATTTACCGATTCAACATCTTTACTACTATGTGCAATCTGTTGAAATGAATAAAATTCCGCATTCAAAATCACCAGAGTTTGAACAGTTTAAATTGTAGAGTAAGTAAGGTTAACCTGCACTCTTTTCTCTTTATCTTTTTCAAGAAATGTATGTCACATTATTTAACACAACCTGTTGTTTAAGAGCACATACTTGTGTGCTTAGATAAAATAAATATCATATTTAAGAATAATTATCAGTCTATTAAATAATGCGTAACTACAGTCCTTTTTAAACACCAACATTTTACAAGTCAAGAGACACAACATAGAGGAAAAAGGAGATAAAAAGAAAATAGGCAGTTTGCTCAAACTTTAGATCCGTTCAACTCGCTTGTTCGAATCACTTAAAGAGTGGCTTAAACCGACTTGTTGGCGAATCGCCCATAATTACGGATCACTGCATCATCCTCGTTGATACGAACACACAGCACATCCTTTGTCTGCACCAAGTCGCAGCAGCGCTTCTTAATCAAGTTCTGCATGGCCCTGATTGCTTCAACTCCGTGAGGTTTAGTGCAAACTTTACAGCCTAGACAAGGGAGTAACTTATCCTGTATGAGAGTTGTGTAAAGGTTGGAGGCCCTCAGGGGCTGCCAAAGCTTTCTTCACTAAAAAGGAAGTCAGGTGTTTGGTTTCATGCATCTAGGAGAGAAAATTAAAGGGAGTTCTCAAACCATCATATTGCATCTTTTTTTCTAACAGTACAAAAGTGTTTGACTGTGACAGCTGCTGTTGAATTCGTCTGCTCCTTGGCAGGGCTGGCACACCGTCCTGAAATGTTCCAGCTCAATCACGGTTTAAAAACAAAAATCCGTTCCAGTTCGGCTTAAAGTGTAACCCAGTACAGTATCTAGGATTGTGGCAAATGAATGCATACTGTATATATTATCTCATATCTGTTGCCTCTCCACTGATGGATACGGTAACATTTCTGCCATAGGCGAAGCTTCTGGACAGAGAAGTATGCACTTTCTTGTTTCTTAGTAACATGATAAGAAAATATCTAATTTGTAATTTGTCCCGTTAAATATAACGAGAGAGAAAAATAGAGGTTGGTGAGAGAACAATTTAGGAGCTGCTGGAATGTAAGCGACAACGTGAATTAAATTAGTTAAGCAGACATTCCACAATATTGCATGTAACTATACTAAAACTACTAAAATATGTTATTTATGAATAAATAAAAAAACTGGCACAATGTTGTGGTCTCTGAATAATAAAACACTTGCTGTTATAGCAAATTAATCGACTTCAGGGTGATAACAGTAACTCAGACCTCATCACACCAACCTATGCTTGATTAATTTCCCTTAATAGCACACCCTGTCATGTTTTATTCCTTCCGTAGTTAGACAATAAGAGTTAATTCAACACTCTAGGTGTTAATTCAGCACTGGGGATTTTGCTGTACCATTCTATCCTGCTCAGTGCCTGCATTAATAGCCCACTTGGGAGGAAATGTAAAATCTGGACTGGCAGCATTGCAACCCTAGAAAGCAAACCTGGTCAGTTCACGCACACAAATGGCAAATTGTCCCTGGTGGTTATTAATAGCAGAGTTCACTCGGCTCGCGTGCTGCACAGCAAGAGGATCCAGTTTGGACTTGACTGGATCTCCATAGCGACAGCACTGCTCGCCTTGCATGTTCATAAACAATGGATCATGTCTAAGGCCTCTGAGGTACAAATCCCCGGAAAAAAAAAAAAACACTTTCCAAGCGTGAAATGGATGTCTGGCCACTTCGTTTTGGGTTTTCTGAGTGTCTAAAACGCAGCTTGGAGAAATCTTAGAAATCCTATCAACAGTGCAGTTTTAGGAAAGAGCTCTTGTTGCTAGAAGGGCATTTTGTCCACTCTCACAATCAGCGTGCTGTCACCAAAACCAGCCGGTTCACCTTTACGTCCTTGAAAGCAGGGATTAAGCAGGACTGATATAAGCGGAAGAAATGCTATACACTGCAAAAACCTCATTTCAAACTATCCACCTGCATCAAGTTAGACTTTTTACTAAATACTAGGTACTCTAGGTGTTCATGCAACACAAGGGACTTTCTGCCTAAATCCAGAGTCAACATTCAGCTTCATTTTCTCAACAGGATTTCCAACAACTCCACAAATCTCACTTCAAACTTGTACCTGGTTTGAGCTTATTGAATGACAACGCTGAGAAACCTGAACTACTGAGCCCATGCTCGCTAGTGAGTGGTGGAGGGGAATCACCCGAGCAAACACAAGACAGCTGCAGTCTTAAGACCATGGGCTTTGACACATGATGTCTGGCTCTGCGATGGCTGCTTCATGCTGAACAAAAACGCAACAGGTGTGCCCTTAAGTTAAAAGAAAGCACCTTTTAAGGATCTTAAAAAAGACAGGAGGATCAAATACATACTGTATATTGGGGAAAAAAATCTACATTCATATATGTGGTTTAAATCATAAAGCTATGTAATTCATTTTTAAAGAAACAAGTCCATAGTCCAGAGTTACAAGGTCAAAGTTTGGCCTTGGGAAGCAGGACCCGTCACTAGTCACCATACAGTTGTCGAATCCGTTTCGCCATATAATTCATACGACCTAGCATATCCTGTGCATGCCGTCTTGCTGTTTCCACTCATTTACGAAATCTCCCACTGTGTTATTTGAAAGTTTTGCTGAAGGCATGGTGAAAGATGTTCCTTTTTACAGTCCCATGCAAAGCCTTTTTACATGGTTATTATAGCTAATATGCACACACTCATCTCACACACACTGACGCACTGTGCACTAGCAAGGAAACGTTCACTAAAACATAATTACAAACACACCATGACAGCAAGGTCAGAAAGGTCACAGCTGCATGCAGTAGATTAGAGCTGATCAAAACAACGTTAATAACTGCTAACGAGCGAGTCTGAACCCCTGGGGACACATCACTGGCGTCTGGACCCCGCTCCACTTCACATCTTCACGCAGAATGCCGACGGACTGCTGATGTCTTTGAGAAAGTCTGTTTGATCTGTTTGGGAAAGACTGTTGTCTCTGAGGTAGTGAAGATTATATTTCAGTACAGTTTCTACTGCGATAACAAAGGGACAGTTACACAATGAGCAAGTGTAACGTTACAACGGAAATGCAATTGCAAATAATGTGTTTGAATTACTGACACTGGAGCGATGTGCTCTTCTCACTTGTGAAGTTTGGACAAATGTAGTATTCAATAAGAATCTGAGGTTTTGATATTACACGTACATAAATATTTGCTATTAAAGGTTAAACATATGTCAGTGTCTAAATCCAGCATATATTGTATAAATATTGCTTGTTGTTGTGTTGACCTTGACTCTCTTTCTTTGCAGTGCCCATTTATGTGCCCTTCCTGATCGTGGGGTCGGTCTTTGTGGCGTTCGTCCTGCTCGGATCAGTGGTCGCTGTGTGCTGCTGTCGTTGCCTCCGTCCCAAACAAGAACCTGCCTCCGGGGGTGGGCGTCTCCTGGAGTCCATTCCCATGATGACATCACGGGGCTCCTCCTCCCGGCAATCGAGCACAGCCACCTCGTCCAGCTCCTCGGCTCCACCTGCCGCCACCACCCGCACTATCCCTGTCCCTGCTCCCGCCCCCATTTTGCGCACCCAAGCCTCGTGCTGTCTGCCGCCAGACGCCAGCGTCTATGTCAACATGCCCACCAACTTCTCTGTGTTGAACTGCCAGCAGGCGACACAAATCATGCCACACCAGGGCCAGTTTCTTCATCCTCAATACATCGGTTACGCCCACCCAGTCTCGCCCACCCCGGCCTTCCTGGACCCTACGCACGGTGCCTACAGGCCCCTGCAGTCTCCATATCCTCCACCCACGAGTTTGACGAGCATGACGAGCGTTACAAGTGTGAGTGGAGAGCAGAAGCAGCCGTCTGTGACTATATGAGAGGCTCCTGTCACACAATCAAGGAGCAAGAAGTAAAGTCACGAGGATCCTGAATCCCAGGTCAGTTCAGGGCCAGACGCAGTGTTGTTCGTGTCATGTGCGCTGCAGACAGCGTGTGAGCTGTGTTTGTGTTGAGAAGACAACCATTCACTCTGTACACTCCTGTCATTAGCACATATCATGGAGAAAGTGATTGCCTGTCCCGTTTTTTGTAAAATTTTCACTCCAGGCATATTCACCTTGGGTGATAATCCCCTGGCCCCCTTTAACAAAATCACACCCCATCTGTTTACTTACAGTAAGAACCGGGAGTGTGGATATACACCATCGCCAGCTTCTTGCGGTACAGATACATACAAATTAGATCTTATTTTAGGCAACAACTGAAGCCACTATTCCAGCAGACTTGTTCCCAAGAACAACGTGTCCCATCATCCCCTTGTCAACTTGTCTTCATTTTTTATTATTTTTGAAAATATTGGTTTCTTTTTTTAATAATTGAAGATATTTTTTTCTGCAGAGAACATCTGATATTAATGCTAATATAATGTATAATTTTTTTGGTTTGAGAACTTAAATAATAATAAAAAAAAAGTTGTCACATCTGACCTGCTTCTTATGCATTTCTAAAACAGTCTGATTTTGTCCCATAGAACCAAGTAACTTTACCTGATTAGCATAACTTTCACACACATACACACACTCACATTTACACACTACGGACAATTTGGGAACACCAAATTAGCCTAATTTGATTGTCTTTGAAATGTGGGAGGAAACCAAAGTACCTGGAGGAAACCCACCAAGCACAGGGAGAACATCGAACCTCGACCTCGGAGGTGCAAGGCGACCACTAAACCACTAAGCCACCAATTAGAATTAGTGAAATATTAGTTGACTTTTTTTTTTTAATGTGTCTTTGAGGTAAATGTTCCAATTTTGTTTTTTTACAATTTTGTCTTATTTTCTTAGTGGTTGTGCCTTTTTTAATGTCTGTTATAAGCACATAACGGAGATATGCTAGTGAAATCATTAGCATGAGGGTTGTAGCTAGCGTTCAGTGACCTAGCAACGATGTTTTTTACGACGTTCATCATTGAAACAGAAAGTTTTATACATCCAAAAGTACAAATTCACAAGTTCCATTGAAACATGTCATATGTTTACACTGCATCTACAGAGAGCTGTTAATTTTATAGGAATAACCAATATGGCGGCCAGATGGTCCTCACATTGCACATGACATCATCTCTTAAATCAGTGTGTGCCATGTGAATGTTGGTGTCATAGGCAATGTAGCATGCGTGTGTGTGTGTGTGTGTGTTCACAGACATGCAGGGTTTCTTCATGTAGTCTCCGCATGTTTTGTTGGAGATGTGAGTGTAGGTAATAGTGTGTTGTGCGTGTGTAAGTATGAACTACAGTGTGTAATGGGAATCACAGGTGGTGTGATGTGAAAAGCAGCCCATGCTCCCTGATGGACGCTTAAACTCTAATGAAGTGAGCACAATACACAGACTGCGACGCTCCACCCCCTGGTCAATTCTCTAAACGGAAAACACATATATTCTCGCTCTGTGGAAAACACACTAAACATACTGTCCCTGTTCCAGGATACATACAACTAAATACAGTGTATATATATATATATATATATCTGGGTGTGTGTATGTGTGTGGGTGTGTGTATATGTCAAATGAAAATGTGTATATGTGCATACATGTGAGATCAGTGGCCTTCAGAAGCCGACGACTTTATTATGCAGTAAAACCCCCTGCCAACCGTTACCCATTCACTAGGTGCCCTTGTGAAAGAGGTGTATGTGTGCCACTTTCTCTCTTGGTTTGTTAGCATAAGGTGCCCTGGAGCAGCACCAAAAGGGTCCAGCGTATTTCATTTGGAACAGGGTTCTCCGAGACCAAGTTGCCAAAAACCGCCATCAGAGCTTTACACAGAATTAATGCCCATATTTAAGGATTACTCCAGAACTTTTCTGCACAATCTCTATCTACAGTATCTGTACGGTATGTCATTTCTGCAGATAAGATTTCTCTTTCAACTCAAGATGTTTCCCTGAAGTGAGACGGGAACGAAAACAAACCACATTGTCGGGACACAATGGAAGTCTGAGGGCAGTTGTAGAATTTTGTCAGTAAAGATTCAAAAAAGTGAAATGTGTCAAACAATAAAGGTGACATGAAATAAAGCCTTTTAAGCTTTCCGGCACAGGAGCAACACAGCATTACTCACACTTTCCCGAAGCCTTTGTGGTATGTGTCATAAGACACCGCACAGCTACGACAGTACCTCATAACCGCAAATTCTTTCCTAGTCGCATTCTTGAAAGGACATACAAAATCAGGGCTTAATCGGACACTCTTGTCTGAAGATCTCCAATAATGTTTTACAAAAGCCGGTTTTATTAAACTTACCATTGACAAAATTCAGAAACTGCCTTTAGACTGCGGCGTTTAAATCAATCTGGGACTTTTGATTGTGCAGAATAATAGGACATTTCTTTGAGAATAACGAGATACTTTGTCACAAGTCCCAGTTTGACTTGAACGCCCCTTGTGTATATAAATTCTTATAGTCTTTAACTTTAACTTCCATATGAAATATCAGTTTATAGTAATTTCTATTATATAGTCTAAAATTAATACCACGATACGCTGTATACCTGATTATCAGTATAACAGAATTCACTGACCCAGGACCAGATTCTTTTTATTTTTTTATTGGCAAAAGTCAAAGCTCAGGGTTAAACAGCTAATCCTAAGTCAGCGTGAACTGAACTACCCAGAACTTCCCGAAGGACACGCAGAAAAAGCAATCTAGGCTGAAAAAACATCTCTAACCTTCACATGGACAGTCAAAGGACTGTTCCATGTCCATGCTGAGTTCAATAACGCGTGCAAGTGAAGAAGTGTTTATTTTGAACTGACCAACTTCCTGACTCTTTCTGTGAGAACTGTTTCCCTTTCATTTGAAATGCGTTAACTATAATAAATATTATAGAGTGTGTTGGGTGTCTGTAAGTTTTTTTTTTTTTACTCGCTCTGTCAGCGACTTGTCCCCCACTTCCATATGTAGAAGTGTGTATAAGTTACGGCTCCAGCTATATAAAGCAGAACAGTCCCAAGCTGGCTCCAGATCAGTTTTCATGCGTCTGTATATAAATATTCACGCTTGTCAGTGATGTGTGCAGGTACGCTTTGGCCCACCGACTTTGCTTATGTGCTGTTAAAGCTGTAAATTATATCATTCAGCTACTTAAGAAAAATTTATTCACTTCAATTTCTGTGGACAAGCAACATAACTGCCAACTTCACAGTACTGTACCTCCACCGCGAGCTAACACACTTCGCCACTGTTCGCTCGACCTGACTGGATAGCAACAGTTGTGCTGTCAAAGATCTTATTATAACCTAGCTTGAGGCAGGCCAACAATTTGAGTGCAATTATACAAAATATTTACATTTGACTTTAGTGTCCTTAACTGTAAAGTAAAAAAAATATTCAGAAAACAGCTAGCAAACAAAATCCTTTAAGTCTTTATCTGCTGCGGTGATTTTAGCTAGCCATGCTAAGCACCAGCTGACTGACCAAACTTTTTTTAAACAAATAAAAAACTGTACACAGGTAAATATAAAATGTCCCACATGCAACACAACATGTGAATAAACATTGTTTATTAGTATAAAAGCCAAAAATAATTTTGCTGCTACATTAATGCTAAGTTTGGTTTATGCTAATTGGAATTATCTGAATAAAAGTTGTATAGACCCTGTTCTTAGTAATTCATCATCACGTCTGAGGTAAATGTTGGCATTCTTGATACATTTGTACTGTTTTTTGTTATCGCTGTGCCTTTTAAATGTCTAGTGCAGGACACACAAGTTACACTAATAGTCTCTCTATAGCCCAAATTTTAGTAACTATAATGAAATAATAAATACAGAGTCCACTTTGTTCTGTAATGCAGATGCTGTTACCGCCTCTGCAGAAATGAAATCAAGAGCTGGGGTGTAAAAACAACCCTGGGGGGTTTTAAAATTCAAGGTCTAATCTAAAATGATCTACTCATATTTTTTTTCTCTCTCTCTCTTTCTCTCACACACACACACATCAACGCACACACACACACACACACACACACACACACACACACACACACTGTACATCACAAATCCCAGACCAAATGAACATGGCCATATTAATAGAAACAACAATAATAATAATAACAATAATAATAATAATAGTAATAATAATTAAATAGTACTCTGTGCCCCAGAAAGTGGTGGGCGTACATATTTTTGGCACGCTCCAAAGCAATCCCGAGAGTGGGAAGAAAGTGGAGAGGACGTTTGAGGAGATCTTGGATGGAGCTGAAATGGATCTGTGTGGCCCCTGCTGAGGTGGAACGGATCAGCGGAGGAATGGATTCCCCATTTTGGAGGCGCTGGAGCAGGACGGAGCTGGGTCTGATCCAGAGGCCGGGCGTGGGCTTCCCAGCACTGAGCCAATGGGGACAGGACAAAGGGACATACTTACACACATACACACACACACACACACACACACAGTTGTTCCATCTGAGCATTCATATTCATATTTGCTTCTATCAGCATGATCATTATAACTGAAGAACACATGTTGAGCCACTCAAAATGCAACCAAGTATTTAACTGGGTGGTCTACACTTAATTTCACGCTGCGTACACACACACGCACACGCACACGCACACACCTTTTCAGCACACAGATGTACAGTGTGTTTTTTGGACAACGTGCAAATTGAAAGCTTAAATCAAGTTTAA
>JAQMYK010000019.1:19346044-19363343 GCA_030014345.1 Clarias buthupogon | reverse complement strand
CACACACCTTTTCAGCACACAGATGTACAGTGTGTTTTTTGGACAACGTGCAAATTGAAAGCTTAAATCAAGTTTAAAAGCTACACGTTCTTTAAATGTCTGATGTCAGAACGTCATGTTTGGCCTTTTGTTCAAAAATTTGCACTTGAACAATGAAGCAAACTTATAATACACATAACTAATATACAGGATCTATAACCTCAACTGCTCACACTGATTTCAACCATACGTCTATAGTCCTGGGGGTAGAGCTGGATCTAATCCAAGTTTCTCCTATAAGCCTATCCCTAACCCCTAACCCCTAACCCACACAAATTTATACAACACACGTAGAAAAAGCTGGATCAGATCTAACTTCACTCCATGGACCTTATTACAGTATATTAAGTTTGTCATAAGTAATAAACCTGCAGTTTATGTTATGAGGTCATTATCTAGTGTATTCGAGTTGATGTGAAGTTAGAAATAAAACTCAGGCAAGCCTTAGCTTTCTCCATCTAGCACATTTTTCAAAAACAAAATTAAAATAAAAGTTTGAATTTGTACTAGGTAGAGATGGAAATGTTTGTTTTTTCTGTATAAATGTGGAAGACACAAGTCACGCATTTTAGTGCTATTTCTAACTATTATCTAAATGTAAGCATGGGTTCATCATTTATAGATTTCTTGTGAAGGTAAAGAAAGAAAAGTTATCTTTTTGTTAACGACGGGGATAAAGGTGAATGAATGAATAGAATAAATCAATGAATCAGCTGTGCACTTTGAAAACAGTATTCTATTCTTTCAAATCACATTCACGCTATGTTTAGAGCTTTTTATGTTTGAAAGACAAAATGTTAATATTTTTATGTTTTTACATTTTAACAGTTTTTTTTTTTTTTTTTTTTTTACATGTTAACGACTTTTCAATTCTGAAATTCGTTTCTATATTTTGCGTATTTTTAATAGAAATGCCGGTAGTGTAAGGTTGTGATACTGAGTGGGGAAAGTGTGACTAATCTCTGAACTGGAAAAACTTGCAAACCCAAATAAATGACATATCCGTTGCCTTGCAATATTAGCGAAAATTACAAACAGCTTCAAAGAGTATTAAGTTTATGATAGGGATAGAAACAAGCAAGGAAGTTAAACTGTAGCTTGAAACAGACTTGTTTACATGTAAATAAATGTTTAACTATTCAATCAGGTCACTTAAAAACTTCTCATTTGAAAAGTGAGGTCCTTCGGAAACAACCACAAAGCCCTGAGATGAAAAACTAGGGCACCTAAAAAAATCCCTTCCATCCATCCATCCATCCATCCATCCATCCATCATCTATACCACTTATCCTGTTTAGGGTTGCCAGGAGCCTGGAGCCTGTACCAGGGAACATAGGGCATAAGGCATGGTACCCCTTGAATGTGGTGCCACCTTATCACAAAGCATGAGCACACACTCATTCACGCAATCATATACACTAGGGGTAATTTGGCAACACCAATCAGCCTCCACCACATGTCTTTGGATGCAGTGTTCAAATACTTCAGGGTACACAAAGAGCAAAAAGAATAACAAAAACATTGTTTCCAAAAAGAAAGAAAGAGACACGGGTTCAGTTTATTCGACAGAAAACAGAGCGGAAGCTCGACAAAACCAGATACAAGCCCTGAAGCCAGAGAAACAGATAGAGAGAATGAAGAGATGAGGAGGGTGATGATCCCAAAGGAGGTAGAGAAGAGAGAAGTGTGTGTGTGTGTGTGTGTGTGCGTGAAGGAGTTGAGTGTGTTTGGGGAGCTCCACATGAGTGAGGGTTCTGCCTCAGTGCCATCTCTGTATTCTTTGGCAGAGAGTCTGTGATAGTGGGTGGAGGGAGTGTGTGTGTGTGTGTGTGTGTGTATAAGAACTTAGAGGAGGTCAAGCTAGGCTATGGCTCTGCATCTGTCAGCTTCATAAACACACACACACACACACACACACCACACGCATGTGCTCACACACAGACACTTTTCTCAGGGTAGAAATGATGGTTTTTCTGTCAGACGGCCAAGCAAAACAACGTCTGCTAACTACTTTATTCCCAAACTAGCATCAGCTAAGCACTGTTAACATTCTTAATGACATGAAAACACTTGTAAGTTAGCTGTTTAGCTAGCCAGGTATGAAAGCTAGCATTAATTATTACCAAATAATAAGCTGTATCAAACTAAAATGATGACTTTTAGCATGTTTAGCTAATATATCTAACCCGATTTTGTTAGCAAAAAATGAAAAAATGGTCAATGAGAAAAGGAAGAAAATCACTGTCAGTACTATAGCTAGCTAACAAGCTTTAGCTGATTTTACATGACAATAGTTAAAAAAAATAAAGATTCAGAAGACACTACGTTTTTAAAAATGAATTATTAATTTACATTAATGATGTTAACGTTATGCTAAGTGTTAAATGTGGGTTCAGTTTGTGGAATCGATCATTTGTTCCCAATTGTTCTATACCATAACCACTGTTACACACATCCCGTTGTACTTATGACTTGTAAAGTAAGAAGAACATGAAGGAAATCTGATGGCAACAATCTAGTCAGTGATTTTAGCTTGATAAAGATAGTCTGATTAGGATTCACAACAAACTGCTTCTTCTAAATGCCAGAAAATCTTCACACTTCTATTACAGCCATTTTATTTAATAAACACCTGACGTGGCGGTTGTGCGTCTTGTGCAACATTAGCAAGGGATCATTCCTATGTAGAAGGTTTGGACACCCCTTCGAACTCCATGGTCTTTCCTGAATTTTCATCTTTCTACACTACAAAAAGGCGGAAGGCATCCAAATTATGCAATAATCTCCTTTAAATAATTGATATTGAGATGTATCTGCTACTTATACTCTGCATAGCATAACGGCTCTAATCTGAGGTACTGTTACTTAATTGGTGATTTCTGCGGCTGGTGACTCTAAATGAACTTCTCATCTGCAGCAGAGGTCAGTTTTGGTCTCGCTTTCCTGGGAAGGTCTTTATGAGAGACAGTTCCATCGTGGTGCTTGATGGGATTTGCAAATGCACTTGACACAATACTGTTCTTGAAAGAAATGTTCCAGAACAACTGCCCTTCATGTCTTAAAATAACAACTGACTTGATGTTGTTGATAATTACATAATGCCATATGTTATTTCATACCTTTGGGGAAAAAAAGAGAAAAAAGTATTGTTCTAGACTATAAAACATAAATCCAAACTTTTGTTTGGTGCTGTGTATGGCACATAATAGGATAATGGCAAAAGGTCCTATGTTCCCAGAGCACTACGTTACCCTGGTCTACTGTATATACAAAGCTGTGAAAAAGTTCTTGCATATACTTTCATATTTGCATCCTCCAGTGTGCTTGAATTAAAACAATTTTGCAAAGAAGTGTGGGCCAACATTCTTCCACAGTTGGCACAGTTGGGAAAGACTCATTGCCAGTTATCGCAATTGCTTGATTGTAGTTGTTGCCGGCAAGGGTAGCACAACCGGTTATTAGGATTAGGAGGCAATTACTTTTTTAACATAGAGCCAGGGAGGTTTGGACAGCTTTTTCCCTTAATAAATGAAATCAACATTTAAAAACTGCACTTTGTATTTACTTTGTGTAATATTAAAATTAGTTTGATGATCTGAAACATTAGTATCCCAATTTCTGAACCAAGTGTGACAAATATGCATCAAAAATAAAAATAAAATAAAATTATCAGGAAGGGGCAAATACTTTTTCACAGCACTGTAGCACATAATAAAATCCAGAAAAAGATGCTCCCAGCTCTCTGTGTGTTTGATGAACTTTTTGGAGACCTCCAAAACCACATAAAATGATAACCATCAGTTTTGTTGTGTTTAAAAACTTTTGAAGCCTTGTTCCAGTAAAATAAACAGGATAATATTCAGGAAGTATTTTATCTTGAAATGGGTCACATTTGTCTTGAATAGAATCAGAGGGTGAATGTGTGTTAACAGAAAAAAGAAATAAGGAACATATGCCCCTGTAAACATACAGTAGGTACACTTCTGTGTGTCCATGTTAAACATTACTGTAAATACACTTTATATTTTAAAACTTTATTTTCTTGGATATACAGTTGCCTTACTTGGGCTTTATGAGTTGATATGCAAATCTTGAAGACCTCTCCTGGTTCAGACTGATCAGATGTTGGTATTAATCAATACCAATGTTAGCATTTTTACCCCATTTACAGAGCGTGTAATTAAAACATGAAACAGCTCATTTTCATACCAGCTCTCAACTTCCAGGTTCTCTCTTTTGATTGGTCAACTAACTGAAGCAATCAGGATCAGTTTCTATTCTGAGTAGGAAAGAATTTTTAAAACTAGAATGGAAATCTCAAGTGTCATACACATACGCACTATTGCACACGCACGCACACAGAAAAGGAATTCCTCAGGGTTGTATGTTTGATGTTTATTTTTGAGAGCTCCCCCGGCATTGCACTGATGATGACGGACAAGCCGAAGTCCCAATTCAACGAAACAGAAATAACACACACATACACACATAGAAACAAGAAGACACACTCACAGTAAACGCACATACACACGCTATACGCACATGCAAGACAACATCCAAGGGGCTGTGCACCGCAGTGTGATAAATACAGACAGAATCACCAGTGTCGATGGTTTCCATGCATCAAATCCGGATGCTGATTGGCTCCTCATTCCTGTCCGTCACAGCATGGCACGTTCTGACTGGCCATTTTTGCTTCATGAGATTCCTCCCCTCCTGTCCCCCACCATACCATTATCCCCACTAACTTCCCCACAGTTTTTGGAGTCTTGTGTGAAAAGGCTCGGTAAAGGTGTAGCAAGGCTCGGCGCGGTGCGGCCCAAGTCCACTTCAGTCCAGTTTGCTTCAATAAGGCCACAGCAGGCTCATGTGAGATGGAAACGTTCCTTAAAAAAGTCTCAGCTGCCGCCTTTGGCTATCTCGCTGTAGCTACAGGCTGGGCCGCTGGCGGGTCGTGTCGTAAGAACGCACTACCTGGGATTGAGACACAACCCCGTGCTCTTCCTGGGAGAATGCATAGCCATCTGCAGAGAACGAAAACGACCAGTTAATTTTCTCCACTTGACACTTGTTAATTACAAATTACTCTGAGTGGCACTCACGTGAGACGGTCTGCTGCACGGAGCTGGAGCGCCCCACGCTGGACGGCGTCTTCCTGAACACCCGGGTCAACAGGTGGGCACGCTCGTTCAGACTGAGAGAGAGAGGGGGAGAGAGGGAAGTTAATCATCAGTCAGAAAGCAGAATGGATCACTGATTTGCTAATCAAGAGTTCCCACTCAGAGATCAAAACACAGCAAGGAAGGAAAAGTCTAGGGACTGCTTTGAAGGACGCAGATTCAACTTCTGACAGACCATGACGTTTAGCATGGGATTAGCTTCAACCTGCGTCCGTGAAAGCAGGCCAAGGTGACTGACAGGTTAAAAATTAAACCACAGGGCACATAGAAAAGACAAATTTTACCACCAATTCTCAAGGTCACATGCTTGGTGCAAATGCTGTGCGAATATCTGACTGATCACAATTCAGAATTTAGCACCCTAAACCCAGTCTTACTGAAGTACTGGCCTCATGGGCAGCATTTTTTTAAACCTCAAAAGAAACCTTCAATCCGGCCAGACATGATGTCATTATATGGCACCACTACTGGCACACTTTTCAGTAGTTGGTCATGCTCAAAAACAAATTGGACACTTGAAGCTGATCTCTGCATCTTTTAAAAGTGCTGTTCATGCTGAATCAAGTGTTTAAAAACCAAGTGTTTATAACTTCTGCATAGATGTCTACAATTAGCTAGCGTCACTCTGATTGACAGCGTACATTAAGAAAGCCTCTTCCACCCAAACAGCACAGTCAACATCCAGCCACAGACCACCTAGTGCCATTGGGAGATGAACTTGCCCCTGACAAAAATCTGTTTATCATCATTTTTATGAATAAACGAAAGTGTTTACTTCTCTGAGAAGGCCACATGCTGTACTTCCATCAAATTTGGTGAAAGCTCAGAGAACACCTGGCTTCTAAAGGACAGACTTTATTTCGAGAATGTGCTTTTGCTGCCTATCTGGGGAGCAATTGGAATATCTTCTGACTGGAATATAGCAAATAATTCTGAAATGCCTGCTAACGGTGTCTTGAAATCACATCCGAAGCTGTCATTGCCATCTGTTCTTCATGGTTTAAATGCAAAAGAAATGTAATCAATCAATATATAAACAAAGTTTTACCCACATTTATGCCTCCAAAATGAAGACGTCTGATTCGATTTTGAATGAAGCTAAACCCAGGGCGCTCAGCTTGTCCTATGATAAACAGACCCTAAAAAAGATAGAGTGATGACCCCCATGATGATACCACGATGTCTCTCTATAAATCAGATGAAAGCGATCCCATCCATAAACATTAGGGAATGATGTAAATCCCAGCCATAATGGAAGATGGCCAAAGCTGCTCAAGGTTACATCTGAGAGGCACGACGTACGGCAGAGGAACTTAGACAGGGTGGAGAGAAGACACAATACTCATGCTGGAAGGATGCCTCGATATGTTTGGCTTTGTCATGAAAGCGGTAGGAAACCGTAACCGTGGCACGACTGTCTGCCAAAGAAAATGCCATCTGCTAAACGCATGACCGGTCAGATGAGGCGAGCGATGGAGAGATAAATAAAGAAATAAACAAACGGACGGACGCAGAGGTTTTGCCGGGAAACCTGAGCTCCGTGTTCCTCTGTCAGTCCAGCGGAGTCCTTTCTTAAAACAGAAGCTTTGTTTCTGCACATCCTTTTGCGGATACTACTCCCGGACACCTCGGGTCAATGGGGCACCGAGTCTGAACCTTTAACACAAGCGTCTAAACCACAACCCAACAAAGGGGTTTTAAAATTTTTAAAAAGCAGCTCTTGTGCTTTCAGCGAAACTCAGTCCCATGTTGCATGTTTGCTGTATTAAATGAGCGTAATTAGCTCGAGTAGGAGAAATGGAGCAGAAAGCCGAACCCAAGGCGTCGGGCCAAATACTGTTCTCATTAGAAGCCAGTTCTGTCAACTCCAGCAAGCGACAAATCAGTGGCCTAAACATTGTAAAAAAAGAGACTGCACATTAAACCAGTGACAAATCTTACTGCCAAGGGTTGTGTTAAATCGAGATCTACAGGCTTTAACTACTTGACCTAATCTGTAGGAAAATTCAACACTCCTCTATTCCATAAACACATACAGAACAAATATTAGGGCTGTCAGAAGCAATTCCAGAGCTTTTCAGAATATTTACATGGCCGGGAGCCAAAGAAGCAAACCGGTCATGGTCTTTGGGTAAGAGGGGCATTCTGTCCTTCCTCTATCATTCACAGTAACACTCGTCAGTCCTGGGTGTCTGGGAGCTCTTGTATGTAAAAGAGGAAAGCTCATGCTTTCCTAAGAAAGCCCTGTGACATAGAACAAGCAAGAAATAATCCTGGCTTCATGTACAGTATCTTGTACGTTGCTTGTGTAAGCCTTTACTCTTCCAAGATGGTGGTGGTCAGGAAATACGAAGGGCGTTCAAGTCAAACTGGGACTGCTGATTGCGCTTAATAACAGAACACAGTTATGAGAATAAAAACTCCCTTTATTTATTTTTTTGTATAATCCCCTGCTACACTAATGCACTTATCCCAGTGTTTCATTAAAGCTTGAATAAGTTGAACATTTTTGTCAGTATGCGAGAGTCATAATCGGACTGCCTGATTCATGTCTGAAACACCACTCAGGAACTCCTTTAATGCCTGTTCCAAGCATGTGGGAATAGCTTGGAGCGAGATCAGACTGTATGGGGGGATGTGGCAATAATTCCCAGCCGAGTTCCTGTAATATGCAAGTGGTGTTGGTGAATGATTGTGAATGATACAGTTCACAAAGACAGATGTGTCTCTTCTGCAAATTGGCAACAAGTTAACTGTTAACTGCCAAGGATCAGGTGTTCCACTAGCTGAATGTTCACGGGAACGACTGCAGCCGGGATCGTCACTCACGGACGTACAGCGTTCTTTAAAATGTTTGCACCATTCAAATGTTTTACTGTGGCTACGTATCTCATCACTGTACTGTGCTTGATGTCTTCGTGCACTAGAAAGTCCCGGTTTGACTTGAACAGCTGTCGTATATACTACTTTATATATACTATATACTATACATTTCCAGTACTTATGTATTATACTACACAATTAAAACCTCAATTATTAGATAAATTAGAATTTGGCAGCCCTAATAATAACACCACATACATTTCCTACACACTTACAGACACACAAACACACAGATATTGGACATTTCTTAGTCACACACACACCCTGTTCCTAGAGCCACACGAACCTGGCCAACTTAGCGCCATCTGGCAACGCAAAGTGTGAAGAAATATTTAAGAAAAAAAACATAAATGTCAGATGAGATAAAGGAAATGAGGTGAGAGGATTAACAATAAGGATGAGGATGAGGATGAGGAGGTAGAGTTCACTCTGAGTGTGTGTAACAAAGCACACGCAGGCAGGTGAGCTCTACCTGAGGTTGTCCAGATGAAAACCTAGGGCACTGCAGCTTTGGGCCTGTGGAGCGTTGGTGTAGGGGTTAAACACACATAATATACCAAAAACACTTTAACATAGAAACGATTTGGACAATAATTACACTCCCAGGGAACATGTGGTAAAATACAACCTAATATTCTAATGAGCACGCTTGATTGACATCTCACCTGAGACTTCTGGCACAATGAACCAGTTCTGTTTAAATGCACACTAACAAAATGACGACTCTTTTCCTCAAGAGTTATCTTAGTTATGATTAGATTTAGTAAAAGTTGTCAAATTTCAATCTAAAAATTGCCAAAAATAATAAAAAAATAACTGCGATGGATTGGCACCCTGTCCAGAGTGTACCCTGCCTTGTGCCCGAAGCCTCCTGGGATAGGCTCCAGGTCCCCGCGACCCTGATCAAAGGATAAAGCGGTATAGAAATGAAATAAAAAAATAAATAGAAAATGATTAAAGTCGACCTAAACAGTTGGCGTCCTGGATTTTATTCCAAAACTACAATATGTTTACAAATCTTTTTAATAATTTATAGTGGTGTCAATTGTACTATAATTTTTAATTATGAAAAAAAAAAAAGTATTTGAGGATCGTTTTTAACACATTCAACAAATATGAGCAATTTCTTCTATTGTTTGAGTTAAACACTTGAATGCTAACAGCAGGGTTTTATAGTGGTGACGTTTATTTGGCAACATTACAGACAGTGGGTCATGGGGGTCCAGGAGCGAACGTGAGACATGAGCGAATGTGAACGTCGTCACAACATCAAGTTCAAATCATAGAATTTAGAATTTCGCAGTGAGAATGCAACCAAGTGGTGTCACACACAGTTTATAAAAATATAGAAAATAATATCAGCTAGCCAGGATTTTTTTGCAAACGTTCCAGAAGATTAATTTTGCCCACTTAACACTGCAATTTCTATTACATATTAAACTCTAACCATGGATTTTAGTTCCCTGGGGCTCTAAATAAAGTGAAATAATCAACAAAGGAATTTATATAAATCCACATGAGATCTACTTCCATACACACACACACACACACACCCCTCACTCGGAACAAAAGGCAGACTAAACACTAAAAGCGAGGTGTAAACTGAGTTGATGTGGTGAATCGGTACGTTTCGGATCGGGACACACACCTGCGGCCGCTGGCATCTCTGAGGACAGCTGCGCCAGGATCAACAGCCCGCGCCTCCAGCTCCTGCACCTCCTCTAGGAGAGTCTTCCTTACTGTGCGCCTCCCTCTGCACACACACACACACACCTGCACTATAATCACAAACCTATAGCGTTTAGTTTAACGAATGTGCATGTTCGCGAGCGGAACGTGTAACATAAACCGTGTGTGTGGGTTGATTACTCACGCGTTCCATGCCACATCTTTGAGCAAGCACGCAGCCGGCACCAATATCAACCCCAACCAGAAGCTCCAGCACTGCATGACCTTGCCGGCCTGTGGAGAACCCCCCAGAAACAAAAACAGCATTAGAACAACATCGCTACGACCCTAATCAGGAAGCCTCCCTGTCTGGTCATCTCCACAGCTGTAGCTGGACACGGTGACCTCTGACCCCTGCAACGTGGGGGGTTAATCATCACGTCAGACGCTGTCTCCGATTTTGACTCCCTCTCTCCCTCTCTTTTTTTTCCCCTGTCTTGTCTTTCCTCTTTATAAACTCTCCTTACAATGTACAAACTAATAACTAATAAATCTGAAAAACATTTCTTAATAAATATATCTTATATATTATATAAATATATCTTATAATCTTATAATAAATATGAAAAGGTTTTGCCTGGCTTTTCAATGCATCAGTATTTCTATAGCAAAACAGAAGCTTATACTCCTTGATAAGAACAATGTGTAGACATAACGACAACAAAAACATGACAGAATGATCTGGAATGTCGACATTTACCTCAAATGTGTTGACAAAGACTTCAAAAAATTGTTGTACAACTTGATTTAAGCTGTAAATACAATTAGCATTAACTGTAGGCTAAACTGATACGTCTGCCATGTTCAATGCATTCAATGCGGACTGTAAAATGGTAATTTGACACATTTTGATTTCACTTACGGCGCAGCTTAAACTTCAGGCAGATATCAAAGTACTGCGAAAGGTACTGCATTAAATTCTGTCATGTAGTCGATTTAAGACGCGCCCACAGTTTGACGGATGCACAGTACGCTGTTAAAACTTGTGGCTTATTATCTGCACAAAACTCCTCATAACTTCACTTCTACACAACATTTTGATTTCAATTTATGTCGCGGGTTTAACTTTAGGCAAATACCAAAGGACTGTTTCATTAAATTCAGAAATGCATACATACTGTACATACATACATAATACATGTATGACAAAAAACATCCATGTCTGGATCGTGATCTAGATCAAAGGATTTCCCATGACTTCAGGAAATACTAGCTGTTAATCTCTGGATGATCTGCAGGTATCTAGTGAATAGTGTGTGTGTGTGTGTGTGTGTGTGTGTGTGTGTGTGTGTGCACGCTGACTCATAATTTAAGTTTCTTGTCCAGCTCAACACTTGTGATGGACTGGATGCTTCTCAGCCCTAAAAACCATGAGGAGGTATTTCCTGTGACAGCTGCACGCAGGCCTGGGCAGCCTGTCTTCTCCTAATGAAAAAGGGTCTCAGGCAAATCCCGTGTATGCGTCCACTCACTCACACACACACACACACACACACACAGATATACACACAGACGTGCACACACATGATATTAGATGGAACGATATCATTAGGACACAGTGATGGAAGAAACAGATGTATGAGAGACAGGAAATGAGAGGAAGGATAAAGAGATGAACAGGGACATTTAAGAGCAAAAAAAGGCATAACCCGGGTTTCTTTCCGCTCCCTAGCATTGAGAAAGAGCAGCTGCAGGGTTACTTGAGTACGTTCCCAAATTTGACATAAATTAAATTAATGGGCTAAAGGCCACTGGAGAACACAATCCCTCATCACGCCGAAGACTGAGGGTTCCAATTTAACACTGTCTCAACATAGTGTATAAACATATACATATATTTCTAAAGTATGTATACACACACACAGATACTGCGCACATTGTGCTGGAAAAGCCAGACAGCATTTCGAGCGTCCCACAATCCCAAACACAGTCGTCTAGTTAAAAGCAGGCAAATTGAGATGGCGCCCCCGGAGCCGACAGCGAAGCCGGGCTCGGGTGACCACACGGCAGGTGCGGGGTCTCTACACCTGGCTGGGCACTCATAAATCCATGCCTGAGCCCCAGTCATGCTGACGCAGAACACCCAGAGAGCGTCACCAGCGAGGACAATCTCTATAGGTGCCGTGACTGTCCATGTGTAGAAAAAGATTTTTCACTTATTTCTGCGTGAACCTATTTATTATTTTATTATCAAACTTTCCTCAGACTGAATGGCTAAAATGACTAGACCATTTATGTCATGTTGATCACCTGATCTCTCCTAGCTAGCATGTATCAGCAGTTTAAATGTTCTATTAAGAAAAAAATGTGTCAGGTTGGCTCAGACTGTCCAGCTGGCTAACGTGAACAGTATAGAATTCGAAGATTTATATGACAGGAAAATTGCTCAGTTCATACAGATTATAAATATGTATATATGTGTATTTGTGTGTATATGTATGTATATATATATAATTTTTCATTGTATTTTTTATTTATTATTATTATTATTATTATTTTAATATGTAACTTGTTTTCTGTTCTTTGCTTTCATTTTTTTTTTCGTAATTTCGTTTATATTTCTTAAAATGTTTTATTTTTATCAGTTCCCCTACTTCCCCCAAAAGGCTCAGCCTTTGCCAGGCCACAGTTGTAAATAAGAAACCTGTTCTTAATCTGTCTTGCCTGGTTAAATAAAGGTAAAAAAAAAAAAAAAAAAAAATACTAATTAATATTTATATATATTGATTAATATTAATCAGCCCAAATCAAGCATTATAATGACATCAATAGAGGGACCTTGGACTTTTTCAGTACTGACCAGTGGGAACAGATATACTGTATAGTAGCATTTTTCTGTCCTTGTCATGTAATAAAATTGTGGAACAAAATTATAAATGTATACACAGGATTTATTTTACTCCAGTCGGATTACACAAGATGAATGTTGTGTCCTTGATGCAGAACGCATTTTGGATGTATATTCCATCTTTTCTGGCGTTGTGCAGAGCTGCAATTCTTCTAGACGTCTGTTCATATTTTCTCAGAGAAAGCTTTAGAGGCGACATACGACCCCAGTGAAGAACTATAAGATTAGGTCTCTATAAGTCTCTATAAGATTAGGTCTCTATAAGTCTCTATAAGATTAGGTCTCTATAAGTCTCTATAAGATTAGGTTTAATTTCTTACATGGCAAAGATATGTATTTTGTTGAATTGTAATAAACAACATCAACCAACAGTTGATCTTTTTAAAACAACTGTTAAAAGAGATAACTGAGACAAAGATGTTCGAACATACAGTTTGAAATGTAAAACGAATATACATTTAAGACTTTGAGAGCCCATTCTGAACCTGCTGCAGCCCTTTATACATTAATATTCCATATTTGTATGTTTGATATCGACTACCATTTATTTATTTATAATAATTACTGTATTGCTATTTTTTCTCAATTCTTATTTTAAAAATGTAGATTTTCAACTTGAAAATGTAAGATCAATAAAAATGTAATAAACAGATGATACAAACATTGCACACACAAAACAAAAGTATTGTTACAGTTTTTAATTAATTAATTAATTATTATTATTATTATTATTATTGTTATCACAATCGTTATTATTAATAATAAAATAATAAAACTTTTGGTCTTCATAAAAGCAGCTGATTGAAGTAAAAGTTAAGGTGCTCCTAAAAAGGCTCCTTAAGTCCAAACATGAATGACTTGCTAAGCTAAGCTCAGAAGAACCTGCACTGCCTAAAAAGATTTTTTTTTTTTTTTACACACTGTGGCAACACTAATTTGGCAACGTTATAGATTTTGATACACTTGTGTTTTTATTTTAATAATTTTAATTATTTCAATGAGATGACGTCTACATGACATCTACACATTACAAACACAATGTTTACTTAAAGTATTTTTTTTTTTATATCTCAACTGAAATATATCCTAGAAATGCTCATAGTGCTGATTCTATTTTTTTTTCTACCAGGAAAATAAGCAGATTCCCTGACCAGGACTCGAACCTGGGTCATAGTGGGAGTGTTGAACTCTAGTCATGGGTTCATTTGAGATCTGTCAGAAAATGCCAGTACAAACACGTAACATCCGAGATCCATTCTGTGATAAATAATGTTTGATATTCTGTCCTTTAGACTCATTCAAAGTTCATTCAAAAGAATTACAATGTCATTTTATCAAAGTTATTCTAACTTCCATATACATAAAACACCAATAATTCTTAATACATTTCTACATTCCTAAAATGGTTCCTTCACCGAGAACACGCCTGAAGCTTCTGAGTACTTAAAAGGTTCCTGCATGGACAACATCATTAAAGTTCCTGAGATTCTAATCAGTTCCTAGGTTTCTGAAATAGTTCCTGCATCGAGAACATGCATGAGACGCGTAGTTTTTAGATTAGAATCATGCCTGGAGTAGTGTAAGTTCCTAAGAAAGTTCCTGCGGTAAAATTAAACCTACTGCATGTCATCATCAGCTGTGTGCTGCAGTGGCTGTGAAAAATGATCGAGTGTGTGTGCACTTGCCTGGCCAAGCATGTCCGGGGCGATGGGAATGTGCGGCCAGATAAAGGAATACACGGCGAAGAAGAGCATCCAGAGAACCATGCTGCCCCAAACGGCCAGATGAGAGAACTGCAGACGGAGAGAGAGAGAGACAAAATAAAAGACAGAGGTCAAGTGATGCAAGGACAGAAGAATGAAAAAGAAAGTCATGGTCATTCTCAGTCTTTCTGAATATCAAACTAATCCAGACGGGGCCACCCTGCCGCCCACCTGTACGGACACCCACCCACCCGTCCGCCTGCCTGCCCACCTGTTTCTCTCTCTCTCTCTTTCTCTGAAATGAGACCCTACGTGAATTCTTCAGCCAGTCTGCTGCATTAAAGGGGCTTCCCTGAGTGGACAGCTGAACAGACAATCCCTGTCTGCATAACCCCATCCCAATCCACCCACACACACATACTGTACACACAGTGTAAATGAGAACATGGCGGCAGAGTATATGGGCGTAGCGTAACGTAATCACGTCTATCTAAAGACGTGGCAGATTCCTGACACATTTTCTGAGCTCATGGAGGATCAGGCGTTCAAACAGGAACTGAAAATAAGTTTCCCGTCAAGCTCGGTGTGTGTATGTGTGTGTATGTGTGTGTCATAATGATCTCATGGCACGTTTAAAATCCTGACCTGTGACACACAACACACACAGAATATAACTGAAAGGCATTTCACTCAGGTTTTCCACCACTCAGTGGTACACTACCAAAATCCTCTAGTTCTTACTGCATCAACAGGAATCCATTCCTCCTTTAAGGCAAACTTGTAATTCCCGTCTACAACGGGAAATCGCTTCTTCAACTTGAAACTTCAACTCAGCCACACAGGCACAGTCTTCTCAGGTTCTTCCAGCAGTTCCTCCACCGCCTACAGAATGATGTCACACCAACATGGCCGCCTCATAGTCCCGCTCTACTTCTACCCGAGTCTCCAGCAGTACTGACAGGCTAGACTGTTGATAATGCTATTCATTACTGAAGGCAGGCTAGCTTGTTACTAACACCACTCACTACAGTCTGCTAGCTTGTTGCTAATGCTACTTGTCACTTTCCACAAGCTAGGGTGTTGCTAACGCTACTTGTCACTCTCCGCAAGCTAACGGAGCTGCCTAGCCTGTTGCTAACACTACTTGTCAATGTCCATAGACTAGCTTGCTGCTAATGCCACTATCGTCTGTAAAAAAGCCTGTTACTAACGCAACTTGTCGCTGTCTGCAGGCTAATGCAACAAGTTAGCCTATAATGACATGTAGCGTTAGCACCAAAGTAGCCTACAGAAACAAGTAGCATTAGCAACAAGCTAGCAGATTGTCATGAGTAACTAGTAACAAGCTATCCTGCACACATTGATAAATTGCGTTAATAAAAAGCTATTTTAGCAACATAGGCTAACGCTACATATCATTGTCCATAGGCTAACTTGTTGCTAATGCAACTCCCAATTGTCCTGATGTTACTGCGCTGCGATTTCAGTCTGCAGCATTAATGTAAATGTGGGCGGGGCCAGCAGCACCGCACACACTGGATTGGCTGCTTTCGGTGCTTTGTGCATTTTAGAGCAGGAAATGAACAGAAGCACTGGAGAGGCTGAGGCTGTACTGTACCCGAGTCCATGCGGTTGTCTCCATCCCGGCCTTCAGACACACTGTGACCACCACGTACTGCACAAAGAGAGGAGACAGGATTAGAAATATCACTAATGACACACACTCATCATTCACACAAACACACACACACACACACACACACACCTGAAAACAGCGTTTACACAGATGCAAGTCACAAATTAACTTACTAAAAAATCTAATGTACATGCTCAGACACAAAGCTCACGTCCATCACACACATTACACACACACACACACACATGTGCACATCAAAGCTGTGAGACAGGCACACACACAGATCCCATGAGAGCAATTCATTACGGCTTTAAGAGAGCCGGTATCTTGCATCTCCTCCAACATCTCCGGCACATTTCACACAGTTTGGCATTCACACGCGTGCACACACACACACACACATACATAGACACACATACACACAGCCTTCCTTTCAATCAAAATGAAACATGGGTCTGAAAACACAGATGTGAAAGCTAACGACGGCAGGACGTCTCGTCACGAAAAGTGAAGATCTGAGCCGCGGGAAACCGTTTAAGTTTTAATAACAAACGGCAGGCAGCCGATAAAACCGCAGATTGTATTCTTTCCTGGGAACCTGTTCTAACTTACGATTTCACCCGGAAAAAGTGACAGGAAGAAAAAGATAACGGATATTTTAAGAAACAGCATTGTTCAAGTCGGAGGCTTCGAGTCGTTTTGATTGGCTGAGAGTCTGATGATGTAACCCGATATTTACGAACTATGCTAAAACTTCTGCTATGAAAAAACGACACGGTGCCGTGTATAATGGCAGTTCTTCAAGACCTTTTCCTAACGGATCGCCCGAAACCAAAACGATGGCAAATTCCTACAAGTTTCTACTATTTTATTACAAAATTTCCTGAACTTATCACGATTGCAGCTCACAACGACACATTGATTGCGATGGTTCTGCTAAGAAGCAATAAGTTCCTGCTATGAATTCTGATGGTGATCACGTCACAATGATGGATAATGGAGTGATTATTCCCAAGCAATGCAGTGCCACCTAGTAAGTCCCTCGGGGTTCCTTTTGGAACTGACATGTAGTACACTATATAATGTGGAAGAACGTTGAATCAACAAAGAAGGCAGCATTGCTGAAACAAGACTGATGATGTTATTTGAGATTCCGGCCCCGGAAACTGTATTTTTGGCTAGCTACTGCATGCTGAGGTGGACGACACGAAACTTGACAGGAATGAGAAACGCTGAAAATGGGTTGCTTATATACAGTATATGGTCCTTGGGTCAAAAAAAA
>JAQMYK010000019.1:19313438-19324182 GCA_030014345.1 Clarias buthupogon | reverse complement strand
CTGACATTCTGTCAAATGAATAACCTTGGAATTAAAATACAAATTAAACATTAATTAATGGGCTTAAAATACATTACGGATGGTTTACATTTTTTTATTGAAATACACACACACTAACATGCTCACCCAGTTAATAAAAAGGGCTTGGGTGAACTTGACGACCTCCAGGGTGACCAGCAGGCTGATGGGAATCAGGTTATTGTACAGAATGATGAAGGTCAGCAGATTGTACCAGAAGTTCAGAGAGATGTCATCTATAGAATAGCACACAAAAAAACACAAACACACACACTAACCGCTTACTGAAATGCCTTTGTGTTGAGCGTGCGTGTGCATGTTGACTGTTGAGGCGTGTGCGTACCTGTACGCGAGAGGTACCAACACTCCACATCCTTGTACTGCTTGTTCCAGATGGCCGCACCGATAGAGCTCACCAGCGCCATCACAAGTAGAATCCCAAACAGCACCAGGATCTGGACGTTAGTCACGCGCTCCACGTTGGAGCGCTTCAGAGGAGCCTTAGTGGAGTTCTGCGTGAGACAGAATATTGGGAAAGTTAAATCACGCCGTTATTAACAGCCAAGTAAATTCTTAACGACGCTGTGAGTAATACGCTGCTGTGCCAAGAAAGGCGCGCACACTAAGAGTGCGTTTAATGTGGATTACAAAGCGCATTTACCATGGCATTGTTTCAACAACCTTCACAACATTTATTTCCATTCAGTGCTGCATTAAGTTTTGGCTGACATCTTGTATTGATGATGGGAGAATCGAATCAGTGTTCTCGGGCACATCACAAAGACTTTCAACAGGGTTGAGGTCAGCACTCTCGTGGAAATTATTCCTCATGCTCTCAGAACACAATGTGAGTCCTGGAAAATGCCTGTGCCATCAGGGAAGAAAAACTCCATAGATGTGATAACCTCGTCATTTAGTACATTCAGGAAATCAGCTGACTTCATTTTATTGTTGCTGAGTCCAGAGCTGAGGAACTGAAGCAACCTCAGATCATAACACTGGACACTATGCATGATGGGTAAATCGCTTCCCTTCTTACCCTGACGTGCCCATCACTCTGGAATAGGCTCAATCTGTACTCATCAGACGTCCAATATTTATGCCCCCAGCAAACTGAAGCCTTCAATCAAAGGCTCTTATTTATTATTTTATTTAAAAAGTTTTTTCTTGTGCTGCACTGTTAAGAAAACAGTCTGAAAACAAGCACTTGTCTGCTTTCATCCCCCAAGATAACCAACGCCTCCTGTCCTGTTTCCTCTAATGGCCTTTTTGCATGGAAAAAAAACCTTTTATGGACTTACCTGCATGAGTTTAGAGTCATGGCCGGTGTAGACAACGATTCCCACAACCCACTGCGTGTTTCTAATCTGTGCTCCTCGGAGTAACACCTGGTCCGGTCCCAAAGGAACTGGGCTGTAAATGAGAAAACGTAATATTCACTAGGTATGTGTATGTATATACGTTTTTGTGTGTGTGTGTGTGTGTGAGAGAGAGAGAGAGAACACTATCTACAGTTATGAATGTTTGTATGACTATTAACAATGAGAGGAAGGGTGCACATACTTATGGTTGTCCAGTCGCAATGTGCCAGTGAAGTCGTAAAGGTGTCTGTTTGGTCCCTCACACTCCAGCCGACCAGACAGACCCATTAGCTCCTCTACAGACTGCAAACTGGCTGTTAGAGAGAGACCCTACAACACACACACACACACACCTTATGTACACTGATTTCTTTGACAAAAATCATATCTCTTGAATATGTGATGTGCTATATATTACAATATTTTTAATTTGGTTGAGGTTCCTGTTGGAACAGAGACTAGTCACAATGCACACACACACACACACACACACACACTGTAAGGAGTTATGATTGAAATATGTACCTGCATTCTTGCAGCTAACAAGCTAACACTGAAAGAATGTATTGTATTGTATATGCTAATATAAAAGGACACAGTTTATAAAACATTGTCTGCAAATAACTTTCAAATTAATTTTACCTCACAAAGACTTAAAGCCTAAAATGATCAATGGTTTAACTTACCAATATGCTAACATAGCTAGCTAGGTAGTTTGTACTTAATGCTAACCTTTAATTAGTAAATTTAGCAAACGTAGCAATTATTATACTGTAGCTAGAATAACTCACTAGCTAACTTTGCTAGCTAGCTTCCATAACTAAAATTAAATGCTAGTTAAACTAGCTACCATTAGCAGGCTAATCAACACTTACTGATACAAAACTGTAGATAAAGTTAAAATTATTAAATATACATAAAATTTTCTTTCACATTTTGTTTAAGGTGAGGATCAGTAGAGTTTTGTTTGAGGCGCTAGATACAAAAAGACACCATAAACACAAACACACACTCGCTAATATAAATCCTTTCACTGACTTGACGGATTTTCAGGTTGGTTTCTCCGTCCAAGTTGGAGGTCTCGGTGTAACACATGGCCTGAGGTTCACTGTGAAAGAAACAACAAAACTTATATTCTATTAAAATTATTTAGTCATTTTTATTAAAACATTATTAGTGCATTTACACCATGTTACACACCACCAGTGTATTGGTGTAATAGACATTTTTCATTCTTTTAACAGGAGATCACACTTAAATCCATACAACTCAAGCTTTCAAACTGAAAGTAACAGATTTCATTCACACAGCCATGACATTCTTAGTGACTGTTTTTAGTTTTTAACTGTAGCTATGAAGTTAATTTAACAAACAAGTAATAAAAATGTTTTTATTAAGTACAGCATCTCTGAGATTTCATAACTGTGCTTCTATTGTTTTTGCTAAGCTAAACTATGTTATTAATAAAAGAAAACACTCAGGATAAAGCCTGTTGTATGCTTCTGTGTCGGGTCTATGCAGAGGCTCCAGTGTGGCCTATGACGTCGGGAGCATTTATACTTGTGTGTCTGTATTGCTCAGCAATTAGCCAGTTGGCACAAGAGTTTCTATACCACTGTGCCAAGTCTCTTCGCCCCTGGTGAGAGTTTTTGATGTACTACAAATAATAGTGCATGACAATTAGCGGAGTTGGAGCAAATAGATTTTGAACAATAGTTATGTTTACTGAAATTACTGTAAAGAAGAAATGAGAGAAGACATCGGAGGAGATGGGACAACACAAGTTCAACACAATTCAAAACTGGAAATGCACATGAAGCTGGAAATGCGCTGCTACCACGTGGACTGATCATATTTGTCACCTCGATATGTAGTTACATTTTCGGGGAGGTGCATGCCAGGCTATGAGGTGGCTTTGTAAGACCTACAGCAAAAACTTGACAAAGAAGCATACAGTAAATCAGCTTTGAGCAGTAAGGAAAATTGATAGAATTTGGGTGAGAAAGATTTTCAGTACTTGTTAGTTAATTAGATTTCTAGCTCGGTGCAAAACTACAGAAGCAAACATCAAAATCATGCCTAGTCCACATGTACAGAGCACATTTTTACTTCTTAACGCTTGTCTATGCGTTATACCCTTTTGTCTACACACATACTATTTTAGGTTATAAACTCTTTCCATGATGAAGGTTTTTATAAACATGGTTTTCAGTGTAGATGTGTAGATGGGGAAAACGGAGTGTTTAGCCTGTAAGCGTATGTGCCAATGTCTCCTTTGTTTAAATTTTTTTTAGGTGTGGCTTCTGATTGACCAACATTGTTTTTGATTGGCCAATATAGCTTCAGACACTTCAATGTGTCCCATCATAGACCAACATGGCTTCTAATTGGCTGATTGGCCTGCAAGGCTCCTGATTGGCCAACATGGCTTTTGATTGGCCAACATATTTCATCATAGGCCAAGATGGCTCCTCTTCGGCCAACATGTATCGTCATTGGCTAACCCGATTGGCCAACATGGCTTCTTATTGGCCAACATGTCTTCTGATTGTCCAGCAAGGCTCCTGATTGACCAACATGGCACCTCATTGGACACCAAAGCTCCTGACTAGCCAACATGCTTTCTCATTAGCCAACATAGCTTCTGATTGGCCAACATGGCTGAAAAAATACCTGTGTACATTTGGACCAGGCAATAAATATGTCTTGGCGACATTTTTGTCATTTACACAGAAACATATGATTAAAAACGCAAATGTATAAAAACCAACACACAGACATTAGACCTCACCCATGCACTCAATCTGCATCACACTAGCAAGTGATAAAGCATCAAGCAAACCGTTTAGTTTTTAACTACATGCTGGACACAGAGGCACAATTTAAAGCTAAAGCAATATATTTAAACAAATGTCAGGAATGATTCCTGGGGCCGATGTTATGGTGCCACTGATCTGACATTTCATTAGTTTCCAATTCCATTTCCAAACCAAACAAACAAGCAACAACAACAGTAGTCTTGTCACTTGCTAGTGTGAACTTCTCTCTCTTTCTACCGCACACACACACACACACACACACACACACACTGTGTTGCTGACCTGGAGGACACTATGACCATGTCAGCGGGGAGATGCTGCCCATTGGTCACCTTCACTATGTCTCCCACTGCCACCTAGTGGGCAGGTGCAGCATTGCGACAGCATGAAGGGAGGGGGAGATCCAGAATGAGAACAAGTATGAGAAATAGAAGGAGGAGAGACACGCAGACACACACATCGACACAAGAAGAGCAAAAAGATAAAGAAAGAGAGAAAATGGAGAATGTGAGCAGACAGACTTGTGCACTTAGCGCCAGTGATGGAAACGTGACTAAACGAGCTGCATCTACAGCAGGCATGGATGAAATGAGAGAAGCAAGACAAACTGACAGAAAGAGGGAAGGAGAGATGAACAGAGAGGATGTAAAAGAATTAGAGGGATCAGGTTACTTGTTTCCAGATGATAGTCTGCCATGTGCCGTTGCGCAACACTGGAGAAAAAAAGAGATTAAATAACATGATTAGTGGACCATAATACATTGTTTTTAAGGAGGCAATCTCTACAACACACACACACAAAAATATTACTCAACCTGTTGTCTTCTTTTTGTTCACTGTGTTGTCTGCTTTGTGCCGTTTCTGCAGACATAAAAAAGAAATTCGAGGTAATTTGCAAAAAAGCACAGGATCTTTACAGATATTTATTCGGCAAATACATATTTAATATATAAAGCTCATAATTTCTAACCTCTAACTATAAAAAGAATAAACCCATTCTTTCTGAACTCAGGGACGTCCATGTTTTTCCCCTCCTTCAAAAACGGGTCATTCTGAGATCTGACTTAATTCTGATTTTGCTCAAGAGTTCAGCACGAACTCTGGACCTTGGTGAGGTTAAATCTTCAAATCAAACCCATACGACTGATGTTCAAAATATATGCTAGTCTTAAAATTAAACCAATCTGGCAACCCGGGCGCCACAAGCATCCTGCCAATCCTTTGTTCGGCAGTAAATGAACTGTGGCACAAAGCACACGAGCAGTATGCACTACATGTGTTACTCAGGCTGAACCTCTACGTACGCTTCCCACAATGCAATGCACCTTTTCAGACGGATGACAGAAGTAAATAAAGTGAAAGAGTGTGAGTACACAAGTGCATCTGTCTAACTTTGTTTTTATAGGTCGTGCATTATATGTGTTGTAATTTGCACATTTTATTCTTTCTGTGTAACATGAAAATTTGTTCACCTGAAAGAAAAACAATGAGAGCCCGATGAAGAAATGTTAATAGCTGCTATAACGTGTAATAAGGAGGAATAAATCACTTCTGGATATATGATGTGTTAGAAAAATAATCAACTTTTCGGTGATAAGAGTGACTTCACGACCCACTCATTGATGTTTTTTAACACTCTTGCACTATGCTGTACACTATTTCGAATGCACCTACAGTATGCACACCAGAGGGTGCTCTTACTCACATAGTCCTCAATAATTTCCTTAATCCCAGCCACAGTCAGGATGAAGATGAGAGGCACCAGAGTGGTGTAGCGTCCCGTCGGTGAGACGTCAGGGATTTGCTACGAACGCACACACACACACACACAAGACAGTTCCATCATGATACACTCACACACAGCATCATTCTTTCTTTAGATGCTCTTAAAGCACTACATTTAAACCTGGTGCTAAAAGGGTGAATGAAAAAAAAAAAGAGCTTTTGTGAATCTGGCTTTCATCTGACCGGAGTCCGTCTTTCATCTGTGATCAATGGGACGACGAGAGCGATGCAGCACGCAGACGTGAGGCACTCAGACGGATTTCTAATCGCATGTAGGAATTAAAAGCTATAGTTTCAGGGAAAGATTTAGAGCTGGTTAAAAAACAGACTCTACCGATCAGTAGAACATGGTGATAACATGAGCTCTGTGTTACTGATCAGAAGGTCAGAGGTTCCAGCCCAAGCGCTGCATCAGCTGCCACTGGTAGACTCTTGAGCAAGATGTTTAAACCTCTCTGTTCCAGGGGTGTCTGTACTATGTCTGACATTCGTCTCGCTCTGTCCCCAACTTCCTAAGAAGCAGGGATTCATGAAGGAAAGAATTCCACTCTGCTGGACAAATAAGGGCTTGTTCTAACACAACGGGTCATGTGATGGCGATCAGCCAATAGCGTTTAGTTTTAAAAGATGGAAAACAAATAGTTAAATATCAGAAATGAACAGTGAGACCGTTCACGGTTCAGCCAGTTCACGGCTCACAAAAGCAGCAAACCTCAGAGTCATCGAATACAGATAGCGGAGAAAAAACTGAAAAGCTTTGTAACAGTTATCACATGATAAAGGACAGAATAGTTTGTGATTTCTTAGAAAGATGACAAGCTACTAAGATTTTTTTTTGTTAGTTTGTTTCAATTAAATCTAAGAAAGAGAGAAGATTGGAAAGGGAACAAATATAGGAACGTGTCTCCTGGATGCTCCAACAACATTAATGTTAACATTAAAACATTAACAAAATAAAACATTTTGGTACATGCTGTTATCGGAAACTAATCAGTTTCTCGGTGTTGAGAGTAATACTACTTTATGACATCATTGTGTCATTAATAATTCTCTGAAATTAGCACAAGTGTTTGATCCTTTATGCAAGATATTTCTGCAAGATACTTTGACTTACGGGTAAATTTGTGTCTGTGTGTGTGTGTGTGTGTGTGTGTGTATCAAGTTGTACCTGCATTAGGGCGATAAATAGGAAGAAAGCATTGGCAGCTCGCCGAATCTGTTCATACAGGAAGCGAGGCAGGAAGGTGAGGATGCCGTACTTGGTCGTGCTGCAGAAGAACAGGAAGATCTTGTAAACATCGATCTCATCTCCTCACCGTTCTGCGTTTCACAATTCGTATTCCTGTCTGCTGAGGTGCATCTTTTGCTATCAGTAAACATCTAAAGTGCTACCTTACAGTTAAAAAAAAGTCATTATACCAGCCTTGTTCTGCGCATCTTAAAAGCAGTGCAGATCTAAATATAGCTTGCTGCTCATCGCCGTCGCTCGATTCCTAATCGATTTCCGCTTCAATCCCACTTTGGGTCCCTTGAAAAAGCTTCTGCTTGTGTTTTTGTAGCAGCCACCCACCCAAAATAAAACAGCCTGACATCTCAATTCTGTCCAAATTTAGAGAAAGAGTCCAGAAATACGAGGCTGGACCTTGGCAAAGCTTTTACGCCTATTGACCGCCGCTGAGTGGGTTTTAAATAGTCTTACAGTCGTTACAGTTTGCTCTTGAAGTCAGTAAAAACAACAACATGAGGGTCAGAGGTCAAGTCTCCGTCTCGAGGCTTATCTAAAATGGGAAAAATCATTTGAGTGAGCAGTCCACTCTGTTACACATTCACTCCAAATACCAAAGGTGTTCAAGTCAAACCGGGACTTGTGATGAAATACCTGGTGTAAAACCAAAAGGTGTGGGGGAAACCGTTTAATGTGTAATTAAAATGACTCATTAAAACACTTTTGTCTCAGACACTAATTTCAACAGTAAATGTTTATCATAATGCCCTTTTATCTCATTAAAGATATATCTCTTTAATCTATTTTGACTTCTTGGGTTATCTGTATCTTTATTGTATCTGTACATTTAAACTAAAGAGTTTGTTTGTTTGTTCATAACCGTTTTCATGGTATATAACCCTGCTTATGACCACTTTTTACTCAACTCAATGAATAACTTGTCACCAATTTGCAGAAGATACACATCTGTCTGGTGGAACTGTACACACAATCATTCTCCAACACTTTACAGAAACTCCGCATTCCACATGTTTGGGACTTTAAAGGAGTTCCTGGAAGGCCAGCGTTTCAGATCATGACATGAAAACTTCCTACCTTGATGGTATTCAAGTACTAGTGAAACGCTGAGATATTAGTGTATTAGTGTAGCAGGAGATTATATAGAGAAATAAAAGGAGTTTTTACTCTCATAACGGTGTTCTGTTATTTTGCGCAATCAAAAAAGTCTTCTAATCTTCTTTAACACTGACCATTCTGACAGATTCCATGCTAACGGTTTGAATGATAAACAAGTCTTTGACTGACGCATGAAGATTTGTGGTTTCTCTCCTCCCCTTGTAGGCAGTAAATCCAAACACAAAACCGAATATTTATAGATTATATTTTATATTTATAGAATAATTATATAGAATATTTTCAGTGTGTAAGTAAATGTATAAAATGTCCAAGGTCATATTGTATGTGTGTGCTTGTGGAGGTGCAGGAGAAATGAGTCGGCCTCATTAATTGATTTCAATTAATCAGCGAATTGGACTTGCGAATGAATCTGACTTACGAACGTGATCCCGGAACAGAACTCGTTCGTAAGTCAGGGACTTGCTGTAAGTTCAGTCTACGTTTTTATTTTTAAACCGTGTATACTGTATGATGTTACTAAACACTGCGTTTACGAGACGACACTCAGCATCGGTAAACTCTTTCTCTAGCATCTCTAGCAACTGTTTTATCTGACACAAGGTGACCGCTGTGTCAACACTCATCAAAGCTGAGGCTTATATAAGCGGAATAACGTCTGACAGGTGGTGTATTGGTGTGTTTGCTTCTTCTCTGTGTAAACACAAGAACGCTGTTCTCACTCTTCGTACCCAAGCAGGCGAGTTCACAGCCTAACACACACGGCAACCAACACAACGACATCAAACACCCGCTCCGGGGCTGACCTGGAAGTGCAGCAAGTCTAGCTCTGATATCCGAGTGCGGGCTAAAGCTCATACGATATCATCCTCTTCATCTGATCGCAGACGCGCACACACACACACCTATACAAACACACACGTACAGGGAACCACACTAGTATGATATACAAGCTGTAAGTCTTGTGCTAATACAGCTGTGTGTGTGTGTGTGTGTGTGTGAGTGAGACGTCAATCAAGCCTTTGTTATATCTAATGTTGTCTTTAGCAGTGATGTTGCCACGGTGACGCTGGGATTGACAGGTAAGGCTGACAGGTCAGGAAGCTGAAACGTTGCTGTGAATAAAACATGGAGGCGAAGAGGAAGATAACGGAGGCGGACCGTGGTTTGGATAAACACGCCTTTAATCTACCGGAGATCAATTTCCACTCAGCGAGGAGAGATCGGCGGGTCGAGCGCGCACCATGACAGACATGAGGAGGAACAGGAAGCAGAAAGCACACACACACACGCACACGCAGCATCCCTCTCCATGGACTCATCCAATCAAACTCAGGAGCAAACCTCCCTCACACACACTCTAATCTCGTTTCAGGAACCGAAATAGAGCCTTTTAGGGTAAAATCCAATCTTGAGACGGAACTGATGGATCGATCGTATGCGTGCGCATGCATGTGTGTTTGCGTTTGTGTGTATGTCTGAGCAGAGAAATGGTGAACAACCCACATTGAATAGAAGTTATTATGAAAATGGTTCAGGATATGATCTATGACCAAAGCTACCTCAGCTTCTTGCTGCATCAGCAGCTTGGTGTTTTTTTACAACCATAAATAAATAAGTAAATAAATAATTCAGGTTCCATTTCGTTTGCTCGATTAAAGGTTTGCTCGGTCATTTTTAGCTAATATTAACTAGCATTAGCATCGAGCTCTGTTGGTGGTGCGTGCATGGTGGACTACTGAACTCTCTCGCCACTATGTTTGTTAGTATATTTTTTTAATGCTCACCGCCACGGCTTGGGTTCAAATCCCAGTCAGGGAACTGGGGGGGGGGGGGGAGTGGGGGGCTCTTGGAAAAATAATTGTATTCAGGTGTATAAGTTGTAATTACATCTTTGTGGTGTCGTCCATGTTTGTAATTACAATATTTCCAGTATGACCTGAAGGCAGCGTATGTAGCACATATGTTTATGTGAAGTATTTTCGCCTTTCTTTATTTTGGTGTGTTCAAGATCTAAGTTGTTTAAATGTCAATTCACGTTTTTTTTTTTTTTTTAAAGATTATTTTTTTCCCATGAACTGACCGCTAGATGAAAGTTTCCAGCTTTTGTTGTACGCTCAGCTGGAATAATATCAGATATCACTAAAGATTGCTGAGTCGAACTATGTGGCTGAAAAGTCATCCTAGAACACTAGTAATGGCTTTTCGAGTGAAATCTCTCATATGAAATCTCTCAGTGATAACTTTCATTCATTTCCGTAACAAAATAAGGACATAATTTGTGATATTTAATCTGTTAAATACATTGACTGCTCTGTCGAGTGAAGAGCGCTGTTTATCTTCTACACGCCGCCATTAGTAGAAGATGCTGCAGATTCTACAGGATGATACATTGATGGGGG
>JAQMYK010000019.1:19298833-19313428 GCA_030014345.1 Clarias buthupogon | reverse complement strand
CCCTTGGGGGGGATTTATATCATCGAACTTTACATCAAACATAACTAACGCTAACGATAAACTGGCTCGCCTTGCTCTTTAAGTGCAGACACATATGGCTTACTCAGAGCCCTACCGGGACCATCCGAGGGCCGAGCAAACGATGCGAAAGGAGAAAAGTGAAAAGAACAACAATGGCGTATGAGCCCAATTTACAGGTGCTATTTACAGAAATTGACATTCACGTCATTATGGTGACATTTTATCCTCACAGACGTGGTTTCTGCTACGGCCAGAAGAAAATAAGCCAATAATGCACTGAAAAAAAAACCCACTGGTGATGGCAACCCTTGTTTTTTATCTTTATCTCAGTGTTTCTATCCAGTTTGGTATGTAAAAAAGAAAAACACAGCGGCGATCGCAGCGTCACATAGGCTACCCTCAGGAATTAAGAGTGACCTTTTACACAAATCTTGTGTTGTAAGTTTTTAAGTTCTTCAGAGAGCAGCCATTGGATTTACATGTATATTAATAAACTTAACTAATAACAGATCAATGCAATAATAACAATAATAATTATTAATAATTATAATAAATTAATTCAACCAGCAGCAACACTGTCTCACACTGCCTGGACTCACGCATGACATAACTGGAATAAAAGCGAGGGGAGAATGAGTCTCGTCTTTCACCAGAGACCGAGAGAAGCCAAGTAGCCGGTTCTTTAATAGCAAGCTTAGCTGAATGCAAGCGTAAATAAAATGTCATGAATATCCCTGACCTCAGCACTTCCTGTGCAACAGTGAGATTACTCTAACTATAACTGCATTCCCGCGGCCATGTATTCAAATAATTCCATATTTAAGACAATAAATACAACATGCAGAGTTAATAAATAAATAAATACATTATTAGAGTGCACTAGTGTAAAGGAATTACAGCGGTTTGACTGTGTGTGATTTCTAGTAATATAATTTTAATAATCATTTTTAATTATTAACTATTTATTTATATATTTTTGATTTAATAATTTAATTAAATGTGCGTTTATCTTTTTATCCATATTAAAAGTTGTTCCATCTACATTTTTTTTTATGTTGGATCTATCAAACATGTCGCATACATACCAAAACTCCCAATATAATATTATATTGTATGCATTTTTTTGACTCTCACTCTATATAAATTATTTTTATTTATTTAAAATATAAAATATGAAAAAAAACTATTATACAGCCTTTTAAAGGTAATATAAACAATATGCACAAAGTCACATTAAAATACATTACGTAAAAAAGTGCAGAATTTTATGTAAAGTTCCATTTAATTATTTATTTACAAACTTATGTATGTATGTATTTTTTATTTCAAAATATGTGCATTCATTGTATCACTCTTATGGTTATTTAATTGTTATAAGTGTTACATCATCTTTTAATCTATTTTGTATTTCATGTTTTTTATAATAATAATAATAATAATAATAATAATAATAATAATAATGATGATGATGGAGCTGTCAATCAAATCAGGTCACGTGACATTCTCATCTTAATTATGATAACTCCTGCTATATAAATAGGTTACTTTTATATCTTAATATTTTAAGTATCTTTAATATACTAATATAACAAACTAATATAAACAGCATGCACACATTCAAAGGAAAAATTATAGTAATAAAAGGGGAATAAAATAATATAAAATTGCGTGTTGTTATATGTTGTGTGCATGTTGTTCTGTGTTGTTTATAGTTACTGTATATTTTAAGGTCTTTTTTTAAAAAGTGTGCAAGTATTTCTGGCCTTTATATTGTATTTACATTATTCCTGAAGGATGTCTTGCATTAATAGGCTCCTAATAGATACATAAATGAATGAATGAATGCATGAATGAATGCATGAGGACTCACCTGACATGGTTGTCGCAGAACTTGGTGCTCTGGGGCCGGTTGAGGTACACCGTCCTAGCCGAGAAGTCTGCGGGCTCTGCGTGCGACGTGCTGGCGGACATCTCGTCTTCTGCCCTGCGGTAGCCGGTGGCCGAGCAGGCGGGTCCTGGAGAGGGGACAGACTGCGGTAAGTGTGTGTGTGTGGGACACGGACACAGAGGCACAGACACACAGACAGAGAGAGATAGAGAGAGATAGAGAGATAGAGAGAGGGAGTGGGATGCTGAGAGGAAACCCGACATGCGCTCCTCCTCCCTGCGCGCGCCTCTCAAACCCTCTCCATCAGAGCGCAACGTCTCCATCGGCCCACGATTTTAAAAAAACAGCTGTCACAGACACGCCCACTAGGCCACACCCCCTTCACCACCCTCTCTTTCTCTCTCTCTCTTTCTCTCTCACACACACACACACAGTAGTACTGTAGAGAATGTGCTGATGAATGCGCGCCTTGATTGGAGATCTTTCCATCGTTTGTTTTACGCACACAGAGAATCCAAACACACACACACACACACACACTACAAGATCATAGACGCTGGATTTGTGCCTTTTTTTTTTTTATAATAAACATTATTATAATTTAAAAGCGAAAAATAAAAATGTTCGTATGCTGCATTATTACTGTTGTGTTCTCTTTCTTCACAAAGTTCAAGCACTTGAACAAAAACAAGAAGAATAAAGAGAAAGAAGAAGAGGTCCTGACAAAAGGGTCGCAGCTCCACATTGTGATTGTTTTTTGCGCTTCTTTAGTCTCGTTAACGCGCGTAAACCGATCACGCGGCTGTTCCGCGCGCGTTAATAATGCACAGAGGCGCGCGGTTTACCCAGCTGCCGAGACCAGCACGAACACAGGCGGTGATGATGGAGTGGATCGGGTTGGACGGATGGATAAACTGATGAAGCAGGATGGTGCCTCCTCCTCCTCCTCCTCCTCTCTTTCTCCCCTCGTCCCCAGGCCTCAGTGAGTCGCGGCGCTAAGACAAACCCCTCGGTCTCCCCGTGTCATCAGTCCGGCTCCGGTTAACGCCTTTTTAACACTTTCCCTCCGAATTATGGCTAATTGTACATCACACACTGCGCGGATCCGACCATCATAGGAGTTTATAGTACAGAGACCGCGCGCACCCTGCCCGAGTGTCAAACGGCTTCTTCGCCTTTAAAGGGACAGCTGCCAGATTTCGACGGGGTTGCCAGATTGTAGGCCTTCACGCAAAACAAGACGCGCGCCGGTCTGCTCGCTACGATACGAGTGTCTCCTTCTTTCAGAGGCCACTTTATATGCACAACCTTATTCGATGCTGGCATAAGTATCCGTCGTTGATGGTTAAAGAGTTTATAGAAATAGTTAAAAATAAGCTTTAATGTAATCAGTGATATTATTATTTCAGGTTGAAGCCCACGTGTAAAGAGTGAATCACAGATACGAAATCGAAAAACATTATAGATCGGATAAAGATAAAGTTTTGAAAATATGAACTAATCCCAGTAAAATATTCCGTTTAGCTTTTCTAATTAATATCTATTGGTGCAATATCCGGCAGTGTAGTGGTTAGCACCTCCAGGGTCCGGGTTCGATTCACGACCAGGCTCGATTCCCATCTCTGTGTGCATGGAGTTTGCATGTTCTCCCCGTGCTTGGTGGGTTTCCTCCCACAGTCCAAAGACATGCATGTTAGGTTAATTGGTGTTCTCAAATTGCCCATAGTGAGTGTGTGTATGTGTGTGTGCTCTGCGATGGATTGGCGTCCTGTCCATGGTGTACCGCGCCTCGTGCCCTAAGTCTCCTGGGATAGGCTCCAGGCCCCAATGACCCTGAATACAGGATAAAGCGGTAATGACGATGAGAGTGAGAGTGGTGCAATATCTATTGGTTTACACTGAGCAAGTATCTTATTTTAAAGTAGATTATTAAATCCGGAAACAATTTCACTCATGGTGCAGGTTAAACTTCAGGCAAAAACCTAAGTACAGCAAAAGTTTCATTAAATTCAGTCCAGTCAGTTTTTCAGAGACTGGTTTCAGGTCCTCCGGTGCATGAAACACAAGTTTATCACTGAAAGAGCGAGTTCTGACAAAAACTTTCTTTTATTTATATAGATATACACTCACCTGCCACTTCATTAAGTACACTAGCTAGTACCGGGTTGGACCCTGTTTTGGCTCCAGATCCTAATTAATTCTTCATGGCACGGATTCAACAAGGTGCTAGAAACATTCATTAGAGATTTTGGTCCATATTGACTTGAGAACATCTCACGCAAAGAGTTTCTGCAGATTAGTCTGCACATCCATAATGCGACTCTCCAGCCGCTCCAGCACGTCCCAAAGTGCTCTATTGGATGGAGATCTGGTGACTGTGGAGGCCATGTACAGCAAACTCATTGTCATGTCCAAGAAACCGGTTTGGGATTATTTTAGCTTCGTGACATGGGGCACATTATGCTGTAGTCAGGTACTAAGAGGCCCATCCACATCATTACACCACCAGCAGCAGCCTGAATCATTTATACAAGGCAGGATGAATCCATGCTTTCATGTTGTTTTCGCCAAATTCTGATCCTACCGTCCGAATGTTGCAGCGGAAATCGAGACTCGTCAGACCAGGCGATGTTTTTCCAATCTTCTTTTGTACAATTTTGGTGAGCCCATAGCAAACTTCAATAATTCTTTTGATTGTGTAAAGCTGATTTGCGACAATGACAAATGTTAAAAGCGCCATACAAATAAAATTGAATTGAATTGAATTGAATTACAATTTCTCTTGACTGGAACTAAGAGGCCGAGACCAGCTGACCAGCATGACAATGTCCTGTGCACAATGCAAGCTCTGTGGTGTGCTATGGTTGGAGTGTAAGAGCACTAATGTCCTACACAAAACGCTGACCTCAACCTCACCGAACACTCCTTGCCCAAATTCAATATCTGACCTCACAGAAACCCCATTGCCATGCTCCAAATCTAGTGCAAAGCCTTCCCAGAAGAGGGCGGAGCTTATTATATCAGCAAAGCCGGGCCTAAATCTGGACTCGGATGTTCAACAAGCACATATGATTGTGACAGTCATGGGTGTATAAACTTTTTATATAGCGTGCAAAATGTATTTCACCTCTAAATAAACATCCGCTTCACGTTATAGTTGTTTATAACACATTAATGTCACCTACTATTCTGGCAGCACATTTGTTTCTGCATATTTATGTGGATTATCTTTTAATGGAGAGGTAAGACCTTTTCAGATATATCTGTATACATGTGGATGAGTATGCACATATAACAACATATGCTTGATCAACATATGGTTTAGTCTGAGCTAGGTTTTAAGCAGTGCTTAAGACTGAACAAAAGGACAGGTTGCCAGATCCACCTTTTTCCTAACAGTAGATCATTTTTATTATGTGCAGGGTTTTATCGCAGTACAAGCTGTAAAAGTTTCTCACCATGATCTGCAGTGCAGTTTCTCAGTAAACCGCATGATTTTTCAGGGAGGCGATATTAAACGCAAGAGTATATTTATAATAATAATATGACAACCTTCTTTAATAAATGCAGCTCTGGGGTACGAAGAACGCAGAATACCAGGATGTCTTGTTATAATAACATAATCAGCAGGACTTAATTTATTTATCATTTATATAATGCACTATGGACAATCTGAAAACACCAATAAGCAGCAGTTTATGCAACTTCCAAAGAGTATAATGAACAGAATACAAAGCTTCACATTAATTTTTCACAACTTCTCCGTGGACCTGTTTAAAAAAAACACACGTATCAATCCATTTTCAGCTTGCATAAATAAACCACATCTATTTGAACAACTTCCACAGAACTGATGTAGACACACGGAATGGAATTTATTATTTCGTTTTTGCACCCAGTCACGAAGTCATGAAATCATTTCCTAGAGCACAGACATGATCCAGGATCATCCAGACTGTCCCAGTTCCTAACCACAATGCCATTAGGCTTCGCAACACGGAGTAACGAGGCGTCCCCTGGAACTGCATTTTACCAAGGACGCAATTTATGACTAGACTTTAATGTGTCTCCGAGCTCTACATCGTAACGCGGCAGAGCAAATGAGAATGCGGTTATGGTAGTAAACCACAATACAATATCCGCGTCCTGCCTCGTAAAAATCAATATCCAACACAGATGAGAAGGGAGAGCAGAGCAGGTAATCTCATCACGCCGCATGATACAGGTCAGAAGCCAAAGTGTGAGCCTTTCATCTCGACCTGATTTCCAGCGCGCGAAAGGAACGGAGCTGAGTCACCTCTTCAACACTGATTCCTCACATGCTCCTCTCGTCTAATCTCATCTCCTCTTCCGTCTCAGACCCTCGATCTGGGGGCGATCAATAACGACGGCTCCTGTGAGCAACTCTAATTTGTTTTGAGACGACGAATCAATGCTTCGGGTACTCGTCAATGATGAGGCACATTAGCGAGTGATTAACAATGCAGAGGTGTGTTCAGCATATTATCAATACGCTCAGGTTCTGGACAGAGCCGTGACCCTGAGAGCTGATTAACACCTGTGTTAACAATGATTACTCGATTACAACAACTACCATTAGCATTATTTCACTGCTGATCGTTCAACTTTTTTTGAAAAAGATGTTGATTCTTTTTCTATAAGAACAGATTTGACAGGAGTTCCTGCTGTCATTTAAATCCCAGCATTAAATTCAGATTACACTGATTATGTTACATTAATATACTAGCTTCTATGGTGGCTCAGTGGTTAGCACTGTTGCCTTGCACCTCCAGGGTCGGGGTTCAATTCCAGCCCCAGGTATTTGTGCATTTGTGCAGAGTTTGTGTGTTCTCCCCGTGCTTGGTGGGTTTTTGGCGTTCCCAAATTACCCGATCCCGATCCCTTAAGTAACAGAAACGATGTATATATCTTCAGGGTGTGGAGTATCTTCCACCCGATGTGCCGGATGGCACATGGATGGACCAAAATAAACAAAACTGGTTTCTACAGCAACAAAGCAGCTCATTCACAATAACTTGTATACAGCAGACCCTCAACTTCACCTAAACCTCATAGTAAACGCACGACAAAGGAACGTCCTGTTGGCTGCCAAGTGGTTCCTGGATGATGCTATAGCTATCAGTAGCAGGGAGCTTGAAGAGCTGAATGACTGTGCTCTCTTCCATATCAGTCTTAGTTTACATTCACATTATTGAAGTGACTCAAATCTGATTTTTAGGGCGGTCTGAAAGCACACTGAGTCACTTCGATAGAAACGATATATTTATACAATGGGAGGTGTCTGGCTTTCTTCCTTCTTCTGGACCTCAACAAGTACATCCGACTTTCTGTTTGCCGTCCTCCAGAGCAAAACTTCCAGCATATTTTTTCTAAAATCACATCCACTGTTTGAAATGTGCAAGGTTTTCTGATATCGCGAGGACTTTCCCATGCCTCTATTCCCATAAAACAACCCCCTCATTCTGCTTCCCGGTTCCTATATCCAGTTTCTGCATGATTAATCAGGCTGGAATCCTTTCGTCTAACCGAAAAATGATAAAGTCTTATCTATCGTCTGTCTGTCTCCAAATCTCCATATGACTCCATATTAATAGCATATTAATGACTTTTGTAGACGTGCCGTTTCAGAGGACAGACGCGTCCTTGTTAGTGTCAGATAAAAATGTCATTTGTAATTATGAATGTGAATTGTCATTTCATGCAAATCCGGTAAAAAAAATCGTAATTGACCAACGTGACTTGTAGTGTGAGCCAATCATGGCTACCAGTGAGCGCCCACAAGTGTAATGGGGTGGATAGCGGTTTTCTCAGAGTGTGGTATGCAGTCTGAGAGTTAGCTCAAAAAGATGCAGTCAGTGGCTTAAGTGCCTTGCTCAAGGCCTCAACAGTGGCAATTTACCGGTGCTGGGGCTCGAACCCCGATCTTCAAATCAGTAACCCAGAGCGTTAACTGTTTGAGCCACTACTGCCCACGTAAGGACATTCATGAAATGAGTGTCCAATGTCTGGGCTTTTTAACAATTATAGACTTTTCCATTTTCTTTGCAACATGTAAATGCATCCATTAAAAAAACACTTCAACATGCGCTGTTATTGGAAAAGTAATCAACTTACAGGGTTGTATCACAACACCCTGTCATTGATTATTCCCCTCTAAGTGTTTTAACTTCTTACTTAAAATTCTTATTGAATTTCTTCTCTTCAAGTTAAGTTTTTATACTTGCTTTATCACAGTAGCCTTGAATTTATAAAATAAATTGAAATAATCTATCTATCTCAATATGAATGTACTGTGTAAAAAGGTTCTTTCTCAATGCATAAAGAAGTTCTAAAGGAGGTCTAGTCTTTGGCTAAAGGTTTCCCGTGTCTACCTCGAGTGTCAGATGTAGCCGTGGATGTTATTTCTTGGCATGATACCGATAAAGTCTCAGATTTAAATGGAAAAACATGACTCATTCACCCGGCTATCCAAGAACAGTGAGCCATTATACAGAGAAGCGACTTTAAAGCATCTTTTTGATTAGTTGTGAAATACAGCCGTCGACATGGGACCAGAAACAAGACACAGGAACAGTGACAATAATTTACAGATCGCCTAATCGGGGTATGGTAATCTTTTTGAGTTGCCCAATGCGTGGGCTACTCTCATGGACATGCCAATATTCTGATTCAACAACTAAACAAGCTCATGTTACTTTATGACTTTATGAAAAAACATATCTTTAAATTAAAGCAACACTTTGAAGCAAAAAGGATTTTTTTTCCTATGGTGAATACGATAAAGTTTAATTATATGTTCTATATATGATTTTATGTATTAGTATTATTATAAATATATGCATTATTACTTTTAAATGAATAGTTTCTAAAAGATATTTAAACTCCATTTCCAAACACAACAGCCTGTACCAATGCTAAAGATTGACTAGATGCTAAGGGTTGACTAGATGTTTTTAGATCTGTTATGGTGACATTCAAGTTGATTTATCATCTTTTTGCAATCAAAAACATTCCACAAACAAGTTTATGCAGTGCGTGAACTTCTGAACCAGATCTCAGCTATGGTGCAGGGCTAAAAAAGTCAGTAATATAAGCAATATATCTTTTTAAGCTTATCATAAGATAATAAATTATCACATAACCTTTATAATATAATAATTATAATTATAGCTAATTATCTTAGTTGTCATGTAAGAACGATTGTAATGTTCTATGAATTAATTAAAATATATATATACTCAATTATGCTGTGTATCCTGAGTATATCTCTGCCAACATTAGCTGGTTAACTTATCTTCCTCCTAGCTAGTCACATTTTAAGAATTAGCGTGAACAGCATTGTTCGTCTCATCTCACTCATTCATCGTCTAGACCGCTTTATCCTGTGTGGAGGATCGCAGAGGGGCCTGGAGACTATCCCAGGAGACTTAGGGCACAAGGTGGGGTACACCCTGGACAGGGTGGCAATCCATCACAGGACACACACACACACTCATTCGGACACTACGGGACAATTTGGGCACAAATAATTTGCCTGGGAAAATGTATATGGGAAAAACCTAACTGAGGGAGGAAACCAGAGTACCCAGAAGAAACCCACCGAGCATGGGGAGAACATGCAAACTCCATGCACACAGACCTGATGTGGTAATCGAACCCAGCCCTGGAGGTGCAAAGCAACAGTGCTAAACTCTAAGCATTGTTAGAGTTTCATCAATTTACATACGCACTGTAGGTTTTTTAAAAATACAATGTTATTTGTAAATCTAGTTAATTTTGTCAAAATTAATAATTAATTGTAATAAAAATCTAAAATAATTATGACAATTATTATTAATGATTGCAATAATAATTCCATATTCCATAATTATTATAATTCATTATAAACTTTTATTTAAATTAATAAATTGAATAATAAATTAATACTTAGTATTATTATTATTTTTTAAATAATAATGATTCGTTAGAGCTATAAAAGTGTAGTATGGCGTACCACATGGTTCTGTTTTTGGCCCGCTTAGTTTGTTAGTTTTCTTACCTTTTTTAACAGTCTTTTCAACCTGAATTCGTAAACATGAAAGCCAATTATTATATTACAATATACAGTATTTTACAGTGATATTAATAGTGTATTTTACGCATTGTATTGTATATGTATTGTAACACTGTTTAACAGTTTTAGAAATAAATAATATGAATATGATTCGAAAGTCTAGAAACAGCATGGGACAAATGTAAGTATTTAAAACACATTCAGAAATGAAATCTTCAAAATGTATCTCCTAATAGCCAAAATATAATCCTGCACTGTACAGTTAGTATCATGGTATTATTGTGGTAATGTTGTCACAACTAAATATTGTAATAATCATAAAATAAGTTCTTGATCATTGGTTTCAGACTGGAAAGCTCACACCCAATAAGGAATTTACGGCTTTAAAACAAAACCTCAAAAAAAAGCACTAAAAAGTCACTAATGGGAACAACAATAATATTAATAAAAAGATAATAATAATAATCTATAGAGTGGGAAGCTGAAATAGAATATGATTAGAATCTAATCTAAAGAAGAACACAACAAAGACTACCATTCTTACACAGTGTAATACAGCTTTAAGATAAGAATCACATCTCATTGTTTTTTTTGTTTTTTTTCCAGAAAACCAAATACAAGAGAGTGCTTTATGAGCATCACAAAAGTTAAAATGTACTACTGGACTATTGTCCTTTCTACCGCTACGTTCAACCTAACACACATCTATGACACCTATTCGAAAGGCACGAACGAAAAACAATTACTGTAGGTTTTCATTTGACTTACCCTCGACTGTCTGGAAAGAAAAACCTTTGTTACAGGAAAAGGACAAGAATCTAAAATATTAACACTCAATAGGATCTACACTGAGAAATTCAAGCTCTGTCTGGGAAATCCCTGAATAACCCAAGCTGGAGTAACCTTAACACGCTGCTACGGGGAATTCAGAGAACCTGATATCACACCAAGTTCAATCCAGGTGCGTTTCCGACAGTGGGTGGCACATGGCGAACATACCCTCCGCAGACACTTGTGCTTTATAGCAGTGTCTCGGGTCTTATAGGTGAGAATCAGATCACGGTTTGGCCCCCAGCCCAACTTACATTACTATAAAGAAGCACCTGCTTTTAAATAATAAATAAGTTGACCTGCATTATTTATTGGGGCAGTGCCTGTGTAGTGCTGCTCGCATTCTCGCTGCAACATCACAACATTGCAGTTACCCAATGCTGGTAATTAGTCAGTCTGTACTTGGACTATTCTCAACGGTGATTTAAAGCTTCATCAGGAAGTGCTGAAAGAAAAAAAAATAAATGCTGGAAACTGAAAACATTAACAGTCAAAGCAGCTTTCTCATGGATAAGAGCAGTGAAGCGTAAGCACAGGGAAGATTTTCTGAAAGTTCAAAGTGCAAATAGAGTTGACCCAACATTAATTCACCCCGTTACGTCGGTACCTATGGAGCTCCGCCTGGTCCGGGTCTCCCCTCGCCGTGGCATACTATCCCTGTTTCCGAGGCGAACTACCGACCTCTGGCACTCCTTCGGTCTTAGAGAGATGCACGATAAAGACACAGAGGGTGCAAGCTCCTTACAGACAAAGTGTGAAGGTCTTATAATCCTCTTCCTGTCACTTCGGCAACTTCACCACGTCTAATATTAACCCGGGTTAATCCTGCAATAGCCACCAGATTTAGGCCTTCATGCACCCGACACCATGCACCACTATCACCCCAGCTAGAGCCTTAATTTCTAATCTACGCAAGCATACACTTATTTATTAATTTATGTATTAATTTGATCAAATTCATGCACATTTCTGCTTTCTTTAGTGCATGCTGTGCTTATGTGCAGGTCGGTGCTTTGTAACGCCTGGCTGGTTAGTTTGTTTTTTTCATGCAGTCTAGCAAGGTCGTATAAGAAATGCAGAAGTGGCTCTAAAAAGCAAGCACCGACATGCACCTAAGACGACATGCAGCAAGGAAAGGGAAGCGAATGGGAGGGAAGGGCAGGTGTCCGAGCGGCAACCAGCGTGAGAAAGGGACTCACTTTTCTCAAACCTGTCAGCCAGACGGGAGCGCATGTTGGAGCTCATTGGCTGGTCCTGCTGGCAGGTGGACGCTTGGCTAAGAGAAGTCAACACTAACTGCTCTGGAAGAGCCAGCAGGAGAAAACACACACACACACACACACAAGATACAGCAAGTCAGTCATGCTACCAGCAACATATGCCGTTCTATTGTTGGGTTACTAAAAAAGAGCTTTCGTTTTAGAGAAAGAGAGATTAAATAGGAATATACAGTCTACTTGAGATTCGAGAGCTTGTAAATGTAAATCTGAGCTAAATATCTGTGACTAGCGAAATGCACATGAAAATGAATCCAAGATACAGACAACTGCATCTCCGCAGTTTATGGTGCAGAAGCACCGTTTCCTGTTGATCGCACTCAATTCATCAAAGCAGAAAAATCTAATCCCTGTGCTGTAGCTTTAAAAAATCTTGCTTTTATACTTTGGGATTTGTTTAGTCTGTGAGCTTGTATAATTGATACCACCTCAAGGACGTCGGACTAAATACGCCTGAAATGTTACCTGCTTACTGGAGTGTGTTGGGGTTATGTTCTACATCACAACAGTTATAAATATATTCAGAAGTCATTGAATAGCACTGCGCTTGATAGCGGAGTATTAACGGTCATGCCAGGAAAGATACATAATACCATTTTTATGTATATTAACTTTAGTGTACTCTGTACAGAGAAGGAGCTTTATTTCAAGTGTAATATAAAATTGCCTTTATATTGTTTAAATAGCATGTTTAATGGGATTATATTGAGAGCTGTATCATTATGTGGTAAATGCTGCCCTCGTGTGGACAGGTCACATAATTGCAGAATTTTGTTAACTTGAAAATATTGAGTGTAAAATGGCACCTCCTACAGGCAGGAAAGGATATAACACAAGGATATCCAACGTCCAACATATCCAATTAACTCATTTTAGCTCCTCTAGCCTATAGGGCACACTTTCTTTCACATAGACGCATCCAGAATATATTTCTTCTCATTTCTGTAATATAGGGAACTCTGTGTAGAATACTGCATCAGATATGTTCTGTTGGAGAGACACTACAGAGGGCACTTCATTACATGCATGTTCTTGCATGTATTACCACCCTATATGGCACTGCTTTAAACATTCTCTACTGAAAAGGCACCCTGAAAGACACTTAATCCGCTTTCCTCATTATGTGGAGAACCCTATAAATCACTGCATCACTGCAATAATTACTGGAAACTCCCAGTAGAGGGCACTTCATCATGTGTCAGCAACCCTATAAGGCACTGCATCACGTTCTTTACTGCAATGACAATCTAGAGGGCATGTTATCATGTTTCCTCACTTCACCGGAAGGTCACCCTAGAGAGTACTTTATCATGTTTTCTGCGTCACATATTATCTGCTGGAAAGAACGCACTTCATCATGTATACTCACACATAGGAGACTGTGTTGGACAATACATCAACGGCACCATGGATTGCTCTTCATCATGTCTTCTCACATGCTGAGCCACCTATAAGGCACTGCATCAAATATTACATACCGGAAAGGTACTCTACAGGGCATTTTATCATGTTTAATCACATGTAGTGGCAGCCTATAGGGCACTGCATCACATATCCTTTACTGGAAGCTCACCACAAAAGGAACACCATCTTGTTGCCTCACATGTAGAAAACCCTCTGTAAAGAAAATTCACCTTAGAGGACACTCCATCATGCTTTCTGTCATGTAGCGCATGATATCGAGCACTACATCACATACAATGCCATGAAAAAAGGTTTTGTTCCCTTCTTGAATTAATTTTTTGCATATTCGTCACACTTCAAACCTACCTGGCCCTATGTGAAAAAGTTACCCCCTATCTTGCTAAATCATAAATGAACTGTAATTTTTTGGAAAGCTGAGTTAAATTTCACTTTCACCTAAGCCTGGATAAAATAGGGGAAGGTTGCGTCAGAAAGGGCATCCAGTGTGTAAAACCTGTGCCAAGCTCGTGTGCGGATCGGATGATCCGCTGTGGCGACCACTTGCCAGGAGCAGTCAGAAGACCAACAATAACAACTCCCAGGCCTGATTACTGCCAGACCTGTTGAATCAAGAAAACACTTAAATAGAACCTATCTGACAAAGTGAAGCATGCTAAAAGATCTATGATAGCAACATGATCTAAAGAAATTCTTCGGACTCCAGCAAACCACGGTGAGAGCCATTATCCACAAATTGAGAAAACTTAAAGAATCCAGAACAACATCTAAAGAACTTGAGGCCTCACTTGCCTCAGTTAAGGTCAGTGTTCATGATGCAACAATAAGGAAAAGACTGGACAAAAATGGCATCCATGGGCGAGTTCCAAGACTTTTGGGCAAATATTCTGTGGACTGATGAGTTGAACTTTTTGGAAGATGTGCGTCTTGTTATATCTGCGATAAAACTAACACAGCGTTTCATAAAAAGATCATCACACCAACAATCAAACATGGTGGTGGTAGTGTGATGGTCTGAGGCTCTGCAGCTTCAGGACCTGGACGACTTGCCATAACCGATGGAACCATGAATTCTGCACTCT
>JAQMYK010000019.1:19281084-19292461 GCA_030014345.1 Clarias buthupogon | reverse complement strand
ACCTATCCAACTACCTTTAAGTTTACTCTTAGAGTCTTTTTTGAGATGAGTTTCCTGCAGAAAGATTATATCAGAGGAAAGAGATTTTAAATGTGATAATGTCTTACTCCTCTTAACCGGATGATTTAGTCCTTTAACATTCCAAGAGATAAATTTGAGACCCCTTCTGCTACCTTGAGTTGTTATTTTTTGCTTGATTAAGAATCAGGACAATAATTTTCACTGCTTGTTTACTTCTTTGAAGTATTTTTAACAGGCCCCCATCCCACATTCCCCAAAACTTAAACATTAATCCCATCATCTAGCCGACTAACTAGAACTCGCAGCACGATGCGGAATCACACAACAAATAAAGTAAAAGATAGCAAATTCAATAAAATAAATAAATAAACAAATAAGTGAAAACAAAAATTATATCAAATAAAACCTAACAAATACCTTCAAAGGAGGTCTAACCTTAAACTTCCAAATACCCGTATCAGCACGACTCCGTACTAGAGATTCAAGAAGAGCATCTCCAGCTACAGTCACGTCAGGAGTCATGTCGAAAGTCAATTCTTATAGTTAAAGTTCACCAATCACTTTCTTCTTACTTGATTCAGTCTGACCACATCTTTACATTGACCCTGAAGTTTCAAAGTAGCTTTCAGCAAACTTGACCGCTTTATCAGGATCAGTAAAGTAGAACTCTTTACCGTTGTAGGAAACCCTCAGTTTAGCGGGATATTGTAGTCCGTATTTAACTCCAGGTTTATCTTTCAGCAATTCCCTCGCGCGTTTGAAGAGTGCACGTCGCTTTACCACCGCAGGGGGATAGTCGGGAAAGATGTTAATTCTTTGGCCCCTGAAGACAGTCTGCTGCATCCTGGCCGCCTTTTGCATTATATCTTCCATCTCATGGACATAGTGCAAGCGCACAATAAAGGCCCGGGGTGGTTCATCACTTCCAGAGCGGGCGCGTAGAGCTCGGTGGGCTCGGTCAACAAGAGGGGGGGTTTCTAATGAGAGGGCCTCTGTGAGGAGTTGGGAAACAAAATCCCTAGGCTTCACCCCGAGCTCCGCGCCTTCTTTAATATTAAGTAGACGAATATTTTGTCTTCTGCTGCGGCTTTCCAGATCTGTGCATTTTTCAGTAAGTTGCTCCACAGTACGCTTTAGCTTCCCCAGGTCTTGTTCCATCTCAACCATTGTGTCAGAAGAAGTGGAAGCATGACTTTCCAGGCTTGCTAATTTCGTAGCATGCTCTTCTATAGTAACTTTCACCTCCGCAATCGCCGCGCTGGCCTCATTTTTAAATGCAGACAGTTCTCCTCTAATAGCGACGGCCAGTTGCTCGATCTTCGAGTCTATGATTTCCCCAATCTCTGATTTAATTGAAATAAGTTCCGCACGGAGGGAAGAAATCGCGCCGAGGATGACTGAGCTACCTGCCTCTGGAGCGTCTTCTTCCGGCGTTTCTCCTTCATTAGAGCCGGAGGCTGTCGCGGCCTGGTCCGGGGATTTTCGAGTTTTAGCTGGCATATTTAGAAAACTGAACGGGTTAAGTTTTGAAGTCAGATAATCGTTTCTAGAAGGTGAAACTATACTTTCTTCGGTGCTCACATTAACTGAAAAGATTTTTTACGGAGCCGTCTTGAAGTGCGTGCTACTCTGGCATATCGAAACCGGAAGTCACTGAAATATTTGTTTTAACTGAACATGTATTGCAACATCATGTTGATAAGAAAAATGTGACAAGATTTGATTATCTTATTAATTTCATCTGGGAATCAGCCATTTGTTTGTTTTGACGATACGAGCCCCAAAATCATTCCTACAGAAGAACAAAAGCATTATGGTCCAGTACAATCAAACCTTATTTACTTTTGAAGAAGCGGAAAAGAAAACTCATTTGCTCGTTTTATTACATAGTAACAGAATACATATCCGTAACTGTTTTAGCATCACATTAGAACATAATACATATTCATATCTCGAGGTCATTTCTTACCTTATTAAATAAGAACTAAATAAATCATTCTGGATTTCTGGTGGCCAAAGAACCCGTCGAAACTCTCGGAGGGATGACCACTAGCATATTCGCAATTTCATACATACCCCACACTCACTCACACACACTCTCGCAAGGAATTCCTTTTGCAACATACACGCAAAAGATAAGCATAATACACTACATCTGGAAAGAAAATGCTAAGGAAACAGTTTTTTTTCCTACTGTTTCCTTTCGACGAGACACTGAGGCATAATGTGACGGTTTGTCGAGAGGCGTACCGATTCGTCTGATCAGAAGGGCACGAGGCTGTAGTTTGTGTGCGCGTGTGTGAGACAGAGAAAAAGTGTGTGTATATTACAGCGTTGTTCATGCACAGAGGATGAGAACGCAACCAGGACGAGCTCAGCGTTATCATCAGATGCCCTTTAAGCGCTTTGTAGACATAAGGAGACAACTAATTCATAATTATCATCACCTTCATTAAGAATTAAAACGCTTGGAGAGAATTCTAAGCAGCGGTCAGTTCATACTTCTAATAACGAAGCTGTCTGTGCCCCGATGAACGGACATGGGAGGCGAAACATTTTGAGGAGGAGAGAGAGAGAAAAAAAAAATGTTGTGTAGCTTGAATAAAAGGCGAGGTGAGAAAAAAAAAACATCTGAACATTTGGGCAAAAGTTAAATGTAGACTTAAATTATCAACTTTTTAATTTATTGCACCTATTTAAAAAATTTGGCCTGTTTCAGGCGAAACACTCTATCCTAAATCTCCTCCTCCAAGTGCTTTAAGAAGAATAACGAACTGATTATCTGTCACTCGTTAAGATGACGCCTTGCCCTTTTCTTCACACACGGACGCGCAGAGAGAAAAACAATTTAAAATGACACATGCATGTGATGATGCAGAGCGAATATTATTATTAAATAACCGGCATTGTGAACCGTTATAGCAACGTGAAGCGGGAAAAAAAATAATAATCCAGTCCGTATCGTTCTATGGCATGTAGTGTTAAGTGACTCGTTGCCGTTTTAGTTTCTATCCTTGATAAAATCACGAATTCGATCAGAATCAATCCGAGCGAGGGGCGAGCCCCCGCACCCTGACTGACGCCAAGCTAAAAGAGTCTTAAAAGAGGCTTAAAACTGGAGTAAAAAAAAAAACAAAAAAAACACTAAACCTAAAACTTGAAAAGGAGCTTATCTTATGCATGTCTATACTGTGTCTTCATGTGAAACTTTCGCAAAGGGGGGGGGAAGAAAAAAAAAAAAAAAAAAGCACAGGCATTCATATATTTACAGAGTCTGGCATGTACAGATCGATCTATAAAATCCTTTTTTTCTTTTTTCTTTTTTGTGAAATGCTGAAAATTAGCTTTTGCTAACACTGATTCATCACAGAGTTAGTATCTGTTGTGTAACGGAACCCTGAAGCAGGATGGAGGGAAGTATGCAGCAGGGGAAAAAAAACAAACAAACAAACAAAAAAAACAAGTCTAAAAAAATAAAGCTTTGTTAATTCTCTGTGTGGTTTCTTTCTTTCGGTTCTAACCTACAGAGGGATACGGTGAGAGTCGATGAGGAACCGGATGTGATACGGCTGGAGCACTATGTACAGGAGCGACGGAGGAACCGAGTCAGTCCTGATGGCTGCTGGACAGGATGGGCTGCCTGCAGATGGGACACGTGTTGTTCTCTGAGAGCCAGCGGTCGATGCAGTGGATGTGGAACTCGTGTGCGCAGGGAAGGCTACGCAGCTTGTTGCCCTGCGCGTACTCGTTGATGCACACGCTGCACGCGCGCCCCTGCTCGCCCTCCAGGCTCGCCTGGCCGTAGGTGCGTGTGGCCAGATTGTCGATCTGCTCTTTGGTGAGACCGCGCGGATGCTCGTCGTCCTCCTCGTCGTTCAGCAAGAAGAAGTGCGCCAGCCGCAGGATGGGCAAGGTGCCGTTCTCCACGAGGTTATTCGTGTCCCTTCCGTTGGTGCCCACCCGCGCCTGGCCGGCCCCACCGACTCCTCCGCTCTCTCGCCCCGAATCGGTCACGGCATTCCCCGTAGTGGATTCGCTCCCCTGCGCACGCTGTGTCTGAGCAGCCGTGTTGGTGCCCGCGTTCTGTCCAGGGGCGGCGCTTTCCGGGTCGGCCTCGGTCTCCATTAAAGAGCTGAGCTCTCCGAAGCCGGTCATGATCTGCCGCAGGATGGAGCGCAGCGCCGTGGAGCTCGGCTCGCCCAAACCCGTCTCGGAGATGCGGCGCAGAGGGATGCGGATAGTGCTCACGTAGGTGCGGATTCCGGCGCGTTCCGAGCGCGAGATGGTCCGTCTGAAGCCTCCGCTGTCGCTTTCGAAGGTGACCGTATTTTCAGCAGCACGGGCACGAGACCGCGTGCGGCTGGCGATGCTATCCCGGTCTCGGTTTTCGCCTGGTCGGATTCTGCGCACTTGCAAATCCAACATGATGGTGGGGTGTCGGCGGACGCCTCCCGCCGCGCCCGAGGCAGGCGTTTCGCCCTCCTCGGTACTCGCCTCGGGGGCAGATTCCACCGGTGCTGTCGTCTCAGCTGGAATTTCCACCATCTCTACAGCTGCAGTGTTTCCGGTGGACTCTATGACAGGAGCACTGTTGCTAGGGGTGGGGCTAGAGCTTCGGGCGGGGTTCCTATCCAGAGGAGAACGGCTACGACGTGAGGACCGGGACAGAGCTATCCGGCGGACCCGGCCACGTGAACGAGTCCTCCGAGCCTCACGTCCGGCTGGTGCCCCCTGCGTGCCGGACTGAGAAGCAGCTTCCGGACAGTCTGGAACGTCGTTAGCTTCCTGCTCCTCCTCGTTGCCAAGCGAAGGTGGGTGCGGCTGTACTTGACCCTGCACGCTGTTAGTGCTGTCCTGCTCCTGAGGCAGGGACGTAGACATGGTCTGTGAAGGAGGGGGGGGAGGAGGAGGAGGAGGAGGAGGAGGAGGAGGGGTGGAAGGAGGAGGAGGAGGAGGGGGAAGCGGTGCTGGCTGAGACAGAGCAAGGCTCCTTCTTAAACTTGTATATGGCGCCTGAGAGATGAGAGGCGGGGTTATGGGTGGCGTGGTGCTACTGCGAGTGCGCCGGGCTTGAGCACGCCTCCCCAGGGTGGGTCTGGTTGTAGAATAAGGCGCGGGGTGCTGAGTGAAATAGGGCGCGGGCCTCGGGGGGGTACGTATAGACGCAGAGGTTCGCTGCGAGACAGGAAGTTCGATGGCATCTGAGGCGTCGCTGTGTTCCCCCGGCTCGGGTTGCTCGTGATTGATGTTGATCTCCAGGCTGAAGCGAAACTCGCCGCTGTTCGGATTGGTGCGACTGACGGCGCGCCACGTCTGGTTGCCACTCTGGCCGCTGCGCGTGGCGTTGCCCGTGCGCCGGAACGTGTTGAGCCACTCCAGCAGCGAGTCTCCGTTAGTGCTCTCGCCACCCGGCTCAGCGGCAGCTGCAACACAAGCACACGGGACGGCGTCTGGTCAGGGTTGTTTCATGTTATTATTATTATTATTATTATTATAAACGTCAGAGCTGCTGTTGTGAACAGCGTAACTCACCGCTGCTGCCCTCCTGTCCTGCCTCACTGTTCTGCGGACGCGATTCAGCGCGAGGCTGTGAGGACACACGCTCCTTCGCTCCGTCCAGACGCTGTCTCAGCTCTTCAGCTGTTACTTCACCTACAGAGAGAGAGAGAGAGAGACAGAGAGAGAGAGAATTAATCAGCAATTTAACAAACATATCATCAAAGTGCTAGGATTAGCATCATGATGAGGACCCTGTAATGCGTGTGTGTTTAATCACCCGGTGTGCCCAGTAGATTGCTGTCTCTCATGAGCCGATACTCTTCCTCGCTCAACTCGTTGATGAAGTGGTAGTACGCCTCCTCCCGTCGAAGACGCTCGGCCTGACGACGACGCTCGTCTCGCCCGCCGGGAGGGTCCATCACCGCGGAAACCGCTGTTCTCCGTCAGCAAATGGATAAAAGGGTAAACTGTTAGCACAGTGCTAGCACATGGACATAATTACATAGCAGGAAGCTACATTTTGTGCAGTGATCATTGATCCCAACAACCAATCACTGATCAGCGCTGTTCCTAACGACCAATCACTGACCGGCAATGTTCTTGATGACCACTCAATAACCAGCATGATTCAGAGGAGGAGGAGCAATGGCAATTTGGAAATTTTGAGTACACTGTGAAAAGTATTTTAGAAAATGGAGACCAAGAAGGTGGCGGTAAAACAAGAAGAAATAAACAAACAAGACAATCAGTGATCGGCACTGTTCTAAACGAGCAATCACTGATCAGAACTCTTCCCAACAGCCAATCACTGATCAGAACCCTTCCCAACAGCCAATCACTGATCAGAACCCTTCCCAACAGCCAATCACTGATCAGAACCCTTCCCAACAGCCAATCACTGATCAGCATCCTCCCCAACGCGCCCATCAACAGTCATACCGACTTATAACTGATTCCAATGACCTATTCCACTATTCCAATGACCCATCACTAACCACTGCCGTTTGCTCCGCCCACAGACTTTTGTTCTTCCTATTAATATCTCTTGGTTCTTGGTGATATTTAATAAATAGCCAGCAACTAAAGACAACCTCTTTCCATTTTAATCCATTTTCTTATCTGAATAAACCACAGGACAGAGACTCTTGCTCTTTGCTAAGGTCCTCATAACCCCTCCCTCTTCATGCAACGCATTTTTTATGCAAATGACCTGCATAACGGTGCAATGAATAAGTAAGTGATATTTCATGACGTCACCGGGAGACTTCTGGAACGTGCTCGCTACTTTCCCCTGAACAGAGATAACTGTATGAAGGCTAACATGGCGGTGTAGCAGGATTTAAATACTGGGTTTGCGGTTTTAAGAAGTATTCTACCTGAATGTGATGACTGAGGAGGAAACCAGGCTATGTGTGGCATGTCGTGGGAAGTGAGGAAGGCTGGAAAAGGTTAAAATGCTTAAGATTTCTAACGCAATGACAAAAAAAATGACAAACAGGGTGATGTTATGCTTCAATATTAAATCCAATGAGTCGTAAGTCATTAGAGACTTCAAAATCTACACCATGAATATAGTGATCCCGTAAATTCGAACCGATTCAGTTCAGACTAACACAATAGTACGAACAAAGAAAACTGAAAGAAACCTTATTAATCGCCGTTATTGTTCAGGAATAATCCAGAGTTCCAGCAGGCCATGGTGAAGAATGCAAAGCTAGCGGAGCACTAAACTGACGCCGTCAACCCGTTGACCACTCAGAGAACGAGAAAACATGACTGACACGCGAACTCACCAATCAGCGCCAGCACAGGGCGGGCCATGACAAAGAAAACGTCGGGCACCGTGTAAGGCTAGCACTGAAACCGAGACACAATGAAGCAGCGCCGTGCTGCCTCTAAAACGCTGCGAAAATCACAGTCTAAAACGTCGTCACAGTAACACTTCAGGAGAGATAACGACAAGGAAAAACGAGCTGTCATTTTCGTATACGAGTTCATTCGATGTCGAGAAGACATCCACGAAGCTAACGGGCTAGCTCCAGAAAAACAGCCGTTTGACAATTGTTTAGCCGACATTCAAAATGCTATCGTTAGTGAAGAAACCTAACGAGACGTATCTTTAACACCGAAGCTATGTGCGCTCAGGACAAGCTGCGATGACACAGCCAAAAACGTACCTGAAACAGCAGCTATAACACGGACGAGTGCTCTTTCCTCTTCGCTCTGATTACAAATGTAGCCTAGGTGCGTTATCTTTTTCTTCCACCCGTATTAGAACAAATCGCGCCTCCTACACAGTGATTGGCTAGACGGCATAGGGTTGCCCAATTTTGCCCCATGATTGGTTAATATGCAGAGCAATTTGACCAATCCTAGAGCGAGAGGAGGGCTTTTTCGGAATACAGGTGGGGAAATAAAGCGACTAAGATGGGACTGATGGTGCTACACAAATACATGACCGACTAGGTAACATGTTTGGGAAGAAAACACGTTCCTATTTGTAAATTGCGTCATTTTAATCAAGGATTACTTCTTATACGTACGTACAGAGCGGGCAAAAAATGTCTACACACTCCAACAGTTGTTTTCCACGGCCTTAAAAAATCTCGACTTGAATTAAAACAAGAATGTGTAGTAGAAGTTTCCTCTAAATATGTCATTTTTAATTCTTCTTCCTATCATGTCTCTTTTTCGGAGAATTTAGTTCATATGTCTATGAGTTACTTCTTATTCGTGATTTTTTTCCTTATCACCCCAAGACTAAAGGCATTTTTAGCACAATACTTTGTGTGTTCAAATTATTATGTAACTGTGAGTGTTTGTAGAAAGTACTTTAATATAAAACAGGGAGGTGTGGACTTTTTGGAATTTCAATGTTTATTTTTTTAAATCTAATTTTCCACTTGTAGAGAGTTAAAAAGAAATCCACGTGGTGCATCACAAAGCCCGATCGCTCTCAATTAGCGGCTTTTACGACGCTTTTGCGACAGTGCCGTATGCCGACGCTCAGCTCTCCCCAGTGAGATACCGGCTGGGAAGCGCAGTTGCAGGGGGGGAAAAAATTAGCAAAGTCGGCTCGCAAAGGCGAAAAACACCGAGCGCTTTGTGCGGTTAACAAAAACAACAACTGGTTGTCATCTGCACGTCGCAAAAGGTTAAATGTGGGAGTTTAAGCAGGATTAACGGCGACGCGGGGAGGGAAGGCAACTCGTTAGTGTCAGCGGGGTTTGGAGTAAAGTTGCCTCCCTGTTAGCGGCGCTTTAAAGGGAAGAAAGACAACAGAAACCAGCTGCGGAGAAAATGGACTATGATTTCAAAGTGAAACTGACCGGAGCGAGGGAGCGTGTGGAGGACCTGTTCGAGTATGAGGGGTGTAAAGTGGGCCGGGGGACCTACGGGCATGTGTACAAGGCGAAGAGAAAAGACGGGTGAGTTTCACCGCGAGGCCTTCGTGCCTGAACAATCATCATCATCCTGCTCTCTCTCTCTCTCTCTCTCACCCTCACCCGGGAACCCGCGTGCCATCGTGTACGCGTGCGTCCTTCCGTCCGTGCGTGTGTGTGTATATTTTTTCTACTACATTTTTTGTTTTCTATTTAGACGTCTTTATATCAGGTGAGACATGTCCACCCTGGGGTCTCACATCCAGACTGATCTGTTAAAATCACGTCCTCTGTGGTGTCTGTAAGCTTGTCCTGTTCAAACCCTGCTTCTCTGACGGGTGCCAATACTTTATCTAATAATGCATCCACAAATAATAACAACAATAAGATGTCGTCATGGTGTGTGTGTGTGTGTGTGTAATATTGAAAAGAATGTAACATAAAAAAAACAAAAACAAAGAGCAGTTCATTGGATTTAATGATCAAAGAGTCTTGTTTCAGAAACTTATTTCAGCACTAAATGTTTATCAAAATGTCTTTAAATACAACAAAAAACAAAACAAACAAACACAATCTCTTCAATCTGTTTCGGCTGCTAGTGGTCCGTAGCTGTCTCTATTCGGGTTGAAGTGGGCGTGGCCTAAAGAGAGACTCTTAGCCGCAGTAAAAGGTTCGAAGGTTTTAAATACGGACGTGCAGCCGTGAATGACGATCCTGGTCGAGGTGGCTCGAGCACGCTGCAGTTGTTCCCGTGAACGTCCAGCGAGTGGAACGCTCAACGGATTGAAAAACGAAAAATTACTTGTTTCCAATTTGCAGAAAAATAGAGACGCATGCGTCTGTCGGAACTGCACACACTATCATTCACCAGCACCACTTGCACGTTACAGGAACTCGGCTGGGAGTTATCGCCGCATCCACCGTACTGTCCTGATCTCGCCCTATAAGCCATTCCCATTGTAGGAGTTCCTGGGAGGCCAGCGTTTCAGATGTCAAGCAGGCGGTCTGATCACGACTCTGGCGTACTGATAAAACTTAAAAGTAACGAAGCACTATTGGAACGCTGGGATTAGTGCATTAGTGTAGCAGGGGTTAAATATAGAGAAAGTTAAATATAGTATTAACTCTCAACTGTTATTCTGCTCAAATCGAAAGGCCTGGTTTGAATGGAAACCCCCTCGGAGATATGTTTTAAGGTGCAACGGTTTGGTACGTTGTTAAATAGGTGCATTTTCAGTACAGTAAATTAAGAAAAAATCTTTACTTTATTATGACTTGTAAATGTCTAGCTATCTCGGTGCTCTAAGCTGTGCAAAAATAATAAAAGCACTGTCTGTAGTGAATAATCCCAACAACACTTCTTTAAAAAGGGGGAGTAAACTGGCAGTGTGTCTTTCATGACATAAAAATGTAAACTTTACAACTTATTCTAAAAATCAATTTTCCCACTGTTTTAGGAGTGACAACAAATCAGCACAGCTGCACACGGCATCAGAAATACACACAAAGTAAAACTTCTTACCTTTAAACAAGATAAACTGTAGATTAGGAGTGTCACCGTACACACATTCGGGTTTGTACTGGGCACCCGATTTGGGTTCACGTGTTGTGATCTGAGTGATTAGAGTCAAGCTTAAACTAACCTACTGCACAAGAACTCTCTCCAATAATCCAGTTAATGTGGATTAATATATCACACAGCAAGTCGTTGACAACTTGTAGCAAAAGATTTCACATATCATTTGAGAGAGATGAGATTTGTACAGAATTACGTCATTGGCGTTCGCTGTAGCGCCGCACAATGAGTCGCATAAAAATTAGAAGTCACGATCTGGACCTGCACAATTATTTAATTGAAAAAGGAATAAATATCGGCAAACGTCGTCTTTAACGAGTAATATGATTAAATGCATATTTTAATGCATTTAATAGTTTAAATCACAATTGTGATGTGTGCCAAAATAATCAATGTGATGAATAAAAAAAAAAAAAATTTTGTTTTTAAATCATGCAGCCTTAGCTTGGTGTTACTTCTTATTCTCACTGGTTAGAACTATGCCTCTCTCAACCTGTCATTGTGTACAGAAACCTTCATAATTGGACCCTTAAGACCCTTCAGCTAAAGTTTGAGCTCTGAAGATGATGAGCGTCTCTCACCTCGTTCATTTTCGTTCCTTTATTGTATTACTCTCCCGAAACATAAGGATGAATTAGTCACTTCTCACCGAAGGCGAATGTTCAGACGTTTGTTATCTATATGCTGAGTGGTCATGGTGAGTATTAGGGACGGGAATCACAAGTGTACAATATTATCACGATAACTAGGAGGTGATTTGATCTGTATTTGTGATTCTGCATCACGATTTTATAAATATCCTCATTTGATATTACATATTAGGCCTGGGCGATAAAACGATAACGATATGTTTCGCGATAGACACGTGATCGATATCAATAAAAAAATGTGTTCGATA
>JAQMYK010000019.1:19218726-19279624 GCA_030014345.1 Clarias buthupogon | reverse complement strand
TGGGAGCCCCCTAGTGACGGGAGGGAATTGGACACGACTAGATTGGGGAGAAAATTGGGGAAAAAGAATTGGACAGAACTAAATTTATAAAAATAAATAAATAAATAAAAAAGATTCAAGGCGCTAACTTTCGAGGTTGCAGTTCTTCTGTGATCCTGCAGGTGGTGCTCTGAACTGTTCACACACTGGCAGGCAGGACAGGAAAATTATTTGCTAAGTTTGTTTAGCAAAATCTTAAACATACCCGTGAATGAGATTTTATCTACCGATCTCTACCTACTTGGGATGGGAATCGCTCGATACAATATTATCACGATACCTAGCATTTGTATCACTTTTTTTTTCAATATAATCTTTTAAAGATATTGTTCTCAGCCTATAATTTTCCTGTGTGAATAGTTCAGAGCACCACCTGTAGGATCATAGAGGAACTGCAACACCTAATCTTAACAAATAAACAAAAAACGTTATTGTATTGCTGTCGCACTTGAATTGCAACACAAAATAATCGCAATTTGTAACTGAATCCTATTTCATTCATCCATCATTGCTAGCGGGTTTCCACCGACCGCCCACTAGACGGAGCTCTCCTTCCCTGCACTTGAGGACTTTTGGCACGGAGACACATCGTGTCGTCCAGCGCTGCCTCGTTAAAGTCCAGACAGCCTGGCGGCCGCAGCCTTGTTAAGCCTCTTAAGTGTTTAAAGCTGGTTTTGTTAAGTTGCCGCTCACTTCAGCAACTGGATCCGACTTCCCAGTGCTGCTTCAAAAACAACTTCTGTAAAGAGCTGATCTTCTGAGTCAGCTTCCAGACCTACTTCACTTTCATGAGATGGTTCGAAAGCATGCTGGTGTCGGGTATGAAAATTATCAAATGCACTGTCCTGATTGGTCGCTTGAGTCGCTCAGGCCATAACGTGATTCGACAAACTAGGGTTTGTGACCAGTTGATGTCTAGACTGCTCTTGAAGAATCACAATCTCATTTCTTAATCAAAGTTTAATAATAATAATAGTGTTTCCAGTCATGATTTGCGCTTCTACAATGTTTGTCGTTGTTTAACACCATTAAAAATAACATTAAATAACGTGGAGCCACGCTATACAGCCGTCAGACTGCGTGTGTGTGTTTGTGGTTTTGCTATCTTTCAATATCTGTGTCGCGAAGTGTGTGTGTGTGTGTGTGTGTGTGTGTGTGCGCAGCAGTATGTTTTACCTGTAGATGCTTACTCGAGTGAACTGTCATCGCAGCGCACACACCGTATAAGGATTCTGAGCATCAAGAAGACGCCACATTTCCTGTCGTGTCTCGTTTAATCAGCGTTCTCACACGCTTGCTTCGTGTTTTATTCACAGGAAGGACGATAAAGAGTACGCGCTGAAGCAGATCGAGGGCACGGGGATCTCCATGTCAGCCTGCAGAGAGATAGCGGTGAGTTTTTGGGGTGTGTGGAGCGTTTACAGTATAGGACAATCTGAGGCGGGGTTTAGTTGAAGAATGGGGAGGAGCTTGGAAATATGTCGCGGCAATATCAGGAGTCAGTCTCCTGGAATAATAATTTAGTAATGAAGCAAATCTGTCTGTTCTGTGTCTTCATGGGAATCTGTGTTACTGTGTGTGTGTGTGTGTGTGTGTGTGTGTATGTATGTGTGTGTGTGTGTGCGTGCAGCTGCTACGAGAGCTGAAGCACCCCAACGTGATCTCACTGCAGAAAGTATTCCTGTCACATGCGGACCGCAAAGTGTGGCTTCTTTTCGACTACGCAGAGCATGACCTCTGGGTAATGGTCACACACACACACACACACACACACACACACACACACACACACACACACACACAGAGATTAGAGCACTTTTTCACAGCACAGCATGGCACAGCTTGCTCAGAACCCAGCAGTGTGTGTGTGTGTGTGTGTGTGTTTGCAGACAGCTGGATTTGTGTTTGACCCTTTTGAAAGGCGATAAACTCATTTGGGATTTTTAGCTCTTGTTTTAGCTCAACTCCTATATCCCTGCCTTTGTTTTAGCTCCGCCCCCATACCCCAGCACAGGTTTTAGCTCCACCCCTATATCACAGCACAGGTTTTTTTTTTTTTTTCTAGCTCCACCCCTATATACAGGTGCTTGTATTCGCTCCACCCCTATATCCCAGCGCTTTTTCTTACCTCCACCCCATACAGCCTAGCACTGATTTTAGCTCCACCCCTAAATATCCTGGTGCTCCACCCCTATATTCCACTCTTGTTTTTAGGTGTAAACAAGATTCTCAATTCTGTTTTAGCTCCACCCCTATATCTCAGCTCTTGGTTTTAGCTCCACCCCTATACTTCCCAGTGCTTGGTTTTAGCTCCACCCCCTATACATCCCAGCTCTTGGTTTTAGCTCCACCCCTATACTTCCCAGCGCTTGGTTTTAGCTCCACCTCCTATACATCCCAGCGCTTGGTTTTAGCTCCACCCCTATACTTCCCAGCGCTTGGTTTTAGCTCCGCCCCTATACATCCCAGTGCTTGGTTTTAGCTCCACCCCTATACTTCCCAGCGCTTGGTTTTAGCTCCGCCCCTATACATCCCAGTGCTTGGTTTTAGCTCCACTCCTATACAGCCCAGCTCTTGGTTTTAGCTCCACCCCTATACATCCCAATGCTTGGTTTTAGCTCCGCCCCTATACTTCCCAGCGCTTGGTTTTAGCTCCACCATTATACATCCCAGCTCTTGGTTTAAGATCCACCCCTATACATCCCTGTGCTTGGTTTTAGCTCCACCCCTATACATCCCAGCTCTTGGTTTTAGCTCCACCCCTATACATCCCTGTGCTTGGTTTTAGCTCCACCCCTATATCCCATGGATGTTTTTTTTTTTTTTTTTCCAGCTCCTATTTTAAAGCCTCAGAAACTGATGGGAAAAGCTCTGTTATGAACGTATGTCTCTTTGCTCACTGTGTGTGTGTGTGTGTGTGTGTGTGTGTGTGTGTGTGTGTGTGTGTGTGTGTGTGTAGCACATCATTAAGTTCCATAGAGCCTCCAAGGCCAATAAGAAACCTCTGCAGCTGCCGCGCGGGATGGTGAAGTCTCTCCTCTACCAGATCCTGGACGGCATCCACTATCTGCACGCCAACTGGGTCCTTCACAGAGACTTGGTGAGTGTGTGTGCGTGTGTACGTGCACTTACACACGCACTTTCCTGCTGTTATCTCTCTCGAACAGTTTAGTCCGCCAGTTTCTATACTCTTGTTATGAAATGTTTTGATGGAACGGATGATTCAGTGCTGACAATCTGACAGGAGGAGAACGAATGTTAAACTCGTCGTCGCCGCGTGATTAACAGGGACACCGCGGCAGAGCGCAGTTCGGGTACAAATCTTACAAACTCATGCTCGGTGAAACATGAGACATCACACAGTACAGTTCAGTAAACATCCTTTTTTTTTTTTTTTTTTAAATAAAAGAGCTAAGATAAACGCAAACGAAACATCCTCCTGCTTTCAGTTTTAGTTTTGTTCACGACGTGAAATCATCATTGTTGCTGTGTTAATGAACGACTCGTCTGCCTTCACAATCTTTTAATACACTTTTTATGAATCGATTAAAAGCCAGATCTGTTTTCTTAAAAGCCCGTAATTAGCTTTTGAATGTGGCGGTAGGGATTAGTCATCTCTCTTGATTGCTTTAAACCTTTAAATGCTCGAAGAATCCCTGATAATCCTCCTTTTCAGTAATCGCCCTCCGTCCTTTATTCCTTCCCGCGGCCCTGTAACCATGTGCACAAACGTTAATTCATCAGTGTGAATAGTGTAATACTTATAAAAAGTGATCCGATGATGTCATGGGTTTCGGTTGAACCGCAGCACGAGCTTTGGTGTACACGCGAACGTTACATCTTTACGTAATCCAGTTTGAACCGGCTATTTCGGGTAGTTTCAGTGACCTTGTAAACGCATACTGACATGCACAACTCTCAAGTCTGGTCATGTGACCTTTAGGTGTAAAGATGCAGGGTGTGAAATGAGAGAGTGAGAAAATATGATGCAGAACCAGAATGTAGTCTAGTTATTTTATTCTTTCTTTTCGTGTGTGTGTGCGCACTTGTGTGTTCTTATCTCTTTTTTTTTTCCCTCTCCTTTCTGTCCAGAAACCCGCAAATATCTTAGTAATGGGCGAGGGGCCAGAGCGAGGCCGTGTCAAAATAGGTATGACCTCACCTGTGTCTTATTCCATCCCTGTATATGGCATGAATAACACATCTACAGAAGTTATTTTTGATCATTTATATATACATGTATGTTTCCTGTAACAGCACGTGCTGAAGTGTTTTCTCGTTCTTCATGCTTTTAAAAAAAAAAAGATTTTTTTCTTTTTCACGTCCATGTGAAAGATCTGTTAATATATGATCTGAAATTCAGCCTGAAACACTGCAGCAAATGTTTATAATGTTATATAGGTGTAATAATAATGTCATAAAACATTTTTGGTCTCTGATTGGTTTTTGTGGTGTGTGTGTGTGTAGCGGATATGGGCTTTGCCCGTCTCTTTAATTCACCACTGAAGCCTTTAGCTGATCTGGACCCTGTGGTGGTTACTTTTTGGTACCGAGCACCGGAGCTCCTGCTGGGGGCCAGACATTACACCAAAGCCATCGGTGAGTCACGTGTGTGTATTTATGTTTGTAGGCCAGTGTGGGTCCTTGCAGTCTAGTGTATCTTACTAGAGATTGGGGGGGAAATTGATTGGTATGAATAAACAATTCTTTTGTGTGGCGAAACCTGTGCCAAGTTGTTGAGTGGATTGGATGGTCCTCCCCCTCTATTGGGGGGCAGCCAAAAAAAACGACATTTATAACAGATGGGCCAGTGACCAGAATCGGCTGTTTTTCAGTTTGATTGGCCATCACCGGTTATCAGCTGATCAGCCTCAGATATAAACGATTCTCTACCGAGCGCAGAAGCTTCCGAGTGGCGCAACAGAAACGCACTTCTACGGCGTTACATTATCAAAGTTCATGCACTTTAAAAGCCTCCGATCTCTTTTTCTCCAAACTCTGAGTGAATTAGTCACAAACATCAGACGCTTACACCAGTTTCAAAACACAACAAACGCTAATTAGTCGAAGGTCACGTGTGTTAGAAGCGCCACGTGCTCGCAGCCATCACTGCCAAGTTGAGTTTTGAGACTTTGAGGAGGTACAACGTCACCATTTCTTTATAATCCTACAGGTGGCGCTCTCTGAATTGTGTACACATTTTTATCCTGTGTGGTAGGAGTGAATTATTTGCTAAGTTTGTTTAGAAATAGTAACTGTCAGAGGACTGAGACACGTGCGGCTCAGTACAGCTAAATTTAATTTGAAGGTAAATGTGTTTTTTTTTATGTGAGAACTAATGTGAGGCTGCGTTTAATTAATAAAAAGGGCTACATGTAATTAATCATTAAAAATTTTAAAGGATTAAAATTGTTGCTGTTTTTCAGATATCTGGGCGATCGGCTGCATCTTTGCCGAGCTCTTGACCTCCGAGCCGATTTTCCACTGCAGGCAGGAGGACATTAAGACCAGTAACCCGTACCACCATGACCAGTTGGACCGCATCTTCAACGTCATGGGCTTCCCTGCAGGTAATCTGAGGCATCTCTGCATTAGTTTTACTCCAGTCTGTAAATTTCTTCCAGCTTCTCACTCCATCAGTCTTTGATTTTCATGCATTTACCATGTTTTAAACACGGACGTGGTCAGAAATCACTCCTCGCTACAGTGCAGGTTAAATTTCCTCAATAAAAGCAATTACATCATCGTTTTGCTGCACAACAATGTCATCAAAGTGTGCTGTGTGTTTACCCTCCTCCATGACAAAGTGCTCAGATTACAGTTGTTCCTTTGTTGCTCAGATGTTTGGTTAAGCAGCTTTTCGATTTTCAGGTACTTAACAAAACAAACCACATGTGCCATGGGATTGGTCTGAAGAATCGTTTGGATTTGTTGCTCTAAGTTGAGAAAATCTCAGCTTATTAGTCTCCCTGTTGCTGGGAAATCTGCTGAAATCAGTTGAAATCTCAGCTTCGTGTTCGGGACATAAATAAAAGGTCACCAGTGTGAACTAGCACCGATTGGATATTTAATGAATATCGATATATTTTGCAAAAACATATAGGATAAAATAATATTTATATTTGATATAGTTTGATGTTGAGTTAAATGACCTGTTTCTTTTGTGAACTCTCTCTCACACTTTCCGCACAGCCATGCTTACACACTTTCTCTAAATTTTTTGTTTCCTTCAAGTACGCGAGAGCCGAAGGCGCCGGTGATCCTGTCGCCACTCAGTTAAAGTCTGATGTTGAGGATTTACCCATTAACTTATTAAAAACAAGCAGTCACTTGTCTGTTTTTTTTTTAATTGTTTTTTCCAGATAAAGACTGGGAGGACATAAAGAAGATGCCGGAACACTCCACGCTGATGAAAGACTTCAGAAGGAACACGTGAGTCTGTGCTTTGTGTATAGTTCCTAGTGAGGACGATTTCGTGACCTGTTGTTGATCTCGTCAAACTAGAAACGTATAGCGATTGTAGCTTAGCAACCGTAACTAGGTACAAGTACCAGCTTGACAGTTGTTTAATAAGCTCGTCCACAAACTTGCGACACACTTTCTCTTTCCCTGTGACTGATTTATTTCTTTTCTCGTTGCAGATACACTAACTGCAGCCTCATAAAATACATGGAAAAGCATAAAGTCAAGCCCGACAGTAAAGCATTCCACTTGGTGAGTTTAGAAAGTTCACCCACATTTGTCTCGATGACGTTATACTGAACGAATACCGTCGCTGATACAAAGTCACGTCTCTGTTCCAGCTGCAAAAGCTGCTCACTATGGACCCGATCCGCCGGATCACATCTGAACAGGCCATGCAGGACCCGTACTTCCTGGAGGAGCCTCTTCCCACCTCGGAGTGAGTGATGCCGCTCTCTTCACGCTCAAACCGTTTATTTCAGCTTCTCATGTGCTTGAACGTAATTACACACGTCGTTATTTATTTTATTTATATTCCTCTCAGCGTCTTTGCCGGTTGCCAGATCCCGTACCCCAAGCGAGAGTTCCTGACTGAGGAGGAACCTGAGGACAAGGCGGATAAAGTGAGGAAGTTCTGTCGTTTTTAAGGCTTGAACAATGTTATGAGACAATATCCTAAAAAACTAAAGCACCCTCTGTAGTTCCAACTATAATTCTTTCATTCTTTTATGATGTAGGATTTTTTTTTTCCTAAGACTTCTCTAAACCTAAACAAAACAAAAAAAAACACCTGTGTCTGAGTGCTCTCTCTCTCTCTCTCTCTCTTTTTCTTAAATGCCATAGAATGTGTGTGTGTGTGTGTTTATTTGGAGAATTTTCGCTGTTGTCAGCATTTGTGTTTTTTATAATATGTAGAAGAACCAGCAGCAACAGGGGAACAACCACACCAACGGGGCGGGCCACACTGGTAACCCTGACAACAGCCACGCACAAGGCCCGCCTCTTAAAAAAGTACGAGTGGTTCCGCCCACCACTACCTCAAGCGGCCTGATCATGACCTCAGACTACCAGGTAACTAACACACGCACACACACACACACATACACTACACAAACCACGATAGAGCTGCACAGGTCTGCTACATCCACAACATTTTGTGTCATCTGTCAGAAAACCTCTACGTGTGTCTTGATGTTGAATTCTCTGATCCTACGTGTGACGTTTCTGATTTCAGCGTTCGAATCCACATGCTGCCTACCAGAACCCAGGACCAAGCACATCACTGCCCCAGAGCAGCATGGGATACTCCTCTACCTCCCAGCAGCCTCCACAGTACTCTCACCAGACCCACCGCTACTGAGCCCACGCCCACCTGGCGCCCGACAGACAGAACGTTCTGAGGCTGGAGGTGGGTGTGGCTACGGGGCACGAAACCCTGGCCACTCCTCCTCCTTACGGGTGCTCGTCGTGTAACGTTACCATAGATACACCGCCAAGACCCAGACTAACATAACGACGCATCACATTACCGCGACGGTGGAGAACGAAAGGGCGGACGATGAATATGTGTCTGTGCCATGGGTCATCTGTCCGATTCTTTGCTGTGAACTTTCACAAAGTCATTAATAAACATTAAAAAGAAAAGATAAAGAGCAAAAACAAAAAACAAAGTGGTACTGAAAGCTGCGCTTAATCTGAGGGGGTTCTTTAATCAGCAAAGCTCCCAGCATCTCCCGAACTAAAGCTGCTAATTAATTGCCAGCATTGACAGCATATAGCACACACACACACACACACACACGTATACATTTAAACACACATTTATACTCAAGTCATTGCTGGAAGTGTATTCTCAGTGCTGGAGCTGCTGAGTGGAGTCTGACAAGTGCACCTAGTGCCCCCTGCTGGACAACAGCACTAATGGTCACTGGGATGAGTGGGATGGAGAAGAAAACAGAAACTTGACTTTAGTAGTTCTAATTTAATGTTTTTGGCTTTGTTTTCACGTTAGGAAAGAAAAAAGGCTTCCGTTTCTTTTTTTTTGCTGTGACGGCCGCAGGTCTGAGCCTGATTAAAGCCGGACATGAGTGGAGAGCAGAGCGACGATGCGTTGTACTGTATTGTAATGAAATATTTTACATGAAGCAAGTATCCTGATAATAAAGTTGGAAATGTTTAAAATGGGATGTCACCCTGTTCGTCTTTGTGCGTGCCTGGGTGGATGTAAGCTTTTATATCTTGGTGGTCCTCATAAAGATTGGAAGAGCTTAGCATGGTTACTTAGTCTTTTTGTTGTTGTTGATGCATCACTTAATTTTAAATCATATGCCTGTATTATGAGCTCCTTAATGATATACAGTATGTACTTTAATTCCATGACCAGTTTAGGTAGATTTAAACCTCATTCTCTTAAATACTTTATTTATTTACTTGATTCAAAAAGGAGATGTGAAGTGAGAAGGATGCTTATTTCACATGTTGCTGGAAGGTTAAACAAAAAGTTTCTAAACAATTTCTAAAAATAAATCTTGAACCTTTTTTAATAATAAAAAAACTTGCACAAGCATCCCCCCCACCCCCGCCCAAAAAAAATACATTCATTAATTGTTTAATATTGTTTAAAAAAAAATGTAATGTAGCAGAAATCAATTTCAGCAAATCTTCTGTGCATTTTAGTATTGAAAGTATCTTCACACTGGAAGAGCTATTTCAAATTCAACATAAATATTCCAGGTTAAAAAAAAACTATTTTATTCAAATATGTTTTAGTTAATTGAATTGATTACATGAATAAATGTGAAAATGTAAGAATATGAGCAATCAATTGGTGAAATTAATTAATTTTTTATGTTTAAATTATACTGTTCACCTAGCGTGTCTTGCATTACCTGTGGTGTTGGTGCGGTGGGGACTGTGTGGAGTTTTCATGTTCTGCCCGTGCTTGATGGGTTTCCTCGGGGTACTCTGGTTTCCTCCAGTGCCGATTAAGCTAATTGGCGTTCCCAAATTGCCCATTAAATGTTGACCGGAGGTCGTAGCACGGTTATAATTTGGGAAAAAATACAGTAGTCTCCACTGTACTACAGAGGTTCCTGGATGGATGGTTGGATGGATGAGCTGTGGTATTAATTAATCAATTAATTAATAAAATAAATAAACAAGCAAACAAATACATTTCACTACATTTTAAGGTTAAACTCTTGCCTGGTCGTTGAAATAAATATTATAACATGAGTTAAAGTGTATTATTTTGCTATTAAAAGCTTTCACGACACGTGATGTCACTGAACATCCATTAAACTCCGTTAAAACTCCACTCCTCCTCCCCCCCCCTATAGTCTCTAAGCTCCGCCTTCATCCGGTCTCTATTAAGCGTCAGCTCTTTTTGTCTCTGTGTCTGATTGGCGCGGCATAACAAACTGTACCCGTGCTCGTCTTGTGATTGGCTGAGCCCCGTGTGAAGCCCCGCCCCGGAGCGGAGTGTTCGGAACGGCTGCGGGAGCTGATGGAGGAGGAGGAGGCGGACAGAGAGCGGGCTCGGGGACAGGAGTGTGTGTGTGTGTGTGTGGAGACCCGGGTTAGGTGAGCGACACGGTGTGTTTCAGTATCTTTAAATAAATATATTGTGTATTAATAGCGTGTGAGACATTCGGTTAGGAGAAATATCACTTTTATTAGTGTTTCAGTTCTATTTATGGGGCAGTAAATACCCGCGTGCGTGCGCTCGTGCGCTGTGTTTGTGTGCGCGTGGAGTATTTCCCTGAATTTATCTTATTTATTGATTCGAAACAAGTGATGCAGGGAAAAGTTTTATCATAAAATGATTTCAAAATGCTTGCTATTTTAATAATAAATAATTATTTGGGTTAGAGTCAGGATGCTTGTTTTTTTGTTAGGATTAAATCATTTAACATTAAACTTTTTTTTTAAATTTAATATTAACATTAATTACTAAACAGTATGTATGATGTCATCAGAATATTTTCATTTTACCCAAAACACAATACTTAACTCCATATTTTTGGAGATAATGTATAAATACAGCTCCTTGCTTAACTTTCTTTTAACCCAGTCAGACCATGAGGGGTGTAAACTTTTGCACGTCAGCAGAGGTCCAGTTTCCTGGTTACAAATATTAAAATTCTAATTCAGATTTTATTTATCTGCCACATGCACAACCACACACTTTATGATGCGCAGTAAAATGATTATATGACTGTGACCTGAAAGTATGAAAAGTTTACTACAAATAGAAAGTTTTGTACTAGAAAATACAGTGAAACTAAAGGGGAAGTATATATTTATTATATTTAAGTATATTTATTTTGCAATAAAATATAAAAAATTAAGCTGTGAATTAAGTTACAAAATATAATAGGATAGAAATAGAAATTGTGAATTGTCAAGAACAGAATTTACAGAATGTATGATGCTGATGTAATGGACGATGTAATTAAATCTGTAAATATGTCGGCTCGTAATGGTTTTATCATTAAGGTTGTGATATTAAGACGAAGATCGGATATAGATTATTCACTCAAAGGGGAGTATTGATGCCATATTGTCTAATCACTCTACTTTGCATGTGACTAATTATACGTAATATACACATTTTAAACTGATCTTGGCTTAAAATAGAAACACAAAGGCAAATTTTCTAATAAAAAAGACAAAGTCAGAAAAATATGTAGGAAGTATTGAATGTGTATACAACATTTGTTTATTTGGAATGTTGATGCAAAATTTGTTTGTTTATTTGTTTGTTTGTTTGTTGATTTATAAAATGTATACTTTGGCTCATTAAACTAGCATCCTCACTATAGTCTATAAAGTCAGTATGGACAGTATATAATGCTCTACACCGGTGTCGCCTCCAGCAGGGAGCTCTTTTTTGTGGCAGATGGGGGCTGTTGCGTTGGCACGAGTGACCACGGTTGATTAGCTTTAGTCTCCGTGACCGCATCGCTGATGACATGTTCCACGGTTCCACATCACGTCTCCACAACCTTTTCTCGATGGAACTTTGAGTCTGAGGATGTTTGGGCGACAATTTGTGCTCAGGAGAAGGAGGAAGGGGTCTCAGCAGGGGTGGTGGTGGGGGGAGCAGGAGTGTTTTGCTTTTATTTTGGAGGAGAAGGGGGTGTTAAAGGAGGTTAGGGGGGGAGGGAGCGGAGTCTCATGCATGGGAGAGCCTGTGTGTTGCCGTGTGAACGGAGAGCTTATTGTCCCGGCAACCTTTTAGAGAGGCTTCCCTGAGGTCCTCACTTCTTCACGCCCCCTTCCCCCATCTCTCTGTCTTTCACACACACACTCACTCTCACATCACCGGCCAAATCACCATCACTCTTCTCAGGCCAGGCTGAAACAACAGGAACACACACATACACTTACACACACTGATGTTCCCACTCTCTCTGTCCCACGGTCTCCTCTGCTTCTCTTTGACTCACTTTCACACACGGCGTATCTTCCTTTTTAAAAGTTTTCTTTATTTTAATGATTTCTACATGATTTGAATGAAGTTTAAATGTTTTTTCTTTTTTACAGCAGTACATCTTATATTAGTCCTGTGTAATACATTAGTCATGACAGTTTCCAAACCTTCTGGAAAATCTAACCAAAGCTGATTGACCTCCTGTTTAATGATGACCACGCCCCTTTTTGATGATGCCACATGATTTAAGCATTGCTGCAAAGTTATCACTTTGACTGATCAGAACAGAAAATTAATGCCTCTAGATTCTCTCTCCACTGCGCTCTTTATATTCGCCGCATCATATAATTAGCGCTGAGCTTTCCATACACACCAGAGTTACAGCACCATGGAGAGAAGCCGCTCTTAATGAAGGCTTTCCGATGCACACGGCTCGTTAACCTCGCGAAAGATAAACAATGCAGTCTTTTAACCACCATGGACTCAGTGCCCAGGGTTTGAAATATCCGGTGCTGATTGTCGAGCGTGGTATTTGGGTCAAATTTTGTGAAACACTGCTACGTTTTCACTTCTTCAGTTATAACAGAGATACCTAGCAGAATATTTATAGAATGGTGAGTTGCAGTTTATGATATATTGTTTCTCAGGAATAAAGCATGAGGGTGGGTGCTGCTGTACAGTACAGCTCTAATGATATATATATATATATATATAGTATACAGGAAATAGAAAATATAAGATATAATAAAAGATTTAAATGCCTGGAATACGGTTAATAAAAGAAAAAATGTGGACCATGATTGGACTAATCAGAAAAAAAGGTTTCACTTTGCTAGGGAGCAAAAAGATACGACTTTGGAGCACTGGTCTGATGAGTCCAGATTGATCATATTCCAGAGATTTCCAGAGCGCTGGGCGTGTCACGCTAAGAAGGAATGTGCATGAAGCATCATGCATAGTGTCCACTGTACATGCCACTGGAGGCAGTGTTATGATCTGGGGTTGCTTCAGTTCCTCAGGTCTAGCCTCACGCAGCGTCATTGTGTGGCAAAAACTTAAGTCAGCTGTCTCACCTACGCGGTTTTGCGCGGTGGCCGTAAGTACGGTTCATCATGATTCACCGCGAGTTTCGGCGCTGTGATTAGGTTTCCATATTTCCGCGCATTGGTCCTCGCATAGTCAAACCGCGTAGGTGAGATAGGGGTATTAATAGTTAACAGATTATGGGCCAAACTTCGCTGAGTGATGATGGTAGAATAATTATAAAGGTCTTGACTAAAACAATATGCAGGAATAACAGAGGGGGGCGGGTTATCAGGGGCGGGGCTTTTAGGACGACTTTCACACACACACACACAATAACGGATTGGGAATGACTGCAGTCTGGCTCATGGATTACATAAATTGTGTAAATAACGGATTACATTTTTGAAAAAATAACTGAGTACTTAAATGGCGGACCTAACGCATTAGATTACTCGTTACATCAAAAAAGTAATCCAAGTACTTTAACGCTACTTTACTTTGTAACGCGTTACACCCAACACCGGTTGCTGGTGTCAGTTGGAATGTTTAGTATAATAAAGGTTATTATGTTAGATGAGTTTGTCAATTGTAAGATAAGGGTTACGGTTAGAGAACGTTTCAGGAAGCCCAGGCCCAGTGATGATGTTCAAAGGGTTTGGTGTAATGTTTTAAATACATTTTCCACTATATTTTTAGCACATAATGGATTTATTGGGACGTAGCCCCATCATAAGTCAGAGACCATCTGGATTTACATTATAGCAGCTATAAATAGTTGTTTCCTTCCTTCCATTTTTTTTCTCTCTCTCTCAGACAGCATGTGTTTAATGAGAAAGTGCTGAAAACTCTGACTGTTATAAAGCTTTGACGCTGGAGACTCCTTCCACTCATCTTACACTTTGTTTTATTAGACTTGAAAAATGAGTTGTTGCTATAGAAACGTTAACGTATACCAGCGATTGTGTTAATACAGATCTGTGATTTTACTGACAGCTGCACTACAGTCAGAGCTGCTGTTATAGAAATTTAATCAATTCTCAGTTTTGAGAATTTAAGAGTGTATTTTGGCATCGTGAGCGGATGAGAAAGGGGATAGCGTGAGCCGCTACAAGCCCAGCGACCCCTGGAATCACCTTACCGTATTACGCTGACACACAGTGAAAGTCGAACCGGTGTGTTTTGCGTGTCAGCGTCTTTTATTCGAGACAAAGGGAGCCTGATTTCTCCCCCCAGGCCGCGGATAAGCGTGTATGCCTGTGTACTTTTAATAATATAAGACGGGCGCGTCTATGAGCTTCCACATGTGTGTGCTTGGTGTGCAACCTCACTGCATTGTTCTGGAGGACAGGACGTCAGAGATGGGACACACACAGAGGAACAGGAAGCTCCAGCCTGGGTGGGGAGGCACAAAACAGGAAGCAGGAAGGTGAGCAGATAAGATGGCCACCTCCGAGGTGCTTCCCCGCCGGTCCTCTGGTCTTCTCCCTGAGCTTTTAACTTTCAAAAGCAGCTCTTAGCCAATCATGTCGCAGATGGCCTCTCAGCTGGCCGAGCTCTGCAGGAGGCAGGATGTCACAAGAGTTGCTCACAGGGTCCAGAGTCACATGTCAGAGAGCTTTTACTGATAATATTGGATTGTGATATTTTTTACTATTAAAAAATAATAATTGCAAACTAAATGCAGATGATTTGATCATAAAATGTTGTGCTTAAAGGTGCACATTGGGTGGTGTTTCTTTTTTTATTTTCCGAAAGTAGCCTTCTAACAGTTTATATGAGTTTAATTTTGAAATGTTTCCTGCACATTTTTGTGAAGCTCCGCCCCATGATGTAATTTTGAATGCTTCCAGATAATTTTTATGAAGCTCCGCCCCCTAATTTACTTTTGAATGTTTAATTTTAGAATATTTTAGAATATTTCATTCTCATCTATGTGAAGCTCCGCCCCAAAATCTAATTTGGAATATTTCCCGCTCATCTATGTGAAGCTCCGCCCCATAATATAATTTTGAATGTTTTCTGCCCATCTTCATGAAGGTCCACCTTAAAATCTACTTTTTAATATTTCTTGCTCATCTATGTAAATCTCCGCTCCATAATCTACTTTCAGATGTTTCTCGGACATTTTTGTGAAGCTCCACCCCATAATCTAAATTAGAATGTTTCCTGCTCATCTTTGTGAACCTCATAATCTCATTTTAAATATTTCTTGCGTATATATATATTCGAGAAGCTCTGCCCCAAACACTACTATTGAGTAGTTCTTGCACATGTTCATGAAGCTCCGCCTCCCTCCAAGCAAAATATTTGAATATTCTTTGCACATCTTTGTGAAGCTCCGCCCAGAAATCTAATTTGGAAAAAAAAAATTCCCGCTCATCTATATGAAGCTCCGCCCCATAATCTAAATTTTAATGCTTTCTAACAATTTTCGTGAAGCTCTGCCCTGATCTTACTTTTAAATGTGTCCCGCCCATCTTTGTAAAGCTCCGCCCCATGTAGGGTAGAACGTCTATGAAATGATTGACAGGAGGCGCATCCAAACACAGACACGCCGTCCAGTTTTCCAGATTACTGAAAGTTTTAAATTGCTTTAACATTTGAAATTGGTGAATATATTAAATTGTAGACTTTTTTGTTCATGTTTCTTTTCTTTCCTTTTTTTTTTCTTCTTCCTGCTTTATTCCCCCTCATAATCCTGACATGCTAAATTTGAATACACATCCTCCGCACTAAGTGTGTGTGTGTGTGTGTTGGTGGTAAAGCGTGTGATAGAGCTGTAAGGGTTAAATCTCATTAACGACAGTGTGATTGAGAACAGGTTTAGTTTAGCAAAGCCGTGAACAGATGGATGTGTGTTAATCCCCAGCTGAGCTCCAAACCCAATGAACACCGTGTTGGATGAAGCGTAGACAAGCCCTGACTCTCTCTGTGTTTGTGTGTGTGTGTGTGTGTTTTCTATCAGGCTGAGTGTGGCGAGGGAGAGCCATGCCGCTGTTAAAGAGGAACATTGAGCCCCGGCACCTGTGCCGTGGTGCGCTGCCCGAGGGCATCGGTAGTGAGCTGGAGTGTGTAATGAACAACACACTGTCTGCCATCATCCGCCAGCTCAGCAGCCTCAGTGAGTACACACACACACACACACATCACCTTACAGTAGGGGTGTACAGTATAAATGCTACAATCGATCCCACAGATGCACCCTGAAATCTGTTTTTCTTCTCCAGCCACTTCAGCACCCCACCCCTGTGTGTGTTGTGAGTGTGTGTGTGTGTGTGTGTTGTGTAGTATTGTAGATGCCTGTAGAGGGAGTGGAGAAGAGCCTTCAGCAGCAGCTGTGTGGGTTAAATATAAATGGCTCAGCACAAAAGATGGTGGGGTGGGGAGGCAAACAGAGACATGGCCACTCTATGTGTGTGTGTGTGTGTGTGCGCATCTATCAGAGTGGGAACACACAGAAACAAGGCCACAGCCTGTCTGGATCAGCATGCTTTAGATGCATGGTGTGTGTTCGCATGGGAACGCGTGTAGATAAGCATGTGCTTAGCGTGTTTGTGCGTGCAGTGTCAGAGGTCAGGGCTCTCGATAGAGCCAGGTCACTCTTCCTTCCTGTAAATATTTTCCTGAAAGCGTCCCTCGGGCTTTTGTTCTGCATTTGCCCTTATAAATAGACTCCATTGTTCGTGCTATCATTCAGCGCTGTGTGTTACTGAATACAGGCTTTACTTCAACAGCAGGATTACGACATTCTGTCAGTTTAGTCATCTCCAAAAAAAAAAAAAAAGAAGAAGAAGAGCACATTGATTTTTCCACCAAGAGCAGAGAGTAGAGTAGAGTTGAGTACGCCGGCGGCCATGAAAGTACAGCGAGCTCAGATGAGGAGGGGGAGGACACGGCAAAAATGTCACATCACAACGACATGATGCTGTTTCCTCAATACATCAGGGTTAATGTTCTCCGGTAATGTAGAAGCTTTGAAAAAAAACAACAACATAATATCAGATAGTTCTGTTCATATTTTACTTATTTGGTTGTTGCTAGTTTTATTTAGATTTGTCGGTTAAAAATGTTAAATCCTGGACTAAAATTTCACCAACACCACTTGTGCGTACAGTCCTGACCTCGTTTCTAGTCATTTTCACATGTTTGGGCCATTAAAGGAGTTCCTGGGGGGCCAGTGTTTCAGATGTAAAGCAGGCAGTCCGATCATGACTCCAGCGTACTGAGAAAACTTTCTACCTTGATGGTATTCAAGCATTAGAGAAGACGCTGGGATAAATGCGTTAGTGTAGCAGAGGATTATATAGAGAAAAATACAGGGAGTTTTTATTATAACTCTCATAACTGTGTTCTGTTATTCTGCACCCTATAACGAGACATAAAGTGTGTTTTGGGACGGTAAACGTACAAACTACATACAACACATATAAAGCATACAAGACATAAAATAAAACGAGAAATATTGCAGAAAGTTATTTGATGTAAATTTATGTAAAATGAATAAAAATCACACGATGGCGATCTTTCAAACTTCTACACAAACTAATTTGATTAGTAATTGATCAGTGGTTCGAGTCCTAGTCACATGACAAGATAGAAAGATTTTTTGAAAATCTTTTTTTTAAACACATTTATTTTGAGAGATTTGTCATGGTATACAAATTGTTTAAACTAAACAAATATTTAAATCATTATTCAACAATTCAGCCATTAGAATGATTATAGGTATTTATTGTGATGTTTTTCAGGAGAGTTAGAAGCCGAGTGCAGCTTTAAACCCGGTGTTTTGCTCGCAGCGTTTACAAGCCTATTCCTGTTTTATTTTTTTTGGTCAGATCAGATTTGCATGTCACGACGGTTTACATTCATAATTAGAGGTGACTTTTATCTGCCTTTAATGTGGACGCGTCTGTCCTCTGAAACAGCACGCATGTGCACATCAATGCGTCTTTGCTCGCGCCCTCTGGGTTAAAACACGTCATGAGATCATGCAGCCGCTCATTCATTTCAAACAATAGATGCAATTTTGGGAAAAATATGCTTGGGATTTTTCTCCGGAGGTTTTGTACAGTGTGCTGGTGAATTGATGTGTGAAAATGATTCCTTTTACAACTTGAATCTCTGTGATTGTTTTTCGGTGTTTGATGCAGGCTAATCATTTGATCCTTCTGAAGTAGTAACTTTTTATTTTTAGCCAGGCAGTAAATTTCCTCATAGAATTTAGGTTTTATATTCTCATTTTGTACAACACAATGAAAGAATTCCTTGAAATTATAATGGTTTGTGAACGCAGCTAACGGGAATAATCACATGGGAAAAATCCCTTATCATTTGTGTAGTTATTCATACAGTAGGTGTAGGTGTTCATTATTAGTTGTTGATTAATAGATTTTTTTTTCTGCTTCACTGTACAGGTTATATCCAAAAAAAAAGGAATGGTGATCTCACATTTATTCAACATGATGTGTATTTTCTCACGCGTCCGCTCTCGTCTGCAGGTAAACATGCCGAGGACATATTCGGCGAGCTGTTTCGCGAGGCCAACGCCTTTTATCTGCGTGCGAACTCCCTGCAGGACCGCATCGATCGGCTCGCCGTCAAGGTCACTCAGCTGGACTCCACCGTGGAGGAGGGTAAGGGATTGTGGGAAACCGAACTCCGGGCCAGCACTCGATACATTTCTGTGATGGATTTGTGCGGATAGAGTTACACCGAGCCGGCGCGAGATAGGAGACAGACGCTCGGAGACAGACTAGCTGTTAAAGCTTGTTTTGGATTTTGTGCAGCAATAAGAGCGAGACCTGTCTTTTTAAAACCAAATTACCAAAAGCTTTTGGTTTTTAAAATGGTGTTTGTTAATCCAGGTCCCTGTCCAACCAAAGAAAAAGTTGCACACTCTAATATTTCACCGGACAAACTTTTGCTTTGCTTATGGCCGTGGCATGGTTCTGATAAGCTTATGCAATGTCACAACATTTATTTTCATCCAGAGTCGCGGTAACTTTTGGGAGAGTCCACCTGCTGTGTAAACCTTTCTACAGCACATCACAAAGATTCTCAGTGGGGTTAGGGTCAGGACTCTGGTGGACAGTCCATGTGTGAAAATGATGTCTCATGCTTCTTGAACCACTCTCGAGTATGAGAAATCCTGGCATCATCATCATCTTAGAATACACACAGGCCATCAGGGAAGAAAAAATCCATTGATGGAAAAACCTGGTCATTTCAGGTTGTCAGCGGACTTCATTTAATTTTCAGATAATGTTGCTGAGCCTCGACCTGAAGCAACCCCAGATCATAACTCTGCTTCTCACTGTCTTGTACAGTAGGCACTAGGCATGATGGGTGCAGCACTTCATTCGCCTCTTTTCTTACCCTGATGCACCCATGAGTCTGGAACAGGGTCAATCTGGACTCTTCAGACCACATGACCACCTTTATCCAGTGCTCCACAACCCATTTGTTTATTTCAAACCGAAGCCTTTTTTTCCAATTAGCCTTTTAAGCCGCTTTTCTTAAAGCTACACACCTGTTTAGTCCCAATCCTTTGAGTTCTCGTCCCATTGTGGGTGTGAAAATGCTCTTATTTTCACTATTAAACATATCCATGAGTTTTTTTTTATTTTTTTTAACGATTTGATTTCACTAAGCGTTTAAGTGATCTCCCGTCACTCTCATTCCCCTCTCATACTCTCATTTCTTCTGATCTGGTTGTTGTAATAATGAGATCAGTTGCATCGGTTATCGTTAAACATCTAGTTGCAGCAGAACCACATTAATCACTGCAGTAATTATCCAATGGAAAACTTTTAAGTATTTGCTTAGTTAAATGCATTTGATGACTTTTATCTGGCTTGTACAGAATAAAACAGAAATATCTTGTTTGTTGGTGGAAAGTCTGTAAATTAGCTCCTGAACCAAATAAATTATTTTCTTAAATTTACACTTAGTAGTTGGTTATATACATTTTATTTATTTATTCCACTTTTTTGTCTAATATGATTTCCATAACCACATATGATTGTAAATATATGTATATATATATATATATATATATATATATATATATACCTCCCCAATCACAGTTTGGATTTGGGCAGTGGTGGGGCTCAATCGGTCAAGACTGTGGGTTACTAGCTTACTAATCGGAAGGTCGTCGGTTCGAGCCCCAGCACCGCCGCTAAGTTGCCACAGTTGAGCTCTTGATCAAGGCCCTTAACTCTATCTGCTCCAGAGGGCGCTGTATCCTGTCTGACCCTGCGCTCTGACCCCAACTTCCTAACTGGGAAAGTAATTTAGAAATTTCCCCACAGCGAGACAATAAAGGTTTATCTTATTTTTTTTTTCGGCAATACTGTATATTTACAAGTCGGAAACTCATCTATCATTAAATCGTATCCTGTATAATTTCGTTGCACGGTGGATTCGTGGCGTCATCGCTGGTTGCGTTATCTGATTTCTGCCATCAATGATTCACTCTGAAATAATGCGGAGACTTTTAATTTAACACTATTGTCATGTTCCTTTTGGTTCCCCTGTGGACCGTTTCTTGTTATTGTGGTGTGAAAAAGTTGCTATGAATTTAATTAACGTTTTTTTTTTTGTGTGTGTGTGTGTGTGTGTGTGTGTGTCAACGTGTATGTGTGTGTAGTCTCTCTGCAGGACATTAACATGAGGAAGGCTTTTAAAAGCTCTACAGTACAGGACCAGCAGGTGGTGTCCAAGAGTAGCGTCCCCACCCCGGTGAAAGAGATGCACGGGCTGAGTGACCCGCCGCCCCCTCTCAACATCCTCTCACCGTACAGGTGTGTATCACTGTGTGTGTGTGTGTGTGTGTGTGTGTGTGTGTGTGTGTGCTTATTGATACCCGTTAGTAATCTCAGCATCATTCTCCTCCTTTCCACCTACTTTAGCTTACATGGCATGAAGCAGATTAAACAAACCCCTGTGCTTTTTTTGTCTGTACAGGGACGATAATAAGGAAGGGCTGAAATTTTACACCGACCCCTCGTACTTCTTCGACCTGTGGAAGGAGAAAATGCTGCAGGACACGGAGGACAAGAGGAAAGAGAAACGACGACAGAAGGTAGCTCTCTATTCTCTCTCTCTGTTGTAGTTGCGGGACACTTTTGACACAACACACTTTTTAAATAGAAACGGATTTGAGAGTTCAAAATATGTTCTTGAGTGTGTCTTCTTTATTCCACGTTTTTAATGGAGCACTTGCGATCCCTACAGGAGCAGAAGCGCTGCGTTGACACTGGGACGCTGCAGAGAGAGGTGAAGAAGGTGCGGAAAGCTCGTAACCGGCGTCAGGAGTGGAACATGATGGCATTCGATAAGGAACTGAGGCCCGACCTGAGGCACGGCCACACGGTGCACAGAGGAGGATCGTCCGAGGGCTCCATGTCACCGGAAAACAGGTGAAATTATGTGCTCGGAAAATTACAGGATTTGCCAGGAGGATTAATTAATTCATTTATTTATTTATTTATCAGGGTTTAAAGTGAATTCTGTCGAGACATGAGAGCTCGGATGGCTGAGTATAGATCGTGGTTTCTTTATATAGCAGTCATGAGTCTGCAGGATTTGAGATGCTTGTGTCCTGACATTCTTTGTACTCTGAGAAAAGGGACCAGATGTTGCGGTTCCGCGCCGCTGGAGCGGCGTCTCTAACGGGACATGTTTCATACCCTCAGTATGCTTTTTTATAACTTAATTAAACCTTAAGGAATCCTGATGCACCACACGGATACACTCCAAAGATTTTGTTTCAGAGAGTTTGTGGTTAGATGGATGTAAAATGACACACTGACAACACATGACTAAGATAATAAAGTGAACTCATAAGAACACGTTTCGTTCTCTCGCTGTAGGTCTCACGGCCAAGACCACCTGGACCACGGCTATCTCAGCATGTCCAACCATGCAGGCCACGCCCATACATACTCCGGCCCCCCTCCCAGCATGGCGGCGCTCTCGGCGCACGTCCACATGGGCATGGAGCAGAACTACAGGACAGGGTCTATGGGTTACCGCTCGGGCACACTGGGACGTCCACACCAGGCCCCGCCCCCTCCTCCACTAACAGAATGCATGAATGGCTCGACGCCCATCCCGCCACTGGACTACAGGTTTGTGCTACAGACTTTGATTGACAACCCGTTATGTCTGTAAATGCACCAGAGTCCACGCTTTATGTTTTATGTAACTGGCTCCACCTTGTGGTAAAAAAAAAAATCCCTTTCTCTCATTTTCCTCCTGTCTTTCTTTTTCCCGCAGTATGGATTACATGAACTCGGCCTCGCCCCCTCCACCCGCGGCTCCTCTCATTCCATCATCCCAAACTGCTTTCGCTATGCCCCCCATGGGCCCACCTCCAGGCCCGCCCAGTGTAAGCACAGGGTACATCCTGCCTGCTTCACCTGCGTCTGGACCATCGTCTGCTCCTCCTCCACCAGGGCCTCCACCTCCTCCACCCAGCACCTACCAACCCATAACACCCAAACGGCCCCCTGTGGCCGCTGAAGCCCCGCCCATGAATGATGCCCGCAGCGATCTGCTAGCTGCCATACGCATGGGTACGAATATTTCCAGTCTTTTTATATCTTATATCTATAACCCACCTTATATAAAATGATGTTACCTGTTTGTCATATTACTCAGGGTTTGCATAAGTATTCACCCCCTTCACTTCTTCAGCATAATACGCCTTCTTCACCAAAGGGACCTTTCTGGTTCTTGTTCTTGCTTTTCTTAGGGCTGAGAATGATATGTGTGTGTGTGTTTATGTGTTTCTACTCCCAGGTATCCAGCTGAAGAAGGTGCAGGAGCAGCAAGAGCAGCAGGCAAAGCGAGAACCGGTGGGGAACGACGTGGCCACCATCCTGTCCCGCCGCATAGCTGTGGAGTACAGCGACTCTGAGGATGAGTCGGAGTTAGAGGATAATGACTGGTCTGATTAGAGAAACACACACTTTTACGATAATGCCGTAGTATCGACAGTACAGAGGAGTGCAGAAGCACTCAAAAGTTTGGACCTGATTGGACGTCTTTATTATTGGCTTGATCAAAGGTCTTAATCTCAATCTGGGTTTTTAATCTCATTGAAAAGTTTTTTTGGAAGGAAAACGTATAGACTCGACTGCTGGAGAAGCTGAAAGGACTGAATGGTCTGGTGTCTTCATAGTGATTGTATGAAAAATAACTAGAGCCATGCAATTGAATCGATCTTTTGTTGGAATCGTCGAAACAGTTTCTGTTTCAGAATCGATTCACACTTTTTAAATTAATTAGGTAAACTTCCAATATTGCACGGTCTAACATTGTTAAATTCCTTAAAAAATTTTTTTTAAGATGTAGCAGGAAATAGAAACCACTTGAATACTTGAGTTTTGCAAGAGTATCCCTTTATCTTTTGAGTTTATGTGCAATCCTGCCTCCTCCTGGACAGGAGTGTGGACCAAAAGATTGTCAGTCTTTAATAGTTCCAAACTTTGCCTAAACAAATCATACAAGTAAATTTTACTGATGTTAAATCGAATTAAAATTGACAGTTCTCAAGAATTTAATCGAATCGAATCAGCAGTCTGTCGATGATTCACGGCCTCTAATAATAATTAACGCAGGGTAATGTTGAAGTTAGAGTCAGGATTAACTGTAAACATCTATACAGCTTATTTTAAATCTCATTATAAATGTATATTGTGGAGAATAGTAACAGAAATTAGCTGAAGCAGTGATTAAGGGGTCCAAGCATGAGGCAATGGCCTGGTGATGCTGAATGATGAAATAATTCACTGGTTAAACTTTCCCACATTGCGTAAGGATGAAGTCAGTGTTCCTTTCAGACGTCCTGGACGGTCAAAAGTTTGGGCACAACTTCTAATTCAATATTCCTGATTTATTTTGCACATTCTAGAACAATACTGGATTTTTCAAAACTATGAAATAACACATATGTCATTAGGTAATTAAGTAACAACAACATTAACAATCAGTTGTTATTTTGAGACATGAAGGTCAGCTGTTCTGGATCAGTTCTTCCAAGAACAGTATTGTGTCGAGTGCATTTGCAAAACCCATCAAGCACCATGATGAAACTGTCTCTCATGAAGAACTTCGCAGGAAAACAAGACCAAAACTCACCTCTGCTGCAGAGGAGACGCTCATTTAGAGCCTCAGAAATCACCAATTAACAAACAGCACCTCAGATTAGAGGCGTTATGAAGGATTTACAGAGCAGAAGTAGCAGATATACATCTCAATATCAACTGTTCAAATTGTGTATTTGGATAAACGCCTTCAGTATTGTTTTACAGTGTAGAAAGAAATACAGATCAGAAAAGACCACAAAGTTAGAAGGGGTGTACAAACTTTTGTCTGGTAGCATGTTTAATAATGTTGATGAAGGACATTTCTGGTAGTTATGACCGGTTAATGTGGGTTAAGCGTTCCTTATTACAGATATTAAGAGCAAATTCATTATGTTTTATAGCCATTGCATTAAAAAGTACATACGTTTATTTAAATGTACTTATTTTAGAGCAGACTGATACCCATAAGCTGTTTTTTTTTTTTTTTTTACATGAACACTGTCGATAATTTATTGTTCTACACCTCACTTAGTTTGGAGAACCAAGACAAAACCTCTCTTCCTACACCAACACGATGCTGATACACATTACCTGGGCTTATTTTTCTTGCTCATTTTACAGAACATGTAATATGCTGTATTCTTCCCAAAAAGTAATAGCAGTCTACAGTATGTAGGCTAAAACAGTGGAACAGTGTTGAATGATTTATAACAGGTTTTTCCATGTAATAATGAAAATGTAAAACGCTGCTTCTGAGATAATGCTTAAACAATGAAGGTAACTGAGATAAGAAGAAATTTGACCTGACGAGTCTGTAACAAGTTTCATTAAAACGTTGGCTTGTTTGGTGCTTGGACCCCTAATAAAACGTGATGTGTCCAAACTTTTGATTGGTTCCGATCGCTCAAACTCTTCTAGCTGTTAATTTAGATTATTATTAGATTTCTAAAAAAAAAAAAAAAAAAAAATTTTCTTTAGTTAAAAAACAGGCAAGATTCAAACATGATTGTAACAAAGTGATTAGTTAAATAGAAAAACTCACTCCACCACTGAGACACTATAGCTGTGCATGAAGCGAACCTGGAGGTGACGTGACCTGGACATCCCCCCCGCCAACTCCGCTCCCGTGACAACAACATCTCGTGACGAATTACTCATCTGCTCCGGGACCTGTTGAGGCCTCATCGTAGAAACGGGTTCTTGGGGGGCCGTCGTCTCGATGGAAACAGTACAGCTGGGATGCCGATCTCCGTGGAGCATAGGTGGCGAGCGGACGAAATAAATCAAGCGCAGGCCGTTTATTTTTTAATGCACAGCACATTCTTTTAATACAAAAATTAACAAGGATCTCCCGATTTCAAAACTAACCAAAGCAATAAAAAGAGAGCACTAACACCTTGGAAAAATATACACCACATTCACGTAAATGTCTCACAACATCCCACTTAAATAGTGCATGTCGATTATCGCTGTTTTTTTGTTTTTTTTCTCTTTGTTAAATATTAATAATAGTAATTTTGCAGATACGTACTTTTGTTGTTGTTGTGCCATTTCTCAAAAAAATAAAGTGCATTTCACAGTTAAGACTACGCATACGTCTACACAAGATGCTGTTCCTGTTTTAACCCTCCTTTTTTCTGTGCGGCGGTTTCAGTCCCGACACAGCGTTTCGCTTGGAAACTCCTCAAAGAAAGCTTGAGGCATGTGTCATCTGCGTCATCACGCTAGTCCTTCTGCTTCACCTCAGCGCATGAATCTCTCGCAAAACCTCTTCGCACAGACACACAAAATCTCGGGTCATTTTTGCAGTCAAGCTCCTACAGTGGAGTACAGCGCATCTACGATTGGTTACATCAGAGGAGAACTTCAAAGTGTCCTCCATCCGAACACGTGATGTAATACAGTATTACTCAATGTTATCAGTTATAATATTAAAATTTATTTTATGACATCACATCGAACTAAAGACTCGACTTTGAAGCACAATCCTTATCCTGTCTTTGTCTTCGCATCTACGGATCGTCGCACATCGACGGTCTCGCCCGCTCGAAACAGACACCGATTAGCTCTCAAGGAAAAAAAACAAACAAAAAGAAAAGAAAAAGCGAGACAAGGTAAAGAGGTTACACGGGGTGAATCTGGACGAGGCCCAAAGTTAATCATTGACTCAGAGCACCATGACTCGATGTCACAATGCGTCTCCGGTGTCTCATGCCTTATTTACAGGATCAGCTTGACGGATAGGACGCCTTGGCGAGTAAATAATTATAAAGTAATAATTATTCCTTTATCGATACATTCACAAAAGACTGTACAGCGAGTCGAAATGCAGGCGGAACAAAAAAAATCCATTCTTCTTTTTTGGACACTATTTTCAAAATCATCATCATACACGGTGAAATATTAAAACCTCCCTCATCGGCTCAACACGAGTAAGAGGTCACTCAGGTCAAAGGTCAGGTCGGGTAAGCCGAGGCTCAAGAGGCTGAATGACAGGAAGACTGAGCTTTTTTTTTTTTTTTTTTCTTTAACCCCTTACATATCTTTGGGGAATTCACACATGAGACGGTTGCCACCTCGTGCCCGTCTGTTCCGCATGCCTTCAGGGAGACAAGCTTTTTAGAGTCACACACAAACAAAGACACAGGCATGCACGCACGCACACGCTGCCGTGCAACAAACGTGATCATACAGAGACGTGACACACGTTACAGGTCAGACATTCACAAACTGCATGAACGCGTCACTTTGAGAGAAAAGGAGCAAATCTGTCGTAGGCAGTTAGACCGGGCGGTTTCGTAACGCCGAGAGGTCTGGTTCAAAGAAAAAAAAAAACGGCTTCACTCATTTTATGATAAAAGCCACCTGCAGTGATCTTGCTCGATTTCCACTCAGGGACATTTGAAGCGCCGTTAGCCGTGGTGATATTTCTGATTTGCTGGACGAAGCTGTTATTGCTGTTGGAATATTGCTATCGTTTTTGTGAAACGCTCAGAACGTGGTTATTGCTTGCTCGTGGAGTCTGACCTTAGCGCGGAAACGGATTCGAGAGCACGAGATTCAAAGCACAATTAAAATGTGATTCTGGGAATAAAATGGAGTATGAAAGTTTTTTATTTTCTACAAACAAAGTGACAATAAAAACATTGCAGTATAGTGTTTGTTTTTTTTGCACTGGAGCTATAGCGCAAAACGTGTACACTGATTAGCATCATGCTAATGACTGTGGTTTCTAAATGCTTAAAACCTCATTCCTGGGATGGTTAAGATTATCGAAACACCCACGAGTTAAAGGGACAGTTCAGATTTTTGTTGACTGAAATCAAAATTGAGTTTGGTATAATGACATTATCACAGGTCTGGGTCATTACAAATTCTCCTGGTATGTACACCGACTGTGAAGTCTGTACACTGTAAGTAACTGGGGCCAGAGTCTCAATGCATTTTTGTCACCATTAAAGGAGTTCCTGGGAGGCCAGTGTTGTCACGTTCGAATAAGATGTGTGACTACAACTAAATATGGGTATGGAAAGGTTCTTTGTTGTAGGAGATTTATACCCCAGGTGAACAAGCCTAAGATTTTTTAGGACTCTCCATTTCAAGTTTTTACAAAGTATATTCATGCGGCAATGTGAGGCGTTCAAGCCAAACCGGGACTTGTGATGAAATTTCTGTCACCAACACCACTTTCTACAGTCCTGACTTGCTTCAAGCCTTCACATGTTTGAGCCATTAAAGGAGTTCCTGGGAGGCTAGTGTTTCAGATGTGAAGCAGGCAGTCTGATCATGGCTCCAGCGTACTGAAAAAACTTTCTACCTTGATGGTGTCCAAGCACTAGTGAAACACTGGGATAAGTGCATTAGTGTATCAGATCATTATATAGAGAAATACAGGGAGTTTTTACTCTCATAACTGTGTTCTGTTGTTCAGCACGATCGGAAGTCCCGGTTTGATTGAACACCCCTTGTATTTCTGTCCATAATCTTGCTTGTCTTAAAGCAGGTCCTACAGCTTGTCCTTCAGAAAGGTAGCTAAGTGCATTAATCCATGCATTCAATTATTTTAGATTTTATGGATATTGAGATTTATAGCTCCAGTGCAGAAAAAAAGGGCAGAATTTAGAAATTGTAGAAATTAGACAACTGGTGTGATCTGTCCTGCTTCACGATTTCTGCGACAGCAGCTTAGCCAAGCTCTTTCTTGGAAAGTCGCCATTAGTTAATTTCCACAAGCACATTATTATATCATGTCAGATCTTCACTTATCATCAAAAGTCAGTGTTGGTTCTTATCTATGAAGCTGCGTCTATGGTTTCTCTCATTATCTTCCTCATCATTGACATTTACATTAAGGTGTTACACTCTTATCCAGAGCGACTCACAAAAGTGCTTTGAAGTTTCCGTTATTGGACGGATCGTTACACCGGGTTACTGGATCATCAGCTGCTCACTTTCACTTCAGTCAGATGAATCCTTCACACTGAGCAGATGACAATTGTGATTAAGCTATTTCTGTGTTTTGTTAAGCAGCCCTCGAGAACTGAGCTCTGATTATAGGTATATTTCAATTAAAACACTTTGAGTAATTGCCGATTCGTGTCAATTAATTTGTTTGCTTTTGGTGTTTGAGTTTGGCGATTGAAGCTCAGCTGGAAGTTAGGCGTGAAGGGCGAAAAAACAAAGGGCGTTCGAAATCCGACACAAGATCACTGAAGTAAACAAATTACATATGCGTACATTCATTCAAAAACGAACCCCTCCCCCTTCCATTCATACACAGCTGATAATATATCCGTGCGCTTCGCATCCATCCGAGTTGATTCCAGCCTCTGCGCTTCACGCTGGAGGAAACCGCTGCTAGTCAATCTGTGGCTAGAAATCGAAATAAAGGCATCAACGGGTTTCATTCAGGGGATTCCTGTTAGCTCTTCATGGTCTTCTGATTTGGAGGACATTCGGGCACATTTGGATCACTAAATAAAGAAAGAAAGAAAGAAATAGTCCCACGAGCAGGATAAAGCAAGATGGGCGCCGCTTTTCTCTCCACCGGATGACGCGAGGCGCGGATCGGCGAGCGCCTCGGCTATTTTTAGCTCCCCGTGGCTGCTTGGTTTTCAGCACACGTTCAGAATGCAGCAGAGAAGAGCGAGGCCCCTCGTCTCAGCCTCTCCCCTCACTGAGCGCCGCCGCCGTGGCCTTCCGAAGGAGCTCGCGTTGTTTACAACAGCAAGTTTATCTACATTTTATGTACAGACGCTTGCCGTGACAAGGTAGGCGGCTTTGGTGGCAGTTTGGTGGCACCGGTGTGACGGGGAGAAAAGGCCATGTGGCAGTGGTCGTCAAGTTACATCACATTAAGGGGAAGACGTGTAAAAGAAGGGCCACACGTACGTTTCCTTGTCTCACACCAGCATGCAAACCCAGGGAGACGCGTACGTCAGACATCGCTGGGCGTCCGTGCCCGCTGTGCCACGCTGGCCGGGATGCAGCCGCAGCACACCATCCAGAGCGCCTTCTGGATCTCTTGGTTGCGGAAGGCGTAGATGACGGGGTTGATGATGGAGTTGTAGGTGGCGGGAACCAGCGTGGCGTAGGTGTACAGCGGAGGGTAGGTGTAGTCGGCAACAAGCGAGTAGACGGTGAAAGGCATCCAGCATGCGGCAAATGTTCCCAGGATGATGGCGAGCGTAGAGACCCCTTTGCGTGTCGTGACGTAATGTGGCGTGGCAGCCAGGAAGTGGTGCTGCACGGCGATCTGGTGCGCATGCCGCATTACGATCTTGCAGATTTGCACATAGAGCTGCAGCATGAGCCCGAACAGCAGCAGGAAGGACACCGACAGGACAGCAACATTGTTCTTTGTGAGCGGCCGCACCACGCTGCAGGCGTCCTCCTGACTCAGGCAGTTTACCCCCGTGACGGGTAGCAGACCGAGGCACAAGGACGCGCCCCACAGCAGCACCAGCATGGTGTAAGTGAAGGCAGCCGTGCGCTCCGAGTTGTACGTGAGTGCGTAATACAGCGAAAGGTAGCGGTCGATGGTGATGGCCAGCAAACTGAAGACAGAGGCAGAGAACGAGGCCACCACCAGGCCGATCGTGAGCAGCTGGGCCGAGTCCGAGTGCAGCAGATAAGCAAAGGTGAAGTGGAGCACCAGTCCCACGCCGGCTAGCAGGTCAGCCAGCGCTAGGCTACCGATCAGCAGGAACATGGGAGCGCGCAGAGCCGGGTTCTGCCAGATCACCAGGACCACCAGGGCGTTCTCGCAAGCTATCAGGGTTCCCGACGTGCACAGGACGATGTCCCACGGGTTCACCAGCAGCTCAGCAGAAGACTCCGGGGGTAAAACAGCGGCCGGGGGAGGCGTTCCAGCCGTCAGGTTCTCACTGCTCCCGCCACCACTGCTGACCCAGCCGGGGTCAGGGTTCAGCCAATTCGGGGTGACTGACACCTGCTCGCTCATTGTGCCTCCCGTCTGAAAGAAAACATAGGTTTCATTTTTTACATGACTGACACGGCCAGAAAACTTAACCATTCAAGGAGAAACTTTAACTTTATCTTTGGTTCTGCAAAAACATTTAAAGGTCCTGTGTTTTTCGATTTCTTTAACAGGTTCTTTGGGTTGTTTAATCTATGACTGTGTATCTATGACCTGGGATAGGCTCCAGGTCCCCGTGACCCTGAATACAGAATAAAGCGGTATAGAAGATGAGTGAGTGAGTGCATGTCTTTGGACAGTGGGAGAAAACCTGATTACTCAGAGGAAACCCGCCAAGCACAGGGAGAGCATGAATCGAACCCTTGTGGCCGTCGTACAGTCCATATATAAGGAATATAGATCTCCTGTCTTGAAACCTAAAAGATTCTGGTCAGAAATGTATTATGATTATTATTGTTATTATTGTTATTAGTAGTAGTTTAATATTTCTAAGCCGTGATTTGGAGACATACAGAGACTAAAAGTTGCAGTCCTACCAAAATGTATTCAGTGAGGAAAATGACACACCATGCAAATAAAAGTCTCGTGTTCTTACCATCATCATCATCATCATCATCATTAACAGGCTTTCTGAAAGCATTACTAATGTTGTACAAATATCACTTTTTACTCTCGGTCTTGCTGTCAGTTAATTATATTAATCTTAACACTATTATGCCATTATAATAGACCTTTTCATCTCGCGCTCTTGACTGCAGAACACTAATCTCTGGTACAATCACATTTCTAAATGAGAAAATTGTTAAAATTTGAGCAGGATTGGACCTTATTTGATTTGATATACAGTACTGTGCAAAAGTCTTGACACCCTCTCCATCATTTCATTATATTTTGCTTCCAAAGATCCAGACTTTCATTTATTTTTAATGTAGTCTTAAGGAATAGTTCTCAAGAAAATGTAATATTGCAAACTATCCCTAATTTTAATTTGAAACAGTTGAACTTTAACACATCTCATTATAAAGGAAATGTTATGACACGTATAAATAGTCTCTCTGGAACAATAAAACCCTGGCTGAAGCCCAGATAGACAGCATGCATGATGCACGCAAGAAGTCACAGTCACCCTCAACCTCCCTCATCTGGACCAGTATTCCTTTCATATACTGTATGGTTCAGTCCACACAACTACAAGTTCAAAATAAACGTTACCCCTTTCATACCCCTAGGGCAACATGAAGTAGACAAAGAAATGCAAATCATTTCCCAGTTTGTTGTTATTTTATCCTGATCACATGCTTCATTATAACTAGGACACCAAAGTCTGGACCTCAGTAGTTTAGGCTTTGGTCATTTTATTTGATTAATTTATTTTACCTTTCACGTATCTCATATCAAGTTGTCTAGTGCACACTGCTGACCGGATAAAGCCACAGGCTCCACAGCTGGCTATAAATAAACACTCAACGCCAGGTCAGTTTTAGGTTTTTTGTTTGTGCATCGTTACTTTATTAAAAAAAATTAAAAAATGAAAGGGAAACCTACTTTTTGAGATTTTTAAAAATGAGGGTTTTCCGATTTATTGATAAAATCCCACATTGATGTAACCTCACTAAACTTTTGAGCTGATCACAAGTATCATACAAGCACAAAATAATTTGCATGAATGAGGTGATGGAAAAACTAAACCACAACTATTTGTATTATCAATTTGCATTCTAATATACAATCTTTTGTACTGACATTTTGATTATGGCTGGAACGAGATATAACGACACAGAGGTCTACAGACTCAAAAGGTGTTTTTATAGAAACCAAATAAGAATGTAGTTACTAGAAAGGTTAACAGGCTCAATTTGTGACAGAACTCGATCGTTTTAAAAAGCAGAGAAACAGAGTTTCTCATATTTTATATGTAACCGGTTCTGACTGCATTTTGTGAACAAACTGATAAACAAATTAAGAACATAATGCGGTGGCATATGTCACGTAGAGCTTTTAACCTGAAATTTGGCTTTTGAGTTAATATACATAATTTTCTACAATACATTAACAAATAATTTCTCATATCTAACATTTTACAATAACTGGACGGTTGTAGTAGTTATTGATTATTAATCTGAATAAAATCTGCTCTGTTCTGTATCACGTGGAGACAGTTCCATTTTTCAGTTCAATTTTATTTCTATAGCGCTTTTAACAATGAGTGATTGTTGCAAAGCAGCTTTGCAAACAAAATATGAACATGAATGGGTTAAAAGTAAACTATAACTATAATATTGTCAGTTTGTCCCTGATGAGCGAGCCGAGGGCGATGACGGTGGCATGGAAAAACTCCCTGAGATGTCAAAAAAAAGCAACCATGAGAAGAACCAGACTCGCCAGGGAACCCATCCTCATTTGGGAGGTTAAAATACACTATGGACTAGTTTAATATAAAACTATCCACTTTGTCATTTTAAAGAAATAAAAAACGGTCAAGAAATCAACAGGTAACATATATGCTTGTCTTGTAGCTAATAGTCTTGTGTTAAATATAGCCTGATTCAGCCTTGTATTATATTATATTATATCATATTATATTATACTATACTAGGGCACATTATTGCAGCTGGGACCTCACTCAGATTTACATCCTAGTTTCAGCCCTGATCTTGATGCATGACGCAGAGGGGGCCCGGAGCCTATCACAGGAGACCGAGAGCATGAGGCCGGTACACCCTGGACGGGGTGCCAGTCAGGGCACACACATACACACTCATTCACACACTATGGGCAATTTGGGAATGTAGATTAGTCAAATCTGTATGTCTTTGAACTGTGGGAGGAAACTGCCTGGAGGGAACCCATCAACCACGGGGAGACCATGCAAACTCCATGCATAGAGACCTGAGATGGGACTCGAACCCAGGCCTTGGAGGTGCGAGGCGACAGGGCTAAAAATTACGCCACCATGCCACCTCATGGTCTCTCTCTCTCTCTCTCTCTCTCTATATATATATATATATATATATATATATAATGATTATTTTTTTTAAATCTCTTTCTAGTTACACAGAAACCATGGGGATTGCTAACTTTGTTGTATGTTTCTATGATTTTATGGTGTAGACTGTAATGACAAGCCTTGATGCTGGTAAGGTGCAGCAATTAAATAAATAATAAAAAATCACTAAAGATGGCACTGCTCTGTCACAGCCAGCATCAGTGAGATTTTATATGTGCTCTTACAGCACTGTTCTGCAATTATTATTATTATTATTTAATTGAAATTTTTAAGCCTTGTTTATGCATAAACCTTTTTAATGGTAAAACAAATAATCATGACAATGTGTGCATAGATTATTTCTGGCCTGTTTAGTGCATGCAGTAAGATGCTGTTCTGCTGTTTGGGATGCAGCCTTTAGATCATCCATCCATACAGCCACCCATGCATGCATGCATCGTCTTTAAAAAAAAAAAAAAAAAAACACCTGACCTTTAAAATCCTCATGTAAGAAAATAAGAAATAAGTCGTACCTTGAAATCCTGGAGGTCGAGGGCGCGCGATTCAAGCGCGCTCGCGACCTTGTTGCGTGTCCATGTCCCCCCGGCGGCGGTGCCGCAAAAAAAAAAGAAGCGCGCTCGTTTATCACCGGGCTGCAGGCGCGAGCGCAAGCCGCTGCACGAGCATCCTCGCAGGAGCGTCCTTCGTGCACGAGCGCGAGAGAAACCGGATCTCTTCTCCTCCTCCTCTCACACACACACACACACACAGACACGGACACACGGAATTACTGCGCTGGGGGGAGAAATAAAATCACAACCAAGCTCACTAAAGGTCGCAGAGACACGGAGGAGTGACGCTTGTGTATGGTTGCCAGATTTATTTTTTCCCGTTTAACCTATATTGATCACAATTTAAATATGTTTCAAAAGAAATCAGAAATCAAAAGAAATTAAATTTAGCCTGTGCGTGAGAAAAGGAAATAGATGTATGATTATATGCACTTAATAATTAGCGTAATCGACCAATCTGGCAACCCTGGACTGTGTATACTGTATATTTTTTGGGATTGGAACTATTCTTTCAATCTCGTACAGTATGATTTAAACTTTTCTTTATTAAGATTTTTAAGACACATGCAAACCCTCCTGCAGAACCTTCTTAGATCTTTTATTCATATAGAAAGTAACATTTATTTATATACAAGGCTTTATGTGCAATCTGGCAACCCCCAAGACTAAGCATATAGGATACGCGTGCATTCATTCATTCATTCTCGCACAGTGTGCTAAAACTTCTTGTCTATTAGGATTTCTACTATTCATGCAAACCTTTCTTAGACCTTTCATTCATGTATTAGTCTTTCTCTGCAATCTGGCAACCCATGACTAAGCATACAGTATAGGATAAGCATTCACTCATTTATTCATTTTTACATAGTGTCTTAAAACTTTTAATCTTTGTCTGATTCATTAACATTTTTTTAATTAAGAAACATTTATTCATATTCTAGTCTTTCTTTAAAATCTGGCAATTGCAAGACTAAGTATTAAGGATAAGCATTCATTCATTCTCACACAGTGTGCTAAAATTTTTAGTCTTTAGTAGGACAAACCCTACTTATGCTTCATGCAACATTTCATTCCAACTGTGCAATATATTCATTCATTCATTCATTCATTCATTCATTCATGTTTTTAGCTTCAGTATGCTCATTACCATAATCATCACGGAACATTGGGCACATGGTGGTGAACACACACCCTTAATGGAACATGAGAACACTACAGTGCTCCATGTACATGCACACACACAAACACACATACGATATACAGGTACATCTAAAAAAAATTAGGATATCATTTAAAAGTTGATTTATTTTAGTAATTCCATGCAACAAGGGAAACTCATATATTATATAGAATCATTTCACACACACTAATATATAATTGTTTATTTCTTTTAATTGATGATCATGGCTTACAGTTAATGAAAACCCAAAATTCAGTATTTCAGAAAAACCCAAAATTTCGGAAAATTAGAATATGACTTATGACCAATAAAAATAAATAAAAATAAAAGATTTTTAACATGTGTTGAAACACTGAAAAGTATAAACTGTGGTTATTTGTGCACCTTTTTCGAGCAGATTTTTCCTTCCATTCAATTTTCCATTAATGTGCTTGGATACAGCATTCTGTGAACAGCCAGCCCACTGAACCAGACTGAGAGACTATTTAAAAGCTCAGGAAACCTTTGCGGGTGTTACTTTAATTAGCTGATTAGAGTGTGTCACCATGAGTTTCCAATACTGAACTTCTTTACAATATTCTAATTTTCTGAGATACTAAATTTTGGGTTTTCAGCTCTAAGCTATAATCATCAAAATGAAAAGATAAAAACTTGAAATATATCAGCCTGTGTGTAATGAATCTACTGTATATAATATATGAGTTTCACTTTTGAAATTGAATCACTGAAATAAATCAACTTTTCAATGAAATTCTAATTAATTGAGATGCACCTATATACAGTGTTTAGCGCATGCACTAGTATATATCAACCAAGGCATGACATAGTCAGTCCACCTACTGTACGTACTGTACTGATTAATAGATTAGCAAAGCAAGCTCAAGTTCAAAATTGCACTATTTCTAGTGCAAAAAAATGCACTTATCCCAGTTTTTCACTAGTGTTTGGACACCATTAAAGTAGAAAGTTTTTCAATACGAGGATGTTCCTTTGTTATACCTAGTTTTAGTTAGTTTCGAAAAGGACTGACATATTTAATGCACAAGTCATTGTAGTAGTAATCACAAAATCACTTCAATATGATCCATCTTTTTTTCTTTTACTTGTTATTTTTTGGCTCGTCATCAGCAGCAACTAGTTTTCACAGTGTCAGTTCTGAGTGGGTGTTTTTTGCTGAAGCGTTCTAACAGATCGCATTTTCTTTTGAAAGTTGCTCACTTAGCCGCTCCCCTGTGACTGCCTATTCTGAGAAGGTGCTATTATCAGCGGGCTGATCTGTGTCATCCAATCTCTCTTGGGCAAGCATAAGGATTTGACAAGGGACTAATTGTGATGTCTAGACCATTCAGAGCAACTCCAAAACTGTAGCTCATGTGGAATGTTCAGGGGTCAAGACATACCATGGTGCCGTGTAGCCACAGACCGGTCAAGGTGCCCATGCTGACCCATTTCCAGAGCCAAAAGCACCTTTAATAACCATGCGAGCATCAGAACTGGACGATGGAGCAATGGAAGAAGTTATATGACGTGAGTCACTTACCTGGGGAAGAGATGGCACCAGGATGCACTATGGCAAGAAGGCAAAGAGTGTGAAGCTCTGTTGGTGAACCTTGGCACCTTGGCCACCAGAAACAATGATGTTCCTCATGGGAGTGAACACATTGAGCAGCATAATGCACCCTGACACACTGCGAAAATGGTTCAAGTATAGTTTGAGGAGCACATCGAGTTCAAGGTATTGATTTGCTTGTCGAATTCTCCAGATCTCAGTCCAATCGAGCAAAAACAAGTTTGATCCATGGAGGCCTGAACTCGCAACTTATAGGACTTTGATGATCTGATCCCGACCTGCTTCATGCCAGATAACACACACACCTTCAGAGGTATAGTGGAGTCCATGCCTCGACGGGCCGATGCTCTTTTAAGCGGTAAAAGGGGGATCTATACTAGTGATGGGTCGTTCATGAACCGATCACTCTTTTTGAACGTGACTAGTAGTCAGAGAGTGATTTGTTCTTTTTCCAAGATTTATTCTTCTTCCTAACATCTATAAAAAGGTTCATGAGTTAAGTACAAAGTTCTGAGTACATGACAGGATGAAATAAAATCATGGTTAGGAGTTCTAATCTAATCATTTGGATTCGTCACTTAGCCACGTCATACTTAATTGGTGTACTTAAGTGAATAATGTAAACGTCAACTGGTGTGCATTTGTCTCTTGCTGATCACATGGCTCTGTGACGCACAGGTTCTCAGGAAAAAATTGCTTTCTAATGTGAAGGTTGAGTTAGCAACACAACTGGCTTATCTCCGCTACACGCTACAGATATATTAATCCCAGGATAAACAAGTCGCACGTGTCTCATTAAGCATCACACCGCTCGGTGTTCCTCTGAAAACTCACTGGAGGCAAACTAATGAGCTCTTGAGCATTGAGAGGCCTCTGTCAGAATCATGAGTCATCTCTAGACAAGCCAAGGTGTCGTTCAAAAAAACACCACACACACACACTCACACACATCGAAGTTCCCGATGGAGCCGCTGACGCAGGCCGGCAGTGAGGAGGTGGAAATTAGATTAGATTTCTGCGACCCAGCTCAGAAAGCAACAACGGGCCAGAAACACAAGTCCAGTGATCACAGTGTAGTGTGTACACATTCTGATTGCAGTAAATCAGCCTCGACATGCTTGGTGTTCATTAGATTTGATTTTCAGTACTGTGACAATGATTTGACAATGCAGTACTGTGAAAAAGTCTTCACCCCCTCCTCATTTCTTCACAGTTTATTAAATTAAATCACGTAGATTAAATTAAAGAAATGAGAACAAATGTTTTACTGTGACAGGTTGCAAAGTGCTTAAAGATACAATTTAATTTTTGTTTTATTTATGCAATAACCTCAGCAGCAACCTCATTTCCCCTCTCGTCTGTTCCAACCACCCAGCATTCAGCATCAGCAGTACACTAATCACCAGCATGAACATCTGTCCTCATCTGCACCTGTTTCTCACTGGTTCATGCCTTAATTTGTTTTTTAATGCACTGTGTGGCTTAGTCTGGGTCTCTGAAAGCAAAATATGAAGACTTTTGCAGATTAATGTATGTCAACTGGCTGAAATTATAAACGTATGATATTCCAGGTGATTTTGTTCATATTCATAGACAGATTGTTCAAACCTGATTAAATGGACTCGAAATAAAACACTGGTATTCGTCTTAATTTACATCTCGATCTGTACACTTTATTTCTTTTTCTTTAAAACAGAAAATGATTTCACAACAGGCCGTCTCAAGCAAACCCTCACACAAACCTGCCAAACACCTACAAAACGGTATCAAAAGTGCACCATAGTGTTATACATATTTTCAATGTTTCGATCTTTTTCACCTATATCCGTAATTAATATTATTATAATTTTATAATATTTATACAAATACCACTATGTACAAGGTAGAAATACATAAACCCACAAATAGCCCCGTATGTTCAGTTTATAGCCCCTCTCCTCCGTTCAGGACGCGCCCCCTATATTCCCCATGCACAAGCCTTTTGTCAGAAACTCAGGCTTATAAAGGTTGCAGCATGTCAGGACTGTCAGTGTCACAGAGCCGGGTACAACAAACACATTTCAGCCAGTGCGATTAAACATTCTCACGACGTACACACAATGCTGTAACTGCATCACATCCGGACTGCTGCAGGGGAGGGGGATGATGGGGTTAAGGGTCAGGGGGGGTTTGGGGTAGGAGGTTAGGGAGGGGGGTGGTCAGCGTGATCTGATGCAGCCTGCTCAGGGTTGGGACTCGGCAGGATTTGGAAATGCAGTCCGGCATGTTCCGCAGGGTTCCACGAGGGGAGAGGGCGGGTGCTGAACAATCTCAGTCTCTGGATTGGTAGAACAGGATGTAGCCCGACTCTGAGTTCTTGGAGATTTCAGAGGTTAATCCGTAGAACTCCTCTATCGCCTGGGCGTCGATTTTCTGTGGACAAAACAGAAATAAATAAATAAACATTTAATTTTATTGCATGCCACCTGTAGGATTTTAAAAGAACTAAAAAACTTGAACCACTTCAAATGCAAACATGTAGAAATTAAAATATAATAATAAAAAGGAAAAAGGAATAAAAAATAAAAAGGAGTGTTGCAATACAGGAATCACCACACCAAAAAAATCGCGATACGCCACTCTCAATCTCTACTTTCTACTATATACAGGCTGTCCTCTACTTACGAACAAGTTCCGTTCTGGGAGCATGTCTGTAAGTCGGATTTGTTCTTAAATCCAACAAAGTCAGTCTCATATGACTTTGACACGAATATATGATGTTATGCCTACGAACCCACTTGAGTAAATTTCTGCCTTTTCCCCCACACTGCCAGCATGTAGCCAAGGAAATGAATCTCACTGTGAAATGTGCCTCTGTGCCTTTAAATCGTGAGGGGAATCCTGGACGCCATTTTGTCTCAGATTTCCCCACTCTGTTTTCTTTGCATTTTGAGCTGCTTTCCACTGTATTGGACTGCAAACTCTGTTTTGTTGAGGGTATTCCGAAATTAGGATTATTCTCCATCAGGACAGCTTTACAGGACAGACATTTTCTATCATCTTGCTCCCGGAATGATTTATTAAAACCGGTGAGGCCGACTCATTTCTCCCGCACCCCCACACGTAAAATATACCGGACTCACTTATACATTCACTTACACACTGAGAATATTGTATACAATTGTAAATATTGGTATCTGGTGCACTGCATTGTCTATTTTTTGTACAATACATGTGAGCTACTTCCGTTGAATAAACTGGAATTAGACCTTCGGTTTGTTCGTATCTATGGAAATGTTTGTAAGTCGGGGACTAACCTGTACTGTATACATGCATCACATGGAGCTATGACTTTTTTGTCCAACATTTTGATTTTAAAAAATGTATCATTAAATAACAAAGTGTGATTAAATTGCATAATCGATTCTAGTTCCCATCTTCTCCAGAAACCTAAGCAGGAACTAGAACCATGTTTTCATACATAGCACCAGTTTGGACACACCTTTTAACTCTTCTTTCCTCATTTTTACTTCTTTCTACACTGTAAAACAATACTGAAGGCATCCAAAATATGCAATAATCTCCTTTAAACAGTTGATACTGAGATGTGTCTGCTAACTATGCTCTGTGAAGTCTTTATAATGGCTCTAATCTGAGGTGCTGGTAACTAAATGAACTTCTCCTCTGCAGCAGATGTAAGTTTTGGTCTTGCTGTCCTGGGAAGGTCTTCATGAGAGACAGTTTCATTATGGACCTTAATGGGTTTTGCAAATGCACTCGCCAACACTGTTCTTGCAAGAACTCTTACAGAACAGCTGACCTTCATGTCTTAGAATAACAACTGTTTTTATTGTTGGTTAATTAGCTAATGCTATATGTGTTACTTATAATTTTAACATCTATAGTATTGTTTTGGAATGTACAAAATAAATCACAAAACAAAAAAACATTGAATTAAGAGGTGTGTCCAATCTCTGTACTGGTACTTTACAACCTCTCGTTAAACCTGTATAAAGACTTTATAAGGAAAAGTAAAGCTTGGATGGAGTGGAGGAGATTGCTGGGGACTCTGGAGAGTCTTAAATACCCAGCGTCAATGACACCAGTATGAAGCCGAGTCCAGGATATGTAAATCAATCTTTTTTTTGAGTCTCAGGCTTTCTTCTTTATATTTCTGGGAGTCTCTCTCACCACTGGAACATCTGGTTTCCTCGTTAAGTATCCAAACCGAAATCTGTATTTCTGTAAAGCCTCCGCTCAGACATATGAACAGAACTGAGGAACGTTTATCCGCAGCTGATCTCACAGACAGCTGAATTTAATTACCTCTACGATGTCATCGTCGAAGAGCAGCCAGAAGTCGTGACTCTTGACGATAGCGATGTAGTGTCCACGATTGGGCCCGCTATCAAGAGGAAAATGAAACGCATTAATCACTGTGAAGTGTTGTTCACTAGTACAAGTCAGCTAAAAAAAAATATATATATATAAGGAGCTCGATCACGAGTTTGCCAAACCGACCTCCCGCAGTGCACCACCACGGCGACGAGGTCGTAAAGCCTCTCGGGGTTGGTCGCGTCCCCGGACGTGTTGAAGAGGCGGAGCTCCAAAGGGAAGACCACGCGGTAGCTTAGCTTAGTGTAACGCTGGAGCTGCTCCATGTATTTAAACCTCTTCAAGTGCAGGGCTAAAATCATGGGCAGCTTCTTCACCCTCATCCTACGACACAACACACACACCCACACACACATTTACTGTAAACACACAGAGGCTACTCTACTCCTAGAGTGATAAAATTGAACAAACGCTCTTCTTTACCTTTTGTGTGCCTCCTGTTTACTCCGACATTCCTCACAGTAGTATTTGTATTCACTACACAGGGTCTCCGTATTACTGAAGCCCCTGAGGACAAAAAAAAAAGTGGGAATTAAAACACAGTTCGGGATTAACCCGTGGGCTGACGTGCTCGCTGATCTCATGATTAAAAACAAGTCAAAAGGAAAAAAACCTGAGGCAATGCGTGATTGAAGTGTTCTGCTCGACATCCACAGACAAATCCAAAAAGTCCTCGTCCTTGCTGCTTATCTGCACAATTAAAAATTTTTTTTTTAAAAAACCTTCAATGCATAATTAGCATAACCGGTGAGATCACCCTCATGAGCATTAAATCCCACACGACCCGCCTCCTCGCGCTAATCCGGGTTGTCTTACCGTCTCGCAGGTGAGGCAGCGCGTCTCGTTGGTCAGCGTGCCCTGGAAGATCTCGTGTACCCATGTGGTGGACGGAGGCGAGCCGTTGCTCTTCTGCGAATCGAGCGTGCCGTTGGCCAGTTTGCCGTTCTGCTTGTCCTGCTTCTTCTCCTCCTGCAGCAGGTCGGCTATAGTGTTGAGCAGGTAGTTGAGGAACTCGTGCGCATCCTGCTGCATGTAGTTATCAAAGAGCTCTGCAGCACAGAGTACACGTTGGTAAACAGCACATCATTTAAAATATTTCAAATTACTTCTTTTCACTTCCGAAAAAAGACATCTTAAGTGCAGTCTATCCAATGCTGTGTATAATTCTTAAAATAAGATCATAATGAACCAAATAGGTGATTATTAAAATGTTAATAAAACTGCAAATGAAACAATTTCTTGTTCTGTCGGCAGAGAATTTTGCTTCTTTCAAGAAATAAATTCCTAAAAACTAGTAAAATTTTCTGCCAACAGAATAAGACATTTTTTTCATTTTTAGTTTCATTTTAAAACGTGACTAGAAATAAGCTTACTAAATCATATATTTAATTTGTTGTAATCAGGGTGTAACGCGTTACAAAGTAGAGTTAGAGTACTTGGATTACTTTTTTGATGTAACGAGTAATCTAAGGCATTAGCTCCGCCATTTAAGTACTTTTTTCAAAAATGTAATCCGTTATTCAGACGATTTATGTAATCCGTGAGCCAGACAGCAGTCATTCTCAATCCATTAGTGTGTGAGTGTGAAAGTCGTACTACAAGTCCCGCCCCCGATAACCCGCTCCCTCTGTTATACCCCTATCTCACCTATGCGGTTTGACTATGCGAGGACCGATGCGCGGAAAGATGGAAATGCAATCACAGCGCCAAAACTCGCGGTAAATCATGATGAACTGTACTTACGGCCACCGCGCGAAACCGTGTAAGTGAGATAGGGGTATTAGTAGTTAACATATTATGGGCCAAACTTCATTGAGTGATGATGGTAGAATAATTATAAAGGTCTTAACTAAAATAACATGCATGAGGAATCACAAAGGAGGAGTTTTCATGTTCTGCAATGGAAAAGTACTTGAACTAGTTACTTTAATCAGAAAGTAACGATGTAATGTAACTGATTATTTTATAAAGACAGCAATTTTGTAATGCTACTTTAAAAAGTAACATCCTTTGACACTGGTTGTGATCTTATTTTAAGAAATCGCAGACAGAAGACTAGATTAAAGAATATTTCACTTGCTGAGATGTTATTTTTTTGTAGTGGTCTTTGGTGCATTCCCTCACCATTCTCTTTGCGCAGCCGCGTGATGAATTTCTTCGGAGGGATGACGCCCACCTTCCTCTTCTGGTTGGCGATGCTGTGGAACAGGTCGGCCAGGCAGGTGAGCAGGTTCTCTTTACGGCGTGGCTGACTCCTGTAGGCCAGGATCTTCTCCCGGAACGGCCGGCAGAAGTACAGGGCCTGGAGGACCGAGTTGCAGTAGCAGGTGTTCCCGAACTGAAACCAAAAAACACGAGAGGGGCGTAAATACACGATCAATAATGCGGGCAACGAGAGGACGGGGTTAAACTCGAGCGTGCTTACGTTAACCAGTCCGAAGTAGTGCTCGTTGACAGGGAATTGCTCCGAGCCAATTTCTTTCTCCAAAGCGGAGGCATTGGCGCCCTGAAACACAAACACAAACATCTTAAACACTCCTGTATGTTATTTTGATTACAATGAATTCGAATCAAATCAGTAATTACATACTCAGCAAATCCGCCAAACAGGTCTCACTTTGCTAACACTGAGTGCACCGCGTCGTCACATTATTAGAGGCGTGTTAGTCCGACGGGCATCAGACACAAACACGCTCGCATGTTGTGCCAACAACCAGAGAGGAATAAACACTGGTTTCTGTCTACGTAATATGTTCTCACCTGCCTAAAGAACCGCATCGAGAGAAAGAACAGCTTTCTGCTTTACTGATTTCTTTTAAAAGACGTTCCACTTCTTCTTTCTCATCTTTTTTTTTGGTTGACGCTGCACTTAACCCTCATTCCTGTTTTCTGCATGTGGGTCAGATCAAGGCTTCAGGCAGACTTGTGACAATATATACAAAACAACAAAAAAACTAATAAATAAAATAATAAGAATAATAATGTAGACAGTAATGTTTGGGAAACAAAATCAAGAATTTATGAAATGCAGAACATTTCTGATTAACAGACAGATCTTCCTTCACCTCTTGTGTAAACTGTCTGCTTTGAGTTTTGAGTCAAACACAGGGACTTTATCACACGTCCTTGGAGCTGCGATTACATTCTTTATGGTGGTGATTTAAAGAGGGACGTCAAAGTGACAGCGTGTTAAAGTGCTTGACGGATTTTTTTTTTTTTTAGCCACACCCTCACCGACCCTGAAAGTAATTTTAGGAACTGTCCACTGCTCTTTCTTCGAACACGCGATCTCTGCTGAGCTGTTAAAACACCTCCTGATCAGCTAGCGTGTCTTTCCTCAACCAATACATACCCTCTGAAAAGACACCAAACCTAACACACACCTAGGATCCAGGTTATCTGCTAACGTGTGGACCGAGACACGCCCCCCTGGGGTGGGGCATCGACACTGTAGACGGCATTTAATTGCAAGAACGCAGCACAAGCACATGATGAGTCATCCAAAAAAAATAAAAAATAATAATAATCTATATATATATATGTCTATAAAATTAACATCACGACTACCTCTAAAACTAGTTATTTTATTTTTGCCTAGGCATACTTCCAGAATCTTACTATATTACATATTCTGCATGTTCACATTCTCCACATCCTGTTTAATTTACACGTTTAATTTAAACATTTTATATCTACCCTACCTTTCTTTCTTTTTTTCTTTCTTTTTTTTTAGGTCATAAACAGTTGTAGAAGCTTCATTGTGTCGTATGTGACAAATAAATTTTTTATTTCGAATTTTATGATGTCCGAAACACTCGTTTTTATTTCAAGATCAACTTTAAACACACACACAAACACACACACATATATATATATATATATATATATATATATATATATATATATATAAAAAAAATGTACAGCAAATGTTGCATATGAATCAACTCACTATTAACTTTTCCTCCAAATGGTAACATTATAATACAAGTCATGTGTTATGACCAGAATAAAATAACAAAAATCATTTGTTCTCACTAACTTACACACACAAGGAAAGAGAGAGAGGGAGAGATAAAGAGAAAGCAAGGTAGAGATAAAGAGGGAGGGACAGAGATAAAAGAGAAAAAGAGATGTAAAGATATACATATAGAAATATATATATATATATATATATAGATAGAGAAAAAGAGAGATATAAAGAGAGGGAGGGAGATAAGAGAGAAAGAGAGGGAGAGATAAAGACAGAGAGAGAGAAATAAAGAGAGGGAGAGAGAGAAATAATGAGAAGAGAGAAGGGTATGAGAGATATTAGCTGAGGTTAATAAAGCCACTTCTTCCCTTCACTCTGTACAACACACACACTGATGTCAGAGAGTCTCGAGCTTGAGGAAGTGTCAACACTACACAGATGGTACAGTCCGCCGTAGGGGTGGTCACTCGTATCCAGATTTACGACTCTTTCTGACAAGGGTGGGGAAATATATTTGTAGTTTACCTCTGAATATTATTTACCGGCTGTAATTCATAAGAACTACCAAATATTTTGTTTCGAACTTGTTTTCGTGAATGAAGTCTTGAACATGGGCGTGAGTTCCCCCTAAAAAGCCAAAGTGCGCCATTCGATGGTGTCACCTACACTACAGAGGCATCTTACACTATTGAGATTATTTGAAGAAAACTTCACATTATAGCACACGATAAGTGGGATTTCTCACAGATACCGTGAGATTTGACATCTTAAAAACAGACCAAATCTCGGTATTACTTTAAAAACACACGCAGTTTCGGCGCCGCCATTAGCGCACAGTCATATTTAATTTAGTGTTCCGGGACAAATCGAGGGAATAAAACCTCCATCACCACATCAGTAAAATCATATCTAACATAATTAATGCGATGTTTTAAAAGACAGAGCTTTGCGCTAGTGTTAGCTCTGAAGGTTTCATGCTAACCTGCAGCTTTAGCACATTAGCATGAAACCGCAGAGCTCCGCTTTGCGGTTAGAACTAAATCACTCACGGATGAAATCCCACCGTAAAGCACGATAAAACACGACATGTACTAGATTAGTTCACTGAAACAGCTTGTTATCAGGCCTCGGGACATTTTCAGATCCACACTCAACGCACAGGAAAAAAAAAACTGCAAGCAAGCAAAAAAACTGGACGCTAACGGAGCGCTAATCGCGCGAACCGGTGCGAGACAGCGAACTCTGGGGTTTAACTCCTGTTAAAAACGCAATATTCAAGTTAAATTCGCTTACCATGGTACAAAAAGAGGCAAATTTGGAAACTGTCATTAGGATTTCCATTCGGCCAGCGCCATCTTCCACCCAATCACCGCGCGGAGGCGAAACCGAGTACCCCGTCCGGGCCGATCGCACAGCCTCAGTGCTACGGGCTGTGTCCTAATAACACTGCATACTGAACTCTAGGGCTCTACATAGGACGCGGAAGTGGATTATAAGTTACGTTTAAAGAAGTGCACTCCTAAAGCGACCGGGTTGTAAATTGAAATTCCGCCACAATGGACAAGCCTCTGGGTCTTAGTGCTCGGGTTTTCAAATCAACCTGATATAAGCACCTGTATGATTGAGATGTTTTAGATTTAAAAAATAAATAAAATAATAATAATAAAACAACAACAGCATTTAATTCATTTTCTAATGCGAGTGCGTGTGTTTATGTGTGTGTTAGATGTACGCTTCATCAACTAACACCACCAATCCCATATTCTCAAATCCATTTTTACACAGAAATACGTTTAATCGAAAAGGTTTGACATAATATATATAGATAAATATAGACAAATGTTTGTGACATATTGAAACAGCATAAAGATAAGTTTTGTTCCCCGCACCGCATAGCGTCGTATTTACCTACAGTATATATAAAATCTTTAATTTTAATCAGGCATTTACTACAGACTCCTATTTTCCCCCTTAGAAGGCCGAGCCGCAGGACCCCGACTTTCTCTTTCCGCCCTAACCGCCATCTTGCGAGCAACCGGGGGTAAGATGTACTCCTGAAATTGTTCATAAAAATTGTGTTTTGCGCAGATTTGGTCGGTTTGTAGCGTCTTAGAAACGTGATTTAGGCTCGTCTGTCGTGTGTTGTTGTTAAAAAAGCGCAATCTGAGTGATATTAATTGAGTTAAATAGTAAATAATGGAGACGTGTAGCGCTCGCGTGGCTGAGCATGCGGATTAGCCGTTATACAGTATGCGCGTGAGATGAAAATGAAAAAGCTGTGATCGGATTTATTTCATTTTCATTAAATTTAGCTCGGTGTTAAAAATGTAAAAATGATTTTAGCAACATCCATGTGTTGGATCAAAACAGGCCTCATACAGTTCATACATGTGTATTAACGTTACTCAGCTCTGATATACAGCCGGGGCCAAAAGTTTTGAGTGACATTTTTTTTACCAAGTCTGCTGCTTCAATGTTTTTACATCTTTTGTCAGATGTTACTGTGGCATACTGAATTGTAATTACAATTACAAAGCATTCCATAGGTGTCAAAAGCTTTTGTTGACAATTACACTAGGTTTAGTTTAGAGTCAGAATTTGAAGTGTTGAACCTTTTTGATTAAAACCTCTGCAATTCACCCTGACATGCTGTCAATCAACTCCTGGGCCACGTCCTGACTGATGGCAGCCCATTTCTGCATAATCAGTGCTTGGGGTTTGTGGGGTTTTGTCCTTTAAGAATGATCAAGTTCTCAATGGGATGAATGTCTGAAGAGTTTCCTGGCCATAGACCAAATATTTTGTATTTATCACTTTTAAATTATGTCAAGGTACTCCATCATGACTCGTCACCAAACTATTCTTGTATGGTTGGGAGAAGTCCCTATCTGATGTTTTCATACCGTTCTTTATTAATGGCTGTGTTCTTAGGCAAAACTGAGTGATCCCACAATTCTTAGTGGGGCTGAGAAGCAACCTTACACATGAATGGTCTCAGGATGCCATTCTCTTGTCATGACACAGGACTGATGGATTAACTTAGGAGCCAGGATCAGAGCTGATCAGATTTGATTTAATAAAATTATATAAGGATATAGAAATACAACTAAGCAGTCTTTCTCCTGGGCCTTAATCATAATCAAAGTGACAAGTTTGTCCAGGGGCTGTTTAATTAAACATCGTACAAGTAAACTTTGAATCTGTATATCTCCAGACCCTTTAAATCCTACCCAGATGTCTGACATTTCTTTTTTTTTCCCTCTGTAATCCAGTACTAAGGCACCATGACGAACACCAGAGGCAAGAGGAGAGGAACGAGGTACATGTTCGCGCGGCCCTTCCGCAAGCATGGTGAGTGAAATCGTATTAAACACATGATCGATCTGATCATGAAAGTGTGCACGTTTATAATAGGATTATTATTATTTTTTTTTTAATTCACATTATCTTTACAGGTATCACTCCTCTGTCCACTTACATGCGCATCTACAAGAAGGGAGATATTGTTGATATCAAGGTAAGTGATTGCTGTAGAAAGAAATTACGTAAATTCCCTGTCTATAGACACTCCATGAAAAGTGTTTAATAATTCGTCTTGAAAGTCTATCATTTCATTTCACAGCCTGTTTAAACCCTGATATCTGCTTATAATAATTTTTATTAGGGCACAGGAGCCGTTCAGAAAGGCATGCCTCATAAGTGCTACCATGGCAAAACGGGCCGTATTTATAACGTCACGCAGCACGCTGTAGGCATCATCGTCAACAAGCAGGTCAAGTAAGTATGACACAACAGCTACTGCTACCTCACGTCATCGATATGTGCTATGATTCGAATCATGGTTTGAATTGCCAAAAACCACAAGCCTGTCCCGACACGTGTGTGTAGTGGAACAAACTAAAAGTTCAAATCAACCTTCTTATGCAGTCACTTTTTTTTTTTTTTTTTTTTTTTTTTTTTTTTTAATTGATTTCAAACATATATAGCAAAGCCAACATGTAGTGTGCATTTCACACACTTCTGTGAAGTGCTCATGTAGTGCATAAGTTCAATCTGTATTTATAAACCCCTTAGAAAATGGTCAAAAATGTCACTTTGGTAGAGCATGTTAGGGTGGTAGTTTGATCACACGGTAACAACCGCCGGAACGTATTACCCCATGTTCACTTTACCATGAGGACCTCTTTATGTCCTGTGTGGTCATTCATGTGGGGGAGACAAGTCCTCCTTATGCACCCTGGACAGACTGTGTCGTGTCTACACCAGATTGTCAATAAGGGCACATTTTATTTATTCTGTGAATCAACCTAGGGGTTGATTCACCTTTCATCTCATTCTCATCGAAGTTTCATGTTTTCTTCCAAAAAGGGGCAAAATCCTGGCCAAGAGAATCAACGTGCGCATCGAGCACGTGAAGCACTCGAAGAGCCGAGAGAGCTTCCTGCAGCGCATCAAGGAGAACGAGAAGAGGAAGCTGGAGGCCAAGGCCAAGAACTCCTGGGTAGAGCTCAAGCGCCAGGTACGCGGTGGAATTTATAGTGTTCATATCCAACAGGTTATAGATTAAAAACATTGATGCAGAATATTTGGATCCAGGACAGTTTAACATCAGGAGTTATCTGCGTGATGGATTAAGCAAGCATGGAGTTGTAATGTACAGAATTGATTCGATTTTTGCTAGTCAGTGCTGAGAAGTTTCGTAGATCTGTGCTTAAGTAATTTATTATAAATTAGTCACATGTCTGCATTTTATTTACGTTTGCCTTCCTGTTTTTTCTCTGCATAGCCCGCCGCCCCTCGTCCAGCCCACTTTGTCAGCACCAAGAACAACGTGCCCCAGCTCCTGGAGCCCATCCCTTACGAGTTCATGGCATAAATCTGCTGACTGAAATAAACCATCTTTATACACATACGTCTGTCTCTGGATCAAATTTTATTTTATTTTTTTGCTTCGTTTGTACATTCTCATGTAGTTATGATTTTAACTTCTGTTGAAGCAGGAGTAATGTGAAAATTGTTGCTGCATCAGTAATCAGCCCAGGTGACTCTACAGTACTTTTTAGATAACATGAAAAACTACAGTCCATGGTGCTTTTGTGCACTTTTCTAGCCATAGCTTTCAGAGTGATGAATGTTGTAATCTGATTGATTTTCTGCACTTTTGTGTACTGGCTTTAGTTTAATGGAAACAAAATGGTACAAGTTTTTTAAAATTTTTTATTTATTTTATTTTTAGCAATATATTAGTTACTACACTAGACGCATCTTTACATGAGTAACAGGCTTGTGTTATTAAACACGCTACCTGGTGGAATTAAAGTCACCATTTAAGAAAGGTCAAATTATTGGGTTTCATCAAGCAAAGAAAACGACTAAGGAAATTTGAAATGACTGGAACTGGGTTAAAGAATTCTGCAACACATTATCAAAACCTGTAAGGATGGTGCTTAACTGTCAACTTTGTGCAAGAAATGTGTTCAGAAAGAGAATAATGGATGGAGATCACTTAAGCACTTGAAGATGCATGTTAGTTTAACATGGCTGTAGTTTTGCACTGTTTTTAATTGTGAATGTAAGAGAATTTACTTACACATGCAATTTGAGACAATATGTCCATAAGAAGACCTTCTTTGTCTTTCGGCTGTTCCCTTTCAGGGGTCACCACAGCAAATCATCTGCATCCTCTTCTCTCACCCCAACTAATTTCATATCCTCTCACTGCATCCATAAATCTCCTCCTTGGTCTTCCTTTTGACCTCCTGCCTGGCAGTTCCAACCTCTGCATCCTTCTACCAATATGCTCACAATCTCTCTCATGAACTTGTCCAAACCACCTCAATCTGGCCTCTGACTTTATCTCGAAAACATTTAGTATGGGTTGTCCCTCTGATGAACTCGTTCTTGATCCTATCCATACTTGTCACTCCCAAAGAGAACCACTTCAACATCTTCATCTCTGCTACCTCCACCTCTAAGCTGTCCTGATTTGATTTGGCAAATGTTTTACGTCGGGTGCCCTTCCTGCCACAACCCTCTGCATTTATTCAGACTTGGGACTGGCAGAAGAAGACACTGGATTTTGACCCCCTGTGGTTGCATTTCCATAAGAAGACCACTTGTTGGTAAGATTCATCTGGGGGAATATAGCCTTATTTTAAAATGGATTAATTATTTCCTGCAAAATTCTATAAACAATACCCCATAATGACAAGATGAACGAAGTTTGTTTGAAATCAGGGGAAGCTCAGTGGTTAAAGCGTTGGACTACAGTTCAGAAGCCACCAAGTTGTCCCTGTTGGGCCCTTTTGCAGGGCCCTTAACCCTCAACTGCTCAGATGTATAATAAGATTATAATGTAAGTCATTCTGGATAAGGGCGTCTGTTCAATGCGAATGTCCATTCATGATTTTAAACTGATCATTTTGTCATTATTGGGGTATTTGTAGAATTTTGAGGAACAAAATTAATTTAATCCATTTTGAAATAAGGCTGTAACAAAAGACTAAACTGGAAAAAGTGAAGCGCTGTGAATATGCTAGGGAGCATAAAGACTGAACTTTAGAGCGATTGAAAAAGGTCATGTGGTGTGATGAGTCCAGATTGATCCTGTTCCAGAGTGATGGGCGTGTCAGGGTAAGAAGGGAAGCGCGTATGGAGGCAGTGTTATGATCTGGGGTTGCTTCAGTTGCTCAGGTTTAGGCTCAGCAACGTTATGTGGCAAAAAATTAAGTCAGCTGACGACCTGAATGTACTGAATCACCAGGTTATCGTATCTATGGAGTTTTCCTTTACTTACATTACATTTAGGCATTTGGCAGATGCTCTTATCCAGAGCGACTTACATTTTTTAATCTCATTATACATCTGAACAGTTAAGGGTTAAGGGCCTTGCTCAATAGCCCAACAGTGGCAACTTGGTGGTTGTGGGGTTTGAACCTGGGATCTTCCGAACTGTAGTCCAATGCCTTAACCACTGAGCTACCCCTGGCCCCTTTACTGATGGCACATGCCATATTCCAGGCCTTAAATAGTGAAAGTGACTCTGGGAGCATGAGGAATCATTTTTACACATGAACTGGCCACCACATGGTGTGCTGCAGTCAAAGCTAATAGTAAAGGAATTAAATCTTATGGTCCAAAAAAAGGCAGTGACCTGGCAGTGTATTTCAACCACTGACTATTTTTCAGTGAACACCAGGGGGCAGTGTTGGCAAGCAAAAAGCTTTTGCAGTTCTCCAGATGAGGAGTGTGAATGTCATTGGGATTGATGAGGACTTGAGGCAGTGGTGTGTAATCTTTCACTGAACTAAATTCTACCAACAGCACTGAGGATTTTCCTTTAATTATACCACACTGCTGTAGTGTGCTACATCTTTCATCTGATTATGTAGTGTTCATGAACTGCTCCGAGACTATTTTGGTTCTCTATTGTACCTTTTTTACTTTACTATGACAGGCGTTCAAGTCAAACCAGGACCTTTAATTGTGCAAAATAAAAAAAAGTAAAAACTCCCTTCATTTCTCTATATAAATGCTACATTAATACACTTATTCCCGTGTTTCACTAGTGCTTGGAAACCATCAAAGTGGAAAGTTTTCCCAGTACGCCGGACCCATGATCGGACTGCTTGGTTTACTTTTGAAAAGCTGGCCTCCCAGGAACTCCTTTCATGCCTGTTCCAAACATGTGGAAATGGCTTGGATGAGTTCCTGTACGGTGCAAGTGGTGTTGGTGAATGATTGTGTGTACAGTTCCAACAGACAGATGCGTCTCTTCCTCAAGTTCACAGGAGCGACTGCAGTGGGCTTCGAGCCATCTCGGCTGTGATCATCGTTCCATCATTTTAATGTTTTACTGCGGCTTAGTGTTTCATCACCGTACTCTGCTTGAAGTCTTCTGTAAAAGCCTTCACCCATATTTACCAAAAATGTCATCACAAGTCCCGGTTTGACTTGAACACCTCTTGTAATTAATATCAAAGGATTAAAGAAGCCCCACAGCAAACGCAGCATCCATCCGCTAATGTTACTCTGATTAGCAATAAATGATTTGTCTAGCAATGTTATGGATAGTTGGCATTTTTTTAAACCAACATTAGCCCTCATAAATGCACCCCAAAATCAGTGGAAAGCCTTCTCAGAAGAATGAAATCATAGTTATCATAGATACATTATATCTGCCAAAAATTTTTGGTGAAGGGCTGTGGTGGCTCAATCTGTTAAGGCTGTGGGTTACTGGGTCACTGATCGGAAGGTCGGGGGTTGCCATCGCCAAGTTGCCACTGTTGAGCCCTTAAGCAAGGCCCCTTAACCCCTTCTGCTCCAGAGGCGCTGTATCCTGGCTGACCCTGCACTCTGACCCCAGCTTCCTAACCGGGATATGTGAAATGTTGGTACATGTGGAACAGGATCTCAGATTTCAGTGAAAAGCCTGCTCAGAAATCTGACCGAAGATCAGGCAGATAGAAAATCAAAGTTTGATACTAAGGTGTGCACAAACTTTTGTACATATAGTTGTAGTTATATCTATGATAGTAGAGTACTTTAATCCAAACTGTATTTCTCCCTGTCAGGAGGTTGTGATTTCACCAATAAGATAATGACCACACCTACAGTATAAACAGCTTTTACAGTCTTTCTATTTCATGCCAACTCATCACATGGCACAAGCATGCTTTCACACAGTGCACAGTGGACTGTGGGTGGAAACCTGGAGAAAATCCACCAAGTACAAGGAAGAACATGTAGACTCCACTCACACGAGGTTCGAACCCCCATCCCTGGAGGTGTGAGGCGACCATGCTGGTCGTCAAGCCATCAGACTCGTCAACAGTGACACTTTTTCTTTGTTCAGAACACAGAAAAACATGCCCCGGTACATACATAAATCTTTCCACCATACTGTGAATACGCTGTTACTATAGAAACGATAACGTATTATAAACAATTTAAACATCGGTCACAGCTGACCAATCAGAACTGAGAATTCAACAGAGCTGTTGTGTGTCGTTGTATACACGAGATAATGCTCCTTATAATCTGGGGTGCCAATACTTTGGAGTCGAGTGTAAGGTTTGGTCTAAAAAAAAAAAGTTTAAAAGACAGTTTTATGACAGAATGTACAGAAACTGAGATTTGTCTGCTTGTAATGTGTGTGTGTGTGTGTGGTGTCCAGTGCATACACAAGCTCAGCTCTGTCTGTGTTGACGTTCTTTGTGTAACCAGAGTAGCTGAATGGTTGACTGGATATCTGACAAATATGTTATCTCGTCCCTGCTCAGTAAATTTACCCAATATTTACTTCAATTAGGGTTTCCTGAGATAGGAGCCACACATCAATGTGTCACACATCAATGTGTGTGTGTGAGAAAGAGAAAGAAACACACACACACATATATATGGAAAGAGATCTGATTTATGGACATTTTTACAGTCATATACACGAAACACTGAAATGGATTGGCACCCGGTCCAGGGTGTACCCTGCCTCGTGCCCTATGTCTCCTGTGATTGGCTCCAGGCCCCCCTGTGACCCCCTATAACAGTATACAGAATAAAGCGATATAGATGATGAGTAAATGAGGAGTCACATACAACATACTATCCTCACTGCTACTGTATATCATATCAGGATATGCAGTTTCTCGTATCATCCATTTTTGACCTCATGTGACATGAACGAATCCGTTCCTCTCATCCGAAGCTAATCGGCTGCACTGGCACATGTGTTGTTACACCTTTACCGGATACACAGGCCCGAGTGCGAGCAGGAGATGATAAGGCGAAAGGGTCAGCTTGTTTCTGTGAGAACTTTCAGGAACAGGCTGATAACCTCGGTGAACACTGCGCGTATCCGTCGAACACAGAGGGCAGATGATAGCGCGTCCTGTGCTATCACGCTGGTGTTGGTACAGCCACATATTTATCCAGCTGAATGCAGGTGACCAGGTCCCGCTGAAAAAGCTCAAAAGCCAAAGCAATCCATCAGCAGGTGACACGCCGACCTGTTATTGATAAGTCAATCCCTGCAAATGTTAAAAGGCAGAGTGTTAGCGCTAAACACCTGCTGAGCGTGAGCCAGATTTACCTGACTTCAGCTCTGATTCAGGGATAACACCAATAAGCAGTTTTCATATTTCTAAATTGTTCTACTCCACTTTTGCCGGTCGATATCTTTCTTTCCACTGAGCAAATAAATAAATAAATAAATAAATAACCTGTTAATGACAAATTCACTCATACTAACTGTAAGTCCTAGAGCAGTTGTTGTCAATGAATGTTAAAGAGAAACTATGACGTGTAATCTGGAAATAGTTAAAGCAACAGCAAGTCATTGATTATTCAATTAAAAATGAGAATTATTGGCTGCACTATAAGAGAAAAACATTTCAGGACATGGTTCATTCATTCATTAACCTTCTAATATGTATCCTGCACATGGCCGCAAGGGGCCTAGAGCCTATCCCAGGAGACTTTGGGTACAAGGCTGGGTAAACCCTGCACAGGGTGCCAATCCATTGCAGGGCAAACACGCCAATTCACACACTATGGGAACGCCACTTCTGCCAAATCTAGATGTCTTTGGACTGTAGGAGGAAACCCACCAAGGGGAGAACATGCAAACTCCATGCACACAAACATGAGGCAGAAATCGAACCCCAGTCCTGGAGGTACACGGTGTAAACCACTATGCAACCAGTTTGGTGCCACCTTGGACTTTGATGATATAGGAAATTCATAGAAAAGTTGCTGCCACCAAAGCAAAGTTGATTATTTTCCTATAACAACACCCCCTATTTTATTTAGGTAACTATTGTATACTTAAACATGCACCCCAAGTTGGATAAAAGTTATGAGGGTGGCATGTGCGCTGCATGCGAGTCAAAAAGATATTTCGTATGTTAGGTGACACCCATGGCAAGGTGCGAGGAAGTACCCTGAATTTCACACAGTTCCATGTGTATCCTTGAGAAAACTCAAGGCAGCGGAAGCTCAGCGGGTTAAGGCGCTTGGTTCCTGATCTGAAGGTTGGCAGTTGCAAATCTATTATAAATAGTTGCTTGAGAAGCATAAAGTGTTGTTTGTTAATAAATTTGATAGCAAATTGCTGCGGAATCAGAGAAGTAAAACACTCTCTACATTGTGTTTCAAGGAAAAACTGTGACACTGCATCACGTGACCTCATCCTTGATTATTTTCCTGTTACAGCATACCCCGAGATGGTTTATTTCTCATATGTTATCACAGTCCAACTATGATCGGCAACAAGCACATTGTACAGATTGTGTAACATGGAACTCAGCGAGTGGCACGTGACTCAGTTCTCATAGCAGCACCAGAGGAGCCAAGAGGCGCTGACTCATAAGCAGTTACTGATTGAATAAAGCAAGAGTAAATAGACTCAATCGAAGAGGAGGGGCAGGGTGTGTGTATGTGTGTGTGTGTGTGTGTGCGTGTGTGTGTGTGAGGGGGGGGAGTGATGTGGGTTTGTACTGGGGAGTGGATGAGAGCAGTCATGGAGTACGAGCTCCTTAATCATGCCTGCTTGACACTCACAGATTGAGGCCATCAAGCAGCGAGGCAGCCGTATCGACCTCGCGTTACATATTAACCACGGCGACAAGCAAACACGCAAGATTATGCGATGGATCCTGTCCAAGACATTGTGCTGTCTTGTCCTCTTCGTTCGCTTTTTCTACAGGGTCCATCACTAGTGTCTGTCTCTGTCCGTCTACCTTCTGTTGGATTGTATAAGAATGTAAAGATTTTAAGCGTTTTTAAAAAAAATAAACATTATGAATTAAACTCCAGCGCTGGCCAGGAGCCACTGTTTGCCTTTTTTCTTTAGCTTGGTGCTGGTTATCAGTGCAGAGCCATGGTCATTCAGATACAGAGACAGTTTTATTGATCCTGTCCACAAAAGGATTGGGACACCGCAGGACCGGATGGGCAGGAGGACGAGGAGGAAGGGCGGGGATTAGATAGCAGGAAGGTTGACTACAATGTTATTGTTCGGTTCGCAAAATGAATACTCACAACTAGAGCAAGACCGCATGGAAGTTCTGAGATTAAAAAACTACAAGCTAAATTACGGTTTTGATATAGCCTACACTAGCTACACTAACTACATGACACTGAGGAAAATCCACTGCAACGTTTTGATTTTATCGCGACGCTAATTCATCACACAGACAAAATTCTCACGGCTCACCATACTGTAGTTAATTTCAAGAAATATTTATCTAGCTAGCTCGCTAGTCATGCTACCTGGCAACAAAAATAGCTAGTTAACTGGACCAGCGATGCTAGTTTAAAAGTACCTCAGCTACTCCTACACTATTTAAAATTTAAATTAGGGGTTAGCATCACTACTTGTAACTAGCTAAAGTAGCATATAAACAATGAAACCCTGAGTTCTGATGCAAGTAACATCTCATAGTCAACTATAAGGAAATTCTACAATGAAAAAAAAAGACAAGAATGCACTAAGGAAAGCAAAACATTTTCTTATTTAAGGTTTTGAAGTTCAGCCTTTATTCATCACATTACTGCACAGTAAAATTCTTTATTCTTTGCATATCCCAGCTGTGTTAGCAGCCTGGAGTCAGAGCACAGGGTCAGCCATTATACGCCACCCCTGGAGCAGACAGGGTTAAGGGCCTTACTCAAGGGCCCAACAGTGGCAACCTGGTCAAAACTGGGGCTCGAACCTCCGACCTTCCGATCTGATGTCCCGCCCAGGGTGTACTGGAGACTCATACCAGTAATCCCAGGATAGGCTCTGTATCTGCGACAATCCTGAACAGGATAATGAAGATAGATGAATATCTGTTTACACCCACACTTAAAAATAGAGCTAAAATATTTTCTTGTTTTCCATCCCATATGCATTAGTGGATGCAAACTTTTACTTCATAACAAGATGTTGCCAAAACTTTATATGCCTGAGTACAACTTTCAAGTGGCGCAGCTTTACTTTTTAAGTTTATAATATCCACATTATCAAGTTATTTACTAAATTAAAAAATACATTTGATATTTTGGATGATTATCTACGTATATTGATTATCTTTATTGTGTTTATACCGTATATTAAGGCATTAAGGGTGCACCGTGTGTATTTACAATTTCATGATTTTAATATCAGTTCATCCGCATTATTTATACATTTTATTATTATTACTATCATTATAACCATCGGCTGTGGAGTCGACTAGGGTCGAGGGACGTCGAAAGATATAATGAGTCACCACTGAGATATAATGCTGATAAACAGGTCTGCTTTGGGACTTTATAACGGAAAAAGGCACACGGCTGCAGTAAATCAGACATATCAGTGAGCTTTACCAGTCACCAATAAACTATGATTGTGCATCATAAATTCTGTGTATGTATGTGTGTGGGTGTTATGTATTATTAGTCGATCACGAAGGGCAGTCCTTCAGACACAGACAGACGCATTCCAAGAGCCAGTTTTGACAGTTTAATACCCTCCATCAATCTTTGTCAGACTCTCCCTAAGACCTTCATCCCCAATCGCATGCTTTTACAAACCAGTTGGTGTAAAGAAGGTAGTTGTGACGTACAGAGATAAAATACTGTGCGACATCAGAGAGTTTCACTCAACAATTATATCTCCATGTTATCCAGTCCATTTTCACATTATTTTATATATTATATTCATCCCATTTTCCCAGTGCATAGCAAAATGCCCAGTGATATGTAAGGTAGATAGCAAATACGATATTTTGATACTGAGATCACTGAGCAATGTTCCCAAGCTTTTGAGATAAAAAAAAAAGCAATAAACGTTTGTAGAAGTAATGTTAGTTTTAGTTTTGCCAAGATAAAGAATTCAAAGACATGTTTTTATTATTACGAATCAGCCAACATTAACACCATGTTACATTAACACCAATTATTAATGACCCACAGGGACCAATGTCCAGATAACGTGGACCAAAGGCCAGCCTGTCCAGTTTGATCCCACAGAAAAGAAAAGAAGTAGCACAAATTGCTGAAAGAAGTCAATACTAGCCACAACAGAAAGGCACCAGAATACCCAGTGCACTACAGCGTGCGGAGGCTGCCAACCAGGCCACCAGGCTCCATAGATTCTAGTCGGATTGAGCAACCTTGGGATGTGCCAGATAAACAGATTCAACCAAAGGATCAGCTGCCAATGTTCTGGTGCCAGACACCACAGCACACACCAAGATGTCTTGTGGGATCATACAGTGAGATGCCAGAGCTGCCCCAGGGCACAAGGGGAACCTACACAATACTAAGCATATTGTTTTGTGTTGTAATGTTATGGCTGATCAGTGTACTTCCATCTCACGTCCAGCATTTAAAACATGCATCATTTGTGGACTTTGCCTATTACCCTGAAGTATTGCGTAAAGTGCTCGCCCTATCATCCAGAGATCGTGAGTTCTATTCCCGGGTCATTCTTTAACCTCTCGCAGCCGGAGGCCTAGAGAGAGCTGATTGGCCGAGCTCTCTCAGAGGGGAGGGATAAGAGGTACTTAGTGTTCCCACATCAATTACAGCCAATCAGGGGCGTCTGTGAGCTTGCGCAAGCGGAAGGAGCGGATAGCGCTGTCCTCCGAGTGTGTTATGCCGCCCCTAACGGTGCGTGAGTGAGCAGTTCGAAAAGATGCGGTCGGCTGGCTGGCGTCACGCGTTTCAGAGAAAACATGTGATAGTCTTTCGCCCTCCCGACTGAGTGGTAGTAGTAACCTTAATGTGTGAGCCCTCTAGTGACGGGGAGGAATTGGAAGCGACTAAATTAGGGAGAAAATCGTGGGGGGAAAAAAAAAGTATGAAGTATTGCCAGAGATTAATTAATGCAAACATATGTAAGGTGTGTTAATTTTAAAAATCACTTAATCACCATCATCATTTCGACTGCAGTGATGTTAACTCTGATTGAAAAGTGTTTGGTAACAATTTACATCTCTTCTTTGCAGAACCTGTTTCTGTTTTCTTGAACCCGTTTTTCTTTTTCTTTTCAACTCTGTGTCAAACGTGATTTTGTTTCCTCAAATATTATAATCCTCATCCTAGTCACGTGACAAAGGTTTAAGTAGAAGTTTGTCCAAATTGTTATGTTTTAAGATGGATTAAAAGAAGAAGTATTATTGCTTGTTGTGTCCACCACACCTCTGTATATTTATCGGTTAATGTTAACTGGCAGAGACGGACAAACACACACGCTTGATGTCTGAAGTTCTCTGTTTATTATCAGGAAAGAGGGCATATTTAAGCTTTTGGCCAGGTACCCTGTGTCACATACGTACCTGTACATCAAAAGAACAATTCATTTCAAAATACATTTGGATTTTCTTGGTAAACAAAAGGGTTCTACCAGATACAAGCTGTTTAGATGTATATTCGACTGAGTATAAGTTATAGGAAGCGATACCACATAAAGAGTCAGGAAGTGCAATAAGAGTGTTGTTTTATGGGCGTAGAGGCCTTTTGCCTCATATTATAAAACCTTAAAACACCTCTCGGAAATGTTTGTGAAACATTTCAATTTAATTAAATTTTATTTATAATGGTTATTGTTGCAAAGCAACTTCACAGAATTAAAAGAAAACCCATGTGCAAATATCTGCACATTCACTGAAGATCTTTGCCCGAACCCGACGGGACCCGACGGGTTCGGGCTTAATTAATATAATTTTACACGGGCTCGGGTCGGGCTCGGGCCAGGCTCGGGCTTGCGCGGTAAGTGAGCGGTCA
>JAQMYK010000019.1:19203782-19218626 GCA_030014345.1 Clarias buthupogon | reverse complement strand
CTGTCAATCAAAATGTACTTGTCGGGCTCGGGCCGAAATCTGTCGGGCCTAACTTTTAAGGCCCGATTACAGCTCTAGGGTGAGGTTGTTGTCATATTATACAAAATAATATAAATAACTTCAATGTAAATAATAAATAAATAATATAAATAACTTTAGTTTAACTATATATACATATAATATAATTTATATTTACATTATATTTATATACATTTATATATAACCTTCATTTAAACATTAAAATGTTTATTTATTGTGGTATATTGTGATACATGTATGTGATATCTTTCCCATAAAAACTATAATATGGAAACACAGTAAATTACAGAATAAACGTTATATTTATTTATAATTCTTGCTAACTTGGTTCAATTAGCCATTTCGGCGTTTGTAAGGTCACGTGACATGTACCACGTGACCTTACTTCATCCTGCAAGGTCACGTGATACAAACGGGTCCTCTTGCGCTAATTTGGAACGGAGGTGAAGCACGGTCACGTGATACACACGGGTCTGCTTATGCTAATTTGGAATGAGCCATTAATCCGTCGCGGGTACGTAAACAGATTGATCCAAAATCTTTCTCCTTTCTTTTTAACATTACTTTCCCTGTCGTGAACTGACATACAACACAATATTATTGTACCATGTCTCTGAGTTTACATGTCCAGTTATCTCCACGTTGTTGCTGCGTTAAATGCAGTTTTGTATCCCCGTGGATGGAGAATGGTTCAGTCCAGGGTTAATAAAAAGAAACGAGTTGCGGCGGTCGTTTGGCAAAAGTGAAATCTTTATGCCACCGACATATAAACAAAATTAATGTGAAATAAAATAAAATGGGAGAATGTTTCAAAGATCCAAGTAAGAGCTTTGTGTGCTCTTTCTTCAACTGTAAAGCTTCATTTTCCAAGTCATGGAAGCTGGAAGCACATTACTGCAAACACACCGGGCTGGTAAGAGAAGAGCATCTCTGTGCCATGTTTAACTCATTAAATGTCCATCAAATATATATATATTTTGTCTTTTTACTTTAGAGACCTTTCGCATGTGATAGCTGTGATAAAAGTTTTTGCACCCGCTACCAGCTGACCAGGCACAACCTGAGTCACAGTGGAGAGAAGCCGTACCGGTGAGGTCTTCTATAAACATCTTCCTCTATCATGATGATGATCATTTCCTTCTGATAAACTTAATTAACCTTGTTTTTTCTGGAATGATCCACAGATGTTTAGTGGAAGGCTGTGCGGAGGGCTTTACCAGTACCGCAGGGTTAAAAAACCATGATGAACGTGTGCACCAGCATAAACAGAAGTACTATGTAGTGAGTATAGTGAGCAACACACACCATCGGTCGTGTACAGCCGAAAATGACAAGGGTGCTTCTTGTTGGTTTTAATTGCTTTTCCTTGGTTAGGAAAGCAGGCAAGCATTTGTAGCAATCATAAATGGTTATTCGCTTTACTTTGAAGTAGATTGATTGATTTATTGATTGCATGTCATGTAGGGTTTTAACCCTGGTCCTGGAGAATCCTGCAAGTTTTAGTCACCTGATTGAACTTATCAGCTAATTAACAGCAGGACCTGAGCTGGTGTGTGTCTGAGCAACAGAAATGTCTTTTTAGTGATTTTCATTTAACATTGAAGGGTTTCATTGAATCCTCTTTCAAGAGAAATGGTGTGTGTACGTGCATATGGGCCACCTATATGGGACACCTATATCTACAAAAATGGTAGAAAGTGCTGTCACTTTAATTTTCCTGATGCCAATGTCATTTAAATTACTGTAATAGACTCATTACTTGTACATGCCAGAAAATGTAGTAAATGTAAATTAAACAGAAAATGTAGTATGTTCATGTTAAATGTTCAATATTTCATTGTAGCATTATTATTTTTTTTTTTATGGGACCATATATTTCATCTATGTGTTTTTTAATGGAATAAATCTTTCACTAACATCAATCTTATAAAATAGGTTAAACAATAATCATAAAACAATGATTATAATTTAATAATGTCACCCAAAGTATGTCAAGTTATTTTGAAGTACTTAATTTTAAATTATTCCTAAATCATCGGTCACTAGATGAAGAGCACTGGATAAATGCAAAATTCAGCAATTTTATGTGAAGCTTCTAAATTTGTCATTGATCTTGTTCATATTATAATTATAACCGTCTTCAAAAAACTGTCCAACAAAAAATTGGACATGGAAACTGATTACATCTAATAAGTGATTTTTGATATAATTTGTGATTATATTTTTTGTGAAAATTGTGGTCTTACACATGAAAGCAATTTTGTAAATAATGAATTTTTCTCTAAATTGTTGTTGGTGTTCCTGTCATTGTTACCAGGGAGAGAAATAACACCAGTTATTAAATGTGTAAAAATAAGAGTTAAATAAAAATGCATTAAGCATTACTTGATTCATACAGTAGTTTAAAAGTAAGTTTTTGCTATTAGTTATAGGTGTATATATAAGAGAGCATACGATTCACAAGATTTATGACCCAAATTTCACCTTTTCTGTAGAATGACCTCTAATCCAGAAAATTCGCAGTTAATTCTTTATTTATTTTTTTTTATGTTCTTAATTGCTGTACGAATGGACACTGAACCTGTGGAACATTTACAAAGTCATCTCGTCATGGTGTGGAATTTCTTCCACTTCCCACCTTGAGATTGTTTTTAATTTAATAACTGTGTAAAATGATTTCCTTGGAATATAATCTATTCCTCCTGTTTTATTTAGTGCGACCATGAAGGTTGTTTGAAAGAGTTTCGCAAACATAACCAGCTGAAGTCTCACAAATGTGAGCACGCAAACCCGTTACCTTTTGAGTAAGTAAGGACTGATCGCACAATCTGACATTTTGTAATCTCATGTTTAATTTGCTCGACTGAATCCTTTTTTTTTTTTTTGGTAAAAAAAACAAAAAAACAGGTGCCAGTATGAGGGATGTGGGAAGAAGTATGCTACGTCTAAAAAGCTGCAGAAACACGAGAGAGTGCATGATGGTAATCATGATTTAAAGCTATTGCTTGTACAGTACAGTGATGTTGTTCTAACATCAGATCTTGTAGGTTACCCGTGCACTGAAGAGGACTGCGCCTTCCAGGGAAGGACGTGGACGGAGTATCAGGCACACAAGAGAACAGAGCACAGAGGTAACCTGTTCCGGATGAAGTTTCCTTGAGTTGTCCTGATCCTGTGTTGTAAGTCTCTACTTCTCTGTGCAGAGACTCTGCAGTGTGACAGCTGCGTGAAAGTTTTCCATAAGGCCTGGTTTCTGAAGAAGCACAAACTCTTCTTTCACCTGGGCGAACGTCGCGAGTTTCAGTGCACCAAGGAGAACTGTGAGAAAATCTACACCACGCGTTTCAACCTCCAGAATCACATTCTGTCCTTCCATGAGGGCAAGCGATCCTTCATCTGTTCTCATGATGGTTGCGGGAAAGGGTTTGCCATGGAGGTGAGAAACGGCTCAGAAACGACGGAGTGGTGGTGACCTGATTCTTTAGGCTTTGTTTAAAAAAAAAAAATTATATTCCTTTACTTTACAGGAAAGTCTGAAGCGCCATGCTGTAGTTCATGACCCTCAGAAGAAAAAGATGCAGGTGAACCTCAATGTAATGTTTTATAGCCATGGAACAAATGAAAGTGTTTTACTTATAATGGAAGTCGAAGGACACGTTTTATGTAGAGAATAAAACACAACAGGGTTTAAGCCACAATGTGCTGTTGTAGGATGATGTTCCACAATGGTCTACTATGAACGGCAAAGCTTTAAGGATTGATGTGCAGTATTCAATGACTCTTGAGTACAAATCTTCAAGAATTATTAGACTCTGCTTAAGGCAATTCTTTGACGTTTATGTAAAAAAATTATTTTTAAATATAAAAGCAGGATGTACCTGATGGACTTTCCCTTTCTCCTTAGAAGACCAATCGAGGACGGAAGAAACTTAAAACAAAGACGAATGTTTCGAACGCTTCTGGACTCTCTGCACAGCTGCGAAATCTCTCTCTGAACAAGTCCACATCCCCGAACAAGCCATGAAAACAATGATTTCCTAGTCGACTTCAAATTCACTATTCAGCATAATTCCATTTAAAAGCACTCCTAAATAAACTCTCACGTCCCTGCATCTCTGGTTTTGTGTTGATTCTGCACATTCAATTTTAGATAATGTGATACTGTTCTTAATTTGTATGATCAAGGTGATGGTGCTGATGTCTCATCTCTGGAGCAGATTAGTTTTGGAAGAAGAACCATCTTGTCTAAACTGGTTTATTGAAGTTTTTGTTTTGGTGCAGAGCAAACCACATTGTTCACGTTTGTTCACATTTCATTTGATGGCTGCTGTCCACTGAAACAATTCTAACTACGAGGTGTTTTAAGTCAAAATGGAACCTGTGATTGTGCATAATAACGGAACACTGTTTTTCTCTATATAATCTCCTGCTGCACTTATTCCAGTGATTATTTTCTACTGCCTGCTCCTCATCTGAAATACTGGCCTCCCAGGAACTTGGAAGTGGGAACTGGACAGGATGTGGCAATGACTCTAGCCTAGATCCTGTGCAAGTGGTGTTGAATGATTTTGTGTACAGTTCCTGCACTTGCTGAATGTTCATGGGAATGACTGCAGTGGGCTCTGAGCCACATCACCCAGGATAGTTATTCAGACCTACAGCCTTATGACACAATTATTGTTCAATTCATCATACTGTGCTTGAAGTCTTCTGTAAATAACAGTTGTTTAACATTATCAAGTAATAGTTCATAAGCTAAGAGAAAAGCTGGGACCATTTCTTCACCTTTTAGATCCAAAGTTTCATAAATGAATATCAACTGATGGTGACTTTAAATGGAAATTTCTGTACGTTAGAGATCGATTTGACATAAAAAATAAAAAAAAAAGTAATTTTGCCTGTAATTAGTGTAATGTACTTTAGGGAAATTCAGTGTAGTCTGACGATTTATATTTTAAAGTATATTAACATCGATGTAACTGAACATATAGCATGGCATATCCACGTTTTCTTTATTTTAAGGAAGCATTCGGCATGTCAGAATTGAGAATTTTCTTTACTTTTTTGAGATCCTGCAATTAGAGACACGCCCCTCAAGATCACCCAATCAAAGCCGATAGTCAGAAACCAAAGCCTTAGCTGGGTTTGTTACTCATCTTTTTAATACTGGCTAAAAAAATGTTTAGGTCTTAACGAGTGCCTGGAAGAGGGATGAGTCGAGAATCACTTATTTACAGATCGTGATTGAGTGAGGAATTTATATTACATTGTATGGATGTTGTACTTTCTAAGTTGTGTGTGTAGCTCTAAAAATAGTCCTGGTCATGACTTTGCCTTTACACCTGCTAAACTTATTTGAAAGAATAAATCATGTCACACAAAGCGTTTTAGCCTAGGTTTCATTCTATTACTTAGACTATATAGTAGGGATGAGACTCGCCAGGGATCTCCTGATACGATATAATACCGAGATATCAATTTGATTTGTATTGCGATTCTGTAAGTATCACACATGAATATCCTAATTTAATATGAATATTTTTCAGGTTTTGTTTGCTAATAAATGATTCACTCCTAAAATTGTGTGAATAATTTAGAGCACCCCCAGAGGATCGTAGAGGAACTGCAACATTTTTCCACCTCAAATGTAAAAATAAAAAATGTTCCTATCAATTTTGTTTCCCTTTCATCTCATCTCTACTGTACTGTACATCTCTCTCTCTCTCTCTCTTTTGCCTGTTGGTTACAGTTTTGTGTAGCAAAGCCCAGGGCTGATAATCTCAGTAAGAACCAGGTCAAACATGACTCATGTAAGCTTACATAAATCAAGCCAACTCTTAAAGCCGTGACCACACGCCCACATCGCAAACACCCAGCTTTATCACACACACGTGTCTGTGGGAAAGATTTATTTATTAAACACCTGTACACATACACATATTCAAACATCCTCACTTGTATTCACACACTCACACAAGATAGAGATAACACCTAGATATAAAACCCCTGGCAGGGCAGAGTCATGAAAAGGCCTTAGGGCTGCTCTCTGGAGGGGCGGGGCCTCCCTCGTAGGCGTGGCAGGGTTCTCTAAGGCCAGGTTTGATTCAGCATCGAGTGACAAGTTTTTTTTTCCGAGACTCACACTGACACTATGGCATCCGTGGCAGAGCAGAAGGGACACAGGAATGATAAAACGCTTGGATGCGAGGACGGAGAGACTACGCCAGGCTACCGGGCCAGGAGACGACGGTGAGCGCCACCCGACTGCGCTGCTCCTTCAGCATGGGCACGAGGGCAGAGTGACTCATACCTGCCGTGGGAAGTCCGTTCACTGCTACGATCATGTCGCCGCACCTGAGGATAGAGACGGGAAAGCAAGAAGATCCAGCATTGAGCTACGAGTGTCAGAGAAAATAAGGCCTTCAAATTTGATGCTAATTAATAATCTAGGTTTTATTCAGAGAGTGAAAGGTTTAATAAGAAACTCCTGTCATAAGGGGTAGGGACAGGGGTAGCTCAGTGGTTAGGGTACTGTACTACTGATCAGAAGGTCTCAGGTTCAAACCCCTGCACCACAAAGGTGCCATTTCTGGGCCCTTGAACGAGGCCATTAACTCTCAAATGATGAGATATGTAATAAGAAAAAAAAAACCCAGCCTTATCTGTTTTCCAGGGTTTCCATGCACATTTAATAATTAATAAATGGAAAAAACCTCAGATTGTGACAGAAGCTCAGGTCATAATCTCTTTAAACATTATAAATAGAAATGTAAATTTAAGAAAGCTCATGCTTGTAAGAGACAAAATGTTAATCATAGGTTTAAGCAGAAATTAATTTACTCAGTCATCGTTTATACGCCAGGAGGCCTAGGGCATGAGGCGGGGTACACCCTGGACAGGGTGCCAATCCATCACAGAGCACACACACACACACACACACACACACACACTCACACACACCCATTCACACACTACGGGCAATTTGGGAATGCCAATTAGCCTAACCTGCATATCTTTGGACTGTGGGAAGAAACCGGAGTACAGGGAGGAAACCCACTAAGCACGGGGAGAACATAGAACATGCAAACTCCATGCACACAGATCCCAAGGCAGGAATCGAACCTTGAACCTGGATATGCATAGTGACAGTACTAACCACTACGCCACCGTGCCGCCTTACCAGACACCTATTTAGCATTTTTACTTAGGTGTAGAAATGTTTCTAGGCAAATTTTATTAATTACTTCGATTCAAAGACATTAATTCAGTCATCATCTATACCGCTTAATCCTGTGTACAGCGTGATACACACACTACAGACAATTTTGGAATGCCAATTAACCTAACATCTTAGGACTGCAGGAGGAAACTACCAAGCACAGGGAGAACAGGCGAACTCCACACACCCGAGGATTCGAACCCTTGACCCTGGAGGTGCGAGGCCACAGTGCTAACCCAATACCAGCATGCCACCCCAATTAAATTAAATTTTATTTATATAACGCTTTTAATAGCGGCCATTGTCACAAAGCAGCTTTACAAAATAAAGAAATATACATATTTTTTAATTTGTAAATATTTATTGTAAAGTTTGTTTATTATTTGTTAAAGTTACTTAAACATAAAATAAGGATTGTTGTGGAGGTGGCGTGTTAAATGTCGGACTCACTTCAGGCGTCCGTCGTAATAGGCAGGAGTTCCTAACACTATGGTCTTGATGAAAAACGCCTGGTTGGTGTGGTTGTCCTCGTAACCTCCGACGATGCTGAAGCCCCAGCTCCCGGGGTGACTCCGGCGCAGGACGATCTCATGGCTGCTGTTCAAGTAGCTGAAAACAACACAAAACAAATAACGACTGTCACATCATGCTGAGTTTAAAATACAGTATATCAATATAACCTCTTTGACGATTTCTTTTAGCACAATAAACACTCTAAACATCGGGGACACGATGCCGAGCTCACGTCACTACAGGATCTACAGGACATGTTCTCCGCGTCCGGCCAAAGTTTGTTGACTTTTTAGAAGTCTCGTAGTGTCCTCTGGGCAATTTCAGGAAAAGGAAAGTAATGAATCGGCAGAAAGAAGATTAAAAAGCAGAGCTGGACGTCAGGTCCACAGATGGTCAAAGACGAAAAGACAGCTGCGGAGTGTGAGGAGTGTGAGGAGTGTGGGACTGAAGGAAGATCAGATGGAGGTGATTTGGCACGACGACACGAGAAAGGAAGGAGTCCGGACAGGTGCAGTGGAGAGGGGCTGCGGAAGAGGGGCACAGTGAATGAGAGACGGAGGACACTGAGGGCCCTCTGTGTCCCTGCCTCATAGGGAGAGATTGTGATTTTACAACATGGCACTTTCAGCCGCGCACACACACTCGCGCGGAATCCCTTGGCTTTAATCGCAAACCGATTCGGTCCTCTTAATCGAAACAGCTCTGATTCATCATCTCGTCTCGTCTCATCTCCGTAATGTCCTTAGTCTCTGATCACACTTTGTTAAGGACACGGAGGAAAAAGGAGGTGAACCTAACACTCGTGGCTCTCTGCCACATCACTCTCCCCGGTGTCATTTTATTCGGATCGCTGCTCACCGAGGCCAGGTGGCTATTTTTAAAGCATCCCAGCAGAACAATTGTTACCGGTCTGAAAATAGAAACGTTCGTGGAAAAGCACATCCTGTTAAAGAGCAGTCGCGGATTTGTGTCTTCGGTGCCCAGGGGACCAGACGGGCTAAAAGCAGCACTATTCTATTCCATTTTATCTACCTTCCTCATTACCTTAACAGCTCCCGCCTGATTTCACATCGCATCCCTTTTTGTTAAGCCGGCAGGTAGTGATGTCTCACCTGGGCAGCCCGAGCCACATGACCCAGGACGGCGACCAGCTAGCGTCGTAGTCGCTCTCGTGGTGAGGCAGAAGGCCCTCGTCCTGGCCCGGCTCGTCCACCGTGCTCACCTCCAGCGCCCGCAGCTGCACGGAACACGAGGCGGCGCTGGATTTCAGAGTCCCCACTGCGTCACTGTGGCTCAGCGATGTCAAGTCCTGACCGTTGATGCTCAGCAGCACGTCTCCTGAGCGCACAGAGTGAAACGAAGGTTAATGAGCCGAGTTTAAAGACACCGCACAGCGGAGACAGGGTTTCGCCTGGAACACGATGCCATCGCGACGTCAGTATTTAATCCTAGTCTTAGTGGGTATTTTATTACTATCTACAAGTGGTCAAAATTATTGGCACACAAAATGTTTAAACGCCGGTGTGACTGACCCCGTTTGATTCGCCCGTCCCGTGACAGGCAGCCGTGCGGTTGTACGCTCGTGACGAAGATGGGCAGCTCGCCGCTTTTACTGCCCCGCCCCCCGGCCACGGTCATTCCCAGGGACTCGTGCAGCTCCTTCTTCACAGTGATGTGTTTCTCCTTGCAGGTGACGCACTGAGAGAGGTCCTAAGACAAAAAATACAAAAACATGCAAATCCTTCTCAAGAAAGACTAAACATGATCTCAGTTTTATCCAAAGCTGCCATATCTGACATATCAGCATACCGCGAATCACATGATAGATCCATCCAATAGGAGTAACTAACTACAGAGGATAAGTAGAAGCAAAGCAACTGTAACTGTTTAATTTGCAATATGCTGCACACACACACACTCACCCTGTATGTGGAAGAGCGACTGAGCTGCAGGTTGGGTGTGGGGTTTGGCACGGCCGTGTGGTGCACCGGAGGCAGGAAGTGTTCATGGCACCAGCTATCACGGACCGAGCTCGAGCCCGTGTGTACAGCCATGGTCTGCTTGCCAGGCCTGCTGATCAGCAGATTCACTCTCTCTCCACTGGCCTGGAGTGTTACAGTAACCACAACGACACCATCAGCGTCTAATGCTATTTAATGCTTTAAACTTTAATGCCAAACCACACACGCGTTGGCTGTTACCAAGAATAAACTCACTGACTTCCCTCAGGGTATTTACACATCAAAGAAATATTCCAGGATTTTAAAAATGCAGTTTGTAATCACGCTGACTGCTACGGAACGGGGACACGCTAACATGTGCTTCCTGAGGACACTTTTTTTACCCACAATACAAACGGCACATGTGGCAGGATTGAGAGTTGCGAAGGTGTTTTGAACTATTATTAAAACTTAAATCTAAAATCTTATACTCCTCCTTAAACAAGTTCATAAGTCTTAGAGATCTTCACTATGTGACTTTTAACTCAGCTTAGACATTTTCTTATGCTTGAGTTTCCTTTTCCAAACGCGCTGTTTCTGTGTCTGTTTCAGCTCGGAGGTGAGCACTGGGCTGGGGAGGGGCTCTTGGTATATGAGGTCACAGAAGGGGGATAATCTGATTTGTTGAAGCCCCATCATTGTTTTGGAACATAAGACAAACAGCAGGGAATGTGGTTTTTTTTTAAATTTATTTCCTCATGTTTTTTTGTGTGTGTTCAAACAAACTGGAGATCCACCTCAGTGTCTAAAAACGACTATAAAGTGAATTTTGTATTATACGTGCCCTTTAAGTGATTCTCTCTGGAGGCCCTTTTCTGCAGCTCATGTACAAGTATTTGTAATTTTAATGATTGTGAAAGCCACTGTGATTTTTCAAGCTTGTTTGTTTAAAATGAGACGTCACACTGTGTCGAGTCAGCAGTTTCAGAACACTGGTGGTTACGAGTTCAGCCAAGAAGCGGACGCTATTTTTAAAACTTTGGCATCACCTTGATTGATTCCAACCTGCTGTAGAAAAGGATGATTACAGAAGTAATCCAGGAAGGCTATTCTGGGGATTAATGTGTATTTCAGAGAGGCATTTACGAGTAATCTAAACTGGTAAGAGAAGGTGATGTGTGACTTTAATGCATTATATTATATATTATATGGTATTATTCATATCTATCGGTCTGTTGTGGCTTTTCTGTTTCGTGATCGCAGTCCAGATACAGTACACGCCTCTCCACTGAATATTTAGAAAGGAAATTCCTTAGCGGCGTTTATTATGTCTCGACAGCGCTTGTGTATTATACTCGGAATCACTGTGTTGTAGGATTCCTCAGACTGAGTGCTCTCTGGAGCTTTCTTAATCCTTTTAAATTCTCTCTCTCTCTCTCTTTTTCTACCTGTATGATCTGTGCGGCCTGCTCCGGTGTGCCATGCCTCAGGTCATGCTCGTTCACTGCCAGCACTCTGTCGTTGCTGTGCAGACGTCCGTCTTTGGCGGCCAAACCCCCATCCAGCAGTTCCAGCACGAACACGCCGGGCTCGTCTGTACGCCGCACCAACTTGATTCCCAGCTGTTCGGTAGAGTCCCGCTTGTGCAGGGTGATGCGGAGGCTGCCAGGGCTGCCCTCTGGCACCGCCGTGGCAGGAACGGCGGGTATGGGGGGCGGCCGGGCGCTGCAACGGCGCTCTCTGAGCACGGTCAGTTGCAGGGTGGCACACGGCCGAGCGAGCGTGGAACGGGCGAAGTTATGCGGCGTGTTACTGATGTCTACGTTGTTTACCTGGAGGGAGAGGGATGAAGGACAGAGGGAGAGACAGTAATAGCTGATTTGTAACAATATTGACTGAATATTAATTAACGATTAAAAGCAAAACTGTCGCTCTTTCAGATGTACTCGTGGTCAGTCATATTTAAAGCCCTCTCCAGCCTGCAGTTAAAACCCACCATGCACCGGGAGAACATGCAAAGTCCAGACCCAAAGGTGGGCATCGAACCATCGATCCTCGAGCACTGTGCTAACCACTCACTATACTATTGTGATGCTATGTACGAGGGTGAGTCAAAAATTATCCGCACTCTGGCTGTAAAATGTATTTTAATTTACTTTTGCTAAAATACGTCATTTTGCGATGTAATCTTGCTTTCTGTCAACAAGCTTTCGTATTCGCTCAATTATTTTAAGCTGAGCTGCGAGCCAGGAATGCTTCGATGTTTTCACTTATTTATCAGATGTGAGTCTTTGTCCTGGTAGGGCTGCTTTCAGAGGAACAAACAGGTGAAAATTTGCAGACATGGATCATGTAAGATCACGACGCCCTCGGATAGCAGTCCTCTGTTTAGGCTTCATCTCTTCAATAAGCGTCTGACTGTAACGAACACTGTTGATTGTTGAACCTTTTTCTTGATAATGTTCCAATACATACTTCTGGCCCTTGAGAATCCCAGGAAACTGTAAGCATTAATGAATTTTCCAACTTCTTTTTCCGTGAATCCGTGATGAATCCGTGTCTCGTCACCAGTAATGATTCTCTTTAAGAAACTTTCACCTTCTTTGTTTTTTTTTCAGATAAACTCTTCTGTTTATGCTCTTCTGTGAGTTGTTTCGGCACCAGGTACACCCTCAGACCATAAGAAAAAATCCACAAATCACTGCTCGCTGCTCTTCTTTCATGCAGATCCCAAGTGGAGAAAACATTTTTGCTCACTGATAAGACAAAATATTTGACATAACCGGAGTGCGGATAATTTTTGACTCACCCTCGCAAATGTGATTGCACGTTTCAAGAAACATTTGCAACATTACGGCCTGCCGCTTTAATCCTGTTTGAGATGTTAACTAGTTAACCTAGCTTTCCTTACTTGTAGTATTTGGTCACCCGCCAGCAGCCTTCCATCCCGAGCAATGACACCGTCACGGTACACCTCCTGGATTACAATGTTTATAAGGGGTGTCTCGTTGCCTCCAACTATACTTATCCCCAGCTCCACGTAGGGGTTTGAGCGATGAATCTCAATGGTGGTGATCTCGCCTTCAGGCAAAGACGGCAGCTTTACACAACCTGGCAGGAGGAACCGGTACATTCATCACTGACTCTGGTGTATAGATAAGTGCATTCGTTCATTCATCTTCATTAAGCGCTTTATCCTGGTCAGGGTCGCAGTGGAGCCGGAGCCTGTGCTGGGAACACCGAGCTCGAGGTGGGAAATGAGATGCCAGTTTATTGCATAGCACCATGAACAGCACCCCTAGGAGTATTGTAGCATTGCCAATTTAGAGTTATTTTTAATGATGTCATAATGATTAAAAATTTTAATCTAGTTAATCACAGTCATAGTCAGTGATTAATCACAATTTTTAAATACACAGATTTACTTGTATTATAAACGTGCGACGTTGGAATAAAGAAATGCATGACAAACTGGTTGGAGGAAACAGATTATGCAGTTTTATAAAATCTCAAATGTTAACATTTAACAGATATTAAATTTAAATCTCTCGAATGGGTGTGGCAACCCACCGACGGCGGGGCTCGAACCCAGATCCGAAAATCAACAACCTAGAGCCATAGCCGCCTGGGCCACCACTCTCACGTGTTACATTTAATGTATTCTTGTAAAAACAACAAGCAGACAACTTTAGTTTTATCCAAACTTCCATCTAGAAGATTTTATTACGGAACTTGCCATTTAGCACACCTGCTGATGTTTCCTCAGTCGTCTTATTATCCGAGTTAAACACGCCATTATGCCACACAGCCGGGTAACCACGCTGCGATTATGGAAAGCCATAAGGGTCAACCTTGGTCATATGCGTTAAAGAAATAGTTAAAATATAAAAACTACTGTCAGCCCTAGTATATTTTAACCAGTGATGCAGCATGGAAAATTAAATAAACAGCGAATATCGACATACCTTCTTCTGCTGATAAGGGCAGAGACTCAACAAAGTCCCATCCTGATGAGGCGGAGCTGCCGGTTCGGAGAAGGTGGATGCAGGGGTTACTAAGGGGTCGCTTTACACGTGGAATGACACGCTCCAAACCTTGAACACCTGGAGAAAGACGTCTCAGGGGAATGAATTTCTCAATACTTTGTCTAAAGTTTCCATATGAACCACGAGTTAACCACAAGCAGTCATCTTGTCATGTTCTGTCCAACACTAATCTTTATCCACCCTTACAATCGTTTTTAGTTGTAGAATAACGACCATAAACTTCTTCAGTTATTTCCTGAACATAATCCAACCACAAAAACATTCATCACATTAATAAAAACATGTTTATAAAAATAACCTTCTAGCTATTTACTGGCAGCACATCCACTGTAGCGCTTTAGTCCCGAACTTTCCACTACGACAACACATAACACACTACATACTTGTTTTTGAGGTTTGGACTAAAACTGTTTAATTTAATATTAACTAATACCCACTAGTATTCAGTAATAAATGTAAGCAGTGTTCGAGTCAAACCAGGACTTGTGATGAAATTTCTGGTGAATGAAGGTACTGTATAAAAGCGACTGACATTTACAGAAAGCTTCAAGCACAGCGCGGAGATGAGACTCTTATACTGCAGTCGTTCCTGTGAACATTCTTTGTAACTTTGTAATCTTTTTTATGATCTTGATATTAACAATGCTTGTCTTTTTAATATGCACCTGTAAATGTTTAACCTGTTTTGTTAATACTTGTTATTTACACTGTTGTATTTATGTTTCGCTGCTTTTGTTTTAATGTTTTTTGCTAAACCCTTTGTTGCTGTTCCTGCTTTTATGTTTTTCCTAAACTCTTTGTTGCTGCTCCTGGTGCTTATTCACAACTTCTTTAATACTTGCCTTCTAGCTCCAAGCCATTTGCACATATTTGTGTCATTAAAGGAGTTCCTGGGAGGCCGATGTCATGAGAGGCATGATCAGTCTGATCATGGCTCTGGCGTACTAAGAAAACTTTAATGGTATCCAAACACTAGTGAAACACTGGGATAAGCGCATTAGTGTAGCAGGGGATATATATATATATATCAGGGCTTGACATTGGCACCCGCCCACCCGCCAAATGCGGGTAAAATTCGGCTGTGGCG
>JAQMYK010000019.1:19152944-19163309 GCA_030014345.1 Clarias buthupogon | reverse complement strand
GGCCTGGGCTCTGGATTGTCACCGATTAACTAGACCTCTTCTGAGACTATGAGCTATACTACAGGAAATGAGAGCAGCACTTTCCCGAGTGGGATGGACATTGTCCCGCCCTAACAGGCCAGCTTTGCCCTCAAAGGTCTTCCAATTATCTATAAAGCCCACATTATTTTCGGAGCACCACCTGGACATCCAGCGTTCAGCGACCATAACCTGCTGTAAGCTATGTCGCCACGTCGCATTGGGATGGGACCAGAGCATATTACTTCATTGGACATCGCCTTTGCTAGTTTAAACACCTCTGTAAAGTTACCCTTACTAACCTCTGCCGCCGAGCCATCATCCACTCGCCCCGCTTTGAGGGCTCTAAAGTCGGAGTCGAGGGCTGGTTATCTCTGCCTGTGGAACCCAGAATGTCCGCTACGGGAATAACGCTGCTCTCGCGCTCTCTAACCCTCTCTAAAGTCTGGATGCACTCCTCTAACGCTGATATCTTCTCCGTCAAAGTGCTCACTAACACACCTATCACAAATAAAGTTATCGCTAATGACGGAGGAAGAATGTCTAAACATCCTGCACCCTACACACTGAATAAGCTGAATGATAGACACGATAACGTACCTGAGTCGGAGTTTTAATTATTTTTCATTTTGGACCTCATCAAGTATTCAACATGGGGCAGACTTCCCAATGCACAGATGATAAAAGGGGCTTAAAATGGTGTATGGCAAGGATAACTACTGCTGCAAACATTCTTCTTCTACAAAATCTACAGGATCATCTTCGAGGTTTTCAGCTAAAAAGAATAATCTACATGCAACCAACCCAAGTCTGAGCCCTGACAAGGACCTAGATGGCAATCAAATCTGCAGAGTCTCGGGTCCTATTGTGTGGAACTTGATGCAGATTGGGAAGAGGGTCTGCCATGGATGTTATTGGCTATACGGGAAGTAACCCAAGAAAGCTTGGGTTTCAGTCCGAATGAATTAGTGTTTAGGCATGCAGTACGGGGACCTACTGCTGTTTTAGCTGGTGAGTGGCGTCGTTCCACGTTACCTCAAAGTATCACTGACTATATTAACGGGTTCCAGCATAGGCTTTATGAGGCACGAACTTTAGCTCAAAAGAAATTGGCTAAGTCTCAGGTGAAAATGCAACAGCTTTTCTTTTTTTCCTAGCAAATCTAGGAGTTTTCATGTAGGGGATCGGGTATTGGCTTTATTGTCTCTCCCTTCTAACTCATTTCAGGCCAATTTTATGGGACCTTATAGTATAGTTAAATGTCTGACAGACAATAATTATGTGTTGAACACTCCTGATCGTAGGAGGAAAGTACAAGTTTGTCACATTAACCTGTTAAAATCCTATGTTGAGCCAGCAAGTACCACCTTTGTTGGTGTTGTGACAATATGTGCTCCTAATTTCGAACAACAGGGTGTTACTACTTTTCCTTCCTGTAGTGCGAATGTTGACACTTTGGAGGACTTGGATGATGATGCTAATTTTCATTCTCGGGGAAAAGTAGATGGGCGGCTTAACAACTCTCAAATCCTTGCTAGTTTGCCTGGGTTTTTATCTTATTTGGGTGAGGGGGAAAGAAACGACATTATCAAGTTGATATCTCTTTCTTGATACTCCTGGTCGTACCTCCATCATTGAACATGATATTGATGTAGTGACTGCCTCTCCTATTAAGCAAAATGCTTATAGGGTTAATCCTGTAAAACGTGATTTTTTTTTAAATCAGGAAGTAAGCTATCTACTTGCCCATAATTTGGCTGAACCTAGTTTTAGTTCATGGAGTTCTCCTTGTTTCCTCACATCTCTAGGGCTAAAGGTTTTGAGTGGAGTTTGCACTCTGGTACTCCGGTTTCCTCCTACAGTCTGAAGACATGCAGATTAGGCAAAAAAAAAAAAGTGAATAAATGCAAAGGTAATCACCACCTCCTCCACGGTCCCTGGATGGACTACAGAGGTTCCTACATTAATGTTTAAATAACTTAAGGAAAGGAAATCGAAATCAATATTTAAGATTGTATGGGGTTGCTCAGATATTTCATAAAACCAAATGCAATACAGGATGTTCTATTATTCATGGTCGTATTGTGCAGTACTGCTATCTAGTGACTGAAAAGTGAAGTGTCGCTATCACGCATGCGCAGAAGGGGACGGCAAACGGAGCTAAAACAGTAACTCAAACAAATGTGTATGGAGTCAAACATGAGCAAAATGTGCACAGATGTTATTCATATAATCTAGATTTTCTAGAGAAATACAGTAGATTGTGATAGAGATTGATGCAGCTCTCTGGTCACCTCTGTTAGGTTACATGCAAGAAAGCCACTCCACATGAAATCAGTAATGCCTGATTATAATTTTGCCTCAATGTGTAATCTCAAGTGGGCAGCATGGTGATGTAGTGGTTAACACTGTCGACTAGCACATCCAGGGTCAGGGTTCGATTCCCGCCTCAGGTCTGTGTGCATGGAGTTTGCATGTTCTCTCTGTGCTTGGTGGGTTTCCTCCAGATATTGTCCTCCTACAGTCCAAAGACATGTAGATTAGGCTAATTGGTGTTCCCTGTGATGGATTCGCACCCCTTCCAGGGTGTACCCCACCTTGTGCCCTAAATCTCCTGGAATAGGCTTTAGGCCCTCTGCAACCCTGTATACAGGATAAAGTGGTATAGACGATGAGTGAGTGTGTAATGTCAATGAATAAACAGCAGCAGAAACATTTTATTAACAAATAAAGACGATTAGTAATGTCCTTTTGTGTATATACTCAGGTCATGCATCTCAGCACAATAGGAAAGCGGTAAAGTTATCTTAAGTTATTTTTACTGTTACAATCATGAAAATCGCTGCTGCATTTTGTCACACAGCAACATTTTACCATAACTACATATACAAATGAAATATGAATAATAATTATAATAATAATAAGGGAAGACAGAGCAAATGGGATATGTGCCCCTGACTGCTAGAGCAGTTTGTGCTGGCTACAGAAAAAAAAAAAAAAACAGGATGACATCACAACACCTAATCCCTATTGTGGTCTTCAGTCTTTTTGTTATAGAATTACAACATACCAAAACTTCCAGAGATGCTGTACTATAGGTTCACAAACAGAATTATGACAGGGTGGATGTTTGTCAACTAAGACCAAGATTGATAGTCTCTTCATTGTCAGTGTTTGACAATAAGTTTTTTTTTTTTCATTAATTGCTGTCATCCTTTAGGGAAAACAATGATGTCACCAAGTTGTGCCAGTTCCATGCCAATCTTATTTCCTCCACAGTGGATCCAAAAACAACCTGATAGTTCCTCATTCTCACTTCGGAGAATTTCCCAGTTGATATGGCTACCAACAGGCAACAATATCATGTAGCTATTGTGTGTAAAAACAGCTAAAGTACAAAACACTACATTCTGCACGTAGAACTAAATAATAAGCTATTTTTGGCACTTCAGCTCTGACTGTTATGTGGCTGTTTTTACCTAATATGTCAAATGTCAAGATCTTTTTTTTTTTAAATCCCATGGTGGTGTGAGAGCAGTAAGCAACGTGCAAAAAGTGCATCCATCCATCCATCTAGTCTGTAGTAGGGACCATGGAGGCCAATGGTTATTACCATTGTATTTATTCACATTTTTACAACCATGATAGGACCTCCAGTCAACATTCATACACACATTTACACACCACAGGCAATTTGGGAACACCAATTAATCTAATTTGCATGTCTTTGGACTGTGGGAGGAAACCCACCAACCACAGGTAGAACATGCACACAGATCCCGAAGTGGGACTCGAACCCGGACCCTGGAGGTGCCACCACTAACCACTAAGCCACTTTGCCACCAGTAAGCAATCGCATATACCTGTCATAAACATGTCTGTTAAACCTTCCTCCCACTGAGGTCTCAAAGGAGATATATCTTTGGTTCCAAGGGTGGAATGATGTCAAAATCTTCAGAATTTTGGTGATCTAAGTAATTCCTTTGCCATACAGGCACCTCGAGATTCCACCATGTCTAACACTCCTGCCTAAGTCATCGCTTTTGGGTTTTTTAACCTGGATCTCTGTGCAATCTAAAATAACGCTAAGAATAACACAAAAAAATAAATCTGCCAAATTAGTGAGCTGGGTCTTGGTTATATATCTACTGTCCAGGGGCTAAACTAATGTTATTTATAGACTGACGTTCTTGGGTCCACAAGGTTACTTTAACCCAGTCAAAGTAACCATGTTTTTTTCTTGCCATGTTGAGAATGAAGACACGTCCAGGGTGTATTCCCTCTCAATAAGTTTGCTACTTTTCCACTGCATGCTTTCTAAAGCCAAAGAATGAAGGAATAAAATAAAAGAATGGACTGATTGCCATAAAAGGACAAAATTCTTAAATATTTCTAAACTGTTGTTGAGGTTTTTTTTTTTGTGAGTCATACTGAACTAAACTGGTTAAGTTGCATTTCTAGCTTTCATTTAGGAATCCTGCTCATCAAGTCCAGTGTACTGGGACTCTCACTGTACATGTATGTGACATAATAAACCGGTGTCCTTCATTTCATGTTTATGTACTGCTCTTATCCATGTGTATGCGCTTAAGTATGAATAAATACCTGCTTGGTTCATAACTTAACACTAAGGGGGGGGAAAAACATAAAAGTATAAAAATTATTGTTTTCTTGGTTTATTCATTGATGATAGTTTTATGTAAATGCATCCATTGGAAATAAAGGTGGGACATAAAATTTTATCGATATAGATAAATAATGAAATGTGTGAAAATCTATCTAAATGCAGAACATGACAAGAGGATGGTGTGTTCCCTCCTGAGCCCCTGAGCCCTCCTGGGTTGGGCCAGGTGACACACTTGTCGCCAGGTGAGGACACGCTTCTAACCCAGCAACACTCCATCATTTCACTTGTAGACATCGCTTAAAACCTATGCTTCCATATTGTTTTATTTCTCTACATTTGGATCATATTTTATTTTTGAGTAAAAACAGGTAGGAGAACTTTCCTTTTCATTGTTGAGCAGTTTAACGTAGAACCAACCATCCAGAAAACATTGGAAGTACTTTTACATCTCTGTTTTTTTACTTTTATTGATATTGATATTGAAATGTTAGATAGATTGTGCTTTTAAAGTCTTTAGTGATTTGATTAAAGCTGGACTGGTTGAACTGATCTGGTGACCATGAAACGAGCTATTAGTGGCAAACTGTATGCAGAGGATATGCAATAATGACATATTACACAATTAGAATCCAGACAATCACAATTACTATCTGCTTTTTATCCTGCTGGTTTTCTTGCACAGGTAAATTCGGTGTGTACAGACGTTTTCAGGTGCCTTATTCCCTTGAATTGCAACCTTAAAGTGTAATAAGTAACACTTCATCTGGTTCCAGCTGAACAAACACATACACTGCAGGTGTTAATAGGATTTGTCTGTTTAATCTTCACTGGAGTAACTCAAGCCTTTTTTTGGAGACAAGTCACAGGACAGGATGAGCCAGTTTTCTTCTTTGTGTTCTGGGTTTTACCTGTGTCAATTAGAGCAGTGTGCTTTGCATAGCTTAAGGACTGGTCATACTGTGCTAAAAGAGCGCATTGAGATCTAGCTTGTGTTTAAAGTTTTGCTGAGACTCCATCAAGCCTGGTGTGGTTTTGCTTCTTCAGCAAGCTGACAGGAAGATGACCCATGTAGCGAAATCAACAGCAGGCCCTGATTGCACGGTGGAGAGCAGCCCGGTTGGAGACGCCCGAGTCACCTTAGATGAGCATGAGGTGAACTTTAGATTTAAATAGTTAAGAGTTAATAGTATTAGAAGTAAACAGTTTTAGATTTGATTTGAGGAAGAAATCACTCCTCGATTATATTGGACATGCCATGTTTCAGCTAGTTTGTGGTATGAGCTTTGCTTTTACATATAAGGAAAGAAATTTTAGATTTTAAAATATTTAAAGCCCCAGATGCACATACTGCAGTTATTTAAAAAAGACAACTTGTGGAATTTTGATATTAAATGTATATTTTGTCTATTTATAAAGATCTGGATTTTTAAAATCATTTAGTCATCTTTGCAAAAAAAGTGGAATTTATAGATATTACATGTAATTTATGTAAATTTATAAAGACCTCAAAAAAGTCTGGAATTTCCTTTGGGATCAATAAAGTATCTATCTATCTATCTATCTATCTATCTATCTATCTATCTATCTATCTATCGATCGATCGATCGATAGATAGATCGACCGGAATTGTAAAAAATCATGTTGGATTTAAATATGACCTTTTTCAAATGTGAGCAAGGGGGGAAAAAAAACATAAAAACTGTGCAGTCTCAAATTTAATCCCAGCTTATAGTATGTGTGGAGTTTAATTAAAATCTCACCTTGGTTCTCTGATTTCCTTACGCCCTTCAAGATGTGCTACTGTAATACAGTACATTGATGGGCGAAGTGAATTGCCCCTAGGTGCAAATGCGCATGTGCATGGTGCACAGAGTTGGTCTGGTCTTGCTTCAGGGTGTGTTTTCAGTCTCATTGTTCGTTCATTCATTCAGTTATTCATTCATCCTTTAATTCATCCTCAGTAAGCTTTACATCAGGGTTACCGTGGATCTATGTAGCTGTGAGGCAAGAACTCTACCTGCTGCATCCCTATTTATGCCAAAATCTGATTTATAATTCAATTGAAGAATCAGAATTTTTTTTTCCTTGACGTTTGTATTTATTTACCCTTTCAGGGAGTGAGTAGTGTAACGCCACAATCATCCACAACCAGCTACAAACAGAGAAGTGAAGAGTTCAGGAAGGCTTTCAAAGAACTGTCTGAGACAGAACGACTTATAGTAGGTGAGTAATAAGGCAATGCAGATTAGGTTAATTTTCATCTCGACGTGAGAATGAATACACTGGTCACTATCGGCCTCCATTGTCCCTAGTTGGATTACAGAGGTATTAATGCACTGGAATGTGTTTATATTATACAGTGTCGTTTCACACCTCTATCCTCCGCAGAGTACAGTTGTGCACTGCAAAAAGACATTTTACTGCAAGGACGCATATTCATCACAGAAAACTGGATCTGTTTCTACAGTAATGTCTTTTGGGGAACAAAGGTAAGAGAAATAAAAAATAATAATTTGACTATGATTTCGCATAGACTGAAGATTTGCTACAAAGTAATCCAAACTAAGATGTTATTTTGATGCAATTTCTTTTAGATAATGGTGAATATGAAAGATATCACATCCATTTCGAGGGAGAAGACAGCTCGACTGATACCGAACGCCATTCAGATCACCCAGACCAACACGGAAAAGGTGAAATGAAACCACCAATAGAAACCACTACACTGCTCATTACTGTCCAATACATGTCTATGAGGTTGTACTTGTGATTTATTTTTTTGTCATAAACTTTGTGCGCTTTTTCGTGATACTGCTTCCACACCTCTAGATCTTCTTCACGTCTTTTTCTGCAAGGGAGAAAAGTTACCAGAGCATTTTCCGGATTTGGCAGAATTTTCTGATGGAGAAGGTAAGCACTGATGCATTAAAAATAAAAATAGACTGTACATTTTGATTGACCCAACCTTTGTAATTAGATATAAAACAGGTTCGGTTTGAAAACATTTACTCTCATCGAGGTCTGAGTCAAATGCCAGCTGCACCCTGATACCTTAGAAATATTTTATAGCTTTTTGATACTGAGCATGAGCCGAGACGGTGATGTATCATCAACTATTTCCGCCTCATAAGTCCAGCGTCCCTGGTTCAAATCCTGAGTTTAGGTTACTGTTTTCTTCACAAGATCTCATCATGGGTGTTCGGGTTTTCACTAAGTGTTTCAGCTCCTTCAAACATCCCTGTAGTGTACAGGTGGCCCATCCTTGGCGTATTCCTGCCTCACACCCAGTATTACTGGCGTAATCTCCTGATCCAACACAACCCTAAACACTGGTTACTAATGATGAATGCATGAACGATACTGAACACCATGATCAGCTCGTTACTGGCCTGAATTGAAGGGTTAGGATCTTTAGAAAGTAGGATCTTTAGGGTTAGAAATCTCTGCTTAGATTTTCCCATTAATGCTTTTTACATGTGGTGCAAATGTCATGACAATGATCTAGGCTAGGATTTGGATTATTTTCAAACTTTAGAAACCTTTGTAGAAATTGATGTGAGGCAAATGCTTTTACTGTTAAGAATGTTTTTGGAATGTGGCTCCAGTAAATCACTAACTTTAGAGACAGAGTGGATTGTGGTGGGCGGAGCTTCATGAACAAAGGTGGGAATGTAGGTGTTGCCTTAAGAGCAAAAACTGACACAAATTAATACTTTAAATCCACCAACTTAAGGATGAAGGAGGTTATTTTATTAACCTTTTTTTTTAACTCTCTTTGATTTTTGTGTATACATGAAATGAGATACATCAAGTGCATTTTGGGACCGTTAAAGTTAAAAATAAATATGATGCAGACATGCAAATAATGCAATAATTTTCATAATTTAAATGTGCATGAGATTGGCACCCTGTCCAGGGTGTACCCTGCCTTGTGCCCTAAGCCTCCTGGGATAGGCTCCAGGTCCCCCGCGACCCTGAATAGAGGATAAAGCGGTATAGAAGATGAATGAATGAATAAATGTGCATATTTGCAAATAAATAAATAAATAAATAAATAAATAAATAAATAAGACACCCCTACATTGGTAGAGACCCCACACCCCACCATGTTGAACCCAGAGTTAGGCCATACTGTTGACTGAGAAGCAACGACGTAAAAGTGGGAAAAACAAACCACAATCACTTCAGACTGGAGTTTCACACAAAACAGCCGACGGAATGTAAAGTTCAGCAGACTCTCTGGGTGTGTCCTTCTGCTTTGCATAATAAAACAAGGCTTTCTGTCAGCTCCTGTGTTCAATGTTAGGCCACTGAGGGGTTAGAATTTGTATTTTAAAGAGTATTACTTGAATTCAAGTTTCAACACTTGCTATCGTCAAGTAAGAATAGCTATATTAATAAATCCCGTAAAACCCGAGCGGTACAGATCTGTGCTGGCAGAACAGCATAGGTCAATAGAGATTAAAATCAAATGTATATGTTGAAGCCTTGCTGGTGTGTTAACTGGGAGGCTTCAGACTTTAAACTGTATGTTGAAAGGAAGAACAAAAGTTATTATTTTTATACCCAGAATATGGGAATGATGTCAGATTTTTTTTTTACTCTATACAGCTCAATCCTGAGGACTTTATATGTTTGTAAAAAACAACAACAACAACAGCAAAACACAAATGGCTAAAATGCTCTGAGGTTTAAGGTCTTGGAATAACTTCAGACATAAACCATGTTGTACATAAACATCCTATATAACAAGCTAATTTGCACACTTTACACTAATAAGAACGTTAGCATAGCATTCGGCCTGTTTTAATTAGCAAACGGTGTAAAGATTAGACAGGGTTAATTAGTTTCAAGCGCATGAAATAATACAAAAATTAATACATCGTGAAGTGAGAGCTGTTAATCTGGCAACCTGAGATTGAACGAAACGGCTTCCTGATTGGTTACAGGAGCAGAACTGGCGCTCAGTCCCAAAATCCTTCCTATTGGACGTGCAGTTTGCTACGTAGGCTGTTCATCACGTCACCTCGTTCCCTAAGAAGCGCGTGAACACAGGGCGTAGGGAGCGGATTGGGAGTGAGCCCGGGTGTTTAGTGACAAAGGTCACTTTCGTTTATTTAGGCCAGCGACAGGTAGCAAACGCGTTTTTTCCCCACTGAAGCACTTGTTCGTAAGTAAAGCTCACTTAAAACATTCTAACATGTTGTCATGAAGTTTTATCTGTTTACGACATGTTTTGGTAATGTTGTAATTTTAATGGCACGCTCTGTTGTTGTTGTTGTTGTTGTTGTTGTTGTGTCTTTCATGTTGTTTGATGTTTGTTTACTTTTGATGTTTGTAAAATTGTTTCCAGTTTTTGATGCTTTGTAGAAAAATGTTTTCTTTTTAATCAAGTTCAATTGAGATTGAGGTTATTTAACACCAAGTTTTCTGTAAAGATTATATGTTAGTGTAGATATAATTTAAAAGATATACAGCTGTTTGTTTTAAAGCAGGTGCTCGTGACGCCAGAACAGGGAAGAGCAGCTGGTGAACTCTCAGTCTGAGTTAGGTTCCTTCTCCTACATGTCTGCTGATCCTGAATACAGATTATTAAGCGAAGGAATAATTTTCCATGGTTAAACTGTGCTGGATTTCAGATACAGAGAGAGACAGACAGAGAGAGAGACAGACAGACAGACAGAGAGAGAGACAGACAGACAGAGAGAGAGACAGACAGA
>JAQMYK010000019.1:19127220-19142494 GCA_030014345.1 Clarias buthupogon | reverse complement strand
GTTTTGGCCGGTTGATTTGCACAATTGTTAACACCTCTGTTTATAACCTCTCTCGAGGGGTGTGTGTGTGTGTGTGTGTGTGTGTGTGTGTGTGTGTGTGTGTGTGTGTGTGTGTGTGTGTGTGTAATGACTATAAATATTCCGTTAGTGCACTGTTCACCAGAGCATAACTAACCTAATTTATTATTATTACTTTTTTTTTTTTTTTTTTACCATGTTGGTAAATCTGCTAAAATCTACCAAATGATTTTTGATGTTTCTAAAAATGTCTGCGCGTCTGAACACTGTTGAATGATGGGTAAATATTCTGCCTGCTTGTATAGGACATATTACAGATGTATAAATACTACAGATTTTTAGTTTCTAGATTCTTAGATTCTGGATTATTTTATATTCCTCTGCAGGAATACGTGTACAGCAACGTCATAAATAATGCCGAGAACGGGACAGGTGTGTGTAATTATACTTGATTTATTTTTTTTATATATTTTAGCTGTAGGATGTTTACGTGACATTTTGCTGTAATTTGTAATTGTACAGATTGTAGAGACTTAAACAGTCGTAATAATATTTGCACAGAAATTCCCCAAAGATGGTGGAGTTTAAACGATTTTAAGCCAAGCCTTGTAAATCTTTTCTTTTTTTTTTCATGGAGATTTTAAATAAACTTTGTGATGTTTATTTATGCCTTAAATAAAAAAAAAAGACACGTTTGTCGTGATTTTGCGATCATAGCTTATCGTTTATATTCATTTTGTACGAACACCAGAAACTCTGTTTCAACAGAGGAGAAATGTTTTTTCTTTGACTGTTGCTGCTCTAGTTGATTTAATTTCCCACAGACTGAACCGCATCACAATAATGACTTCTGAGCCTTGCATATTAAAAAGTAATGTAATACATTATGATTAAAGTTAAGAATTGCTGGATCCACATTATAACCAAGTTATACATTAGTTTAACAAAGTCTTTACAATTAGTTGATGATTATTCTCAAATATAGCCTTTGAAAATTAAGTGCCTCCTTGTGCATCTAATAAAAGCTTCTCAGTGTCCCTGTGTGAAAATGTTCAGTAATTTGAGTCTGCAGTAAAGATTCACCTCCCAAATTAAAAGCTAAGCAGGACACTGTATAGGCTGGGCTCACATCAGTGTTGCCAAATAGGGAGAAATCCCTCAACTTGGAAGGCGACGATGCTTAACACTACATTTAATATGTGATATCCACTTTATTAGGAATAGAAGTAATACCTCTTACACAATATATAATAAGATTTTTGATTCCTTTTATATTGGATGAAACTGCTAAATATATTACGGTATGATCTGATTAGATTATACTATTAATAACCTGCAATCAACATGGATTCTCAGGTAGATCTAGCATAATTTATTATTTTATTTTTTTTATTGTTTGCAGATAACCAGATTTACAGGCCAATCACCTTACTTGTCTATTTCCTCCAGTGATTTATGATTGCTGCAACAATTAATTTCATTCCGTGCCCTATAAACATATCCAACTTGTTAGATCATTAAATCCTAGTGACGAACACGTGTACACCTGCACATTACATAATACAAGATATAATTAAGATTCAGATTAAACGTGCTGGTTAAGGTTCACGTCAAGCATCAGAATGACGGTGTGACCTGTGTAAGTTTGACCTTTGACCATGGTTGTTGTTACCAGATTGGCTGGTTTAAATATTTCAGAAACTGCTGATCTTCTGGCAATTTCATACACAGGAGTCTGTAGACTTTCCCTAAAATGGTGCAACAAACAAAACAACAACAAAATGTTGTAAGTTGTGGTTCTGTGTGTGGAAAACACCTTTTCATTGGAGATGTTGGTGGAGAACAGACAGACATGTTCAAACTGCAAAGGGTATGGTAACACAAATAACCCGTCTGTACTACCGTGTTGAGCAGGAAGCGTCTTAGAAACCAGAACATATCATGATAAGGGCTCAAACAACAATGATTTTCTTATTAAATTTACTAGGTTTGGATGAGTACGTGTTGGTACTGTATGAGGGTATGTGTCTCAACAAGATTGTATTCCCGCCTCACATCAAGGCCTTGGTCACACCTTCAGATTGAGTGATCTGATCATTAGTGTGACATCTCACAATACAAATGTACAACAGCTTTATTTGCCTACAGCACATACTAATACTAAAAGTATTAGTTTCTATTTAGAGACACAATGGTGACTTGTTCCTCTCTGAGATGTCACATTAAACCTACTTGAGCATAAATACAAAAGAATACAAAAGTCAGTCAAATCACTTTTAACAACCACACACACATAGCGGCTTATAAAGCTCTAAAAGGTAGACTAGGTGATTATAAAACTAAGATGCTTAAACAAGTTTAATTGCACTGAGTATTCCTAAACGAAAAAGAAAACCTGTTTGCAGGATACCTGGTGCAATCAGACATGCTCGGGTCTGCGGCCCTGCAGCCAGGGATGATGCCGACATCATCATTATCGCCACTGCTGATGACGAGCTTGACCCTGCTTCCTTCTTATTTACAGTTTTAAAAAACCCTTTTTTAGATAAAAAATATTCTTTTTTACAAAGCTCTTTCTTTTTTACAAGCACCACTTTCAAACTTGTCTGACATTGTGACCATAAGCTTCACCTGTCACTCACTTTGAATTACATTAAAACTGTACAAAAACATTCTGAGACAGTGTTGTGTCATGGTGCCCACATGGGTCACTTCCTGAATGCCAAGTGGTCTATTACCCCTTTTTCATCAAAGTGAACCAGGTGCTAGTTCATGACTGGTGTAATCTCAGCCTCCAGCAGCTGTGGTTAGTGGTTCTTTGTTCTACCCCGGCCCCCAAGTGTTGACACTGCCATTGAACCATTTTTTCTGGCCGAGGGCTCGTGCTTTGGCTGTCTGAAAACAAATAACCGGTTTGAAATTGGGCACCGTCTAGCTCGGAACAGTCTAGGGCCTGGGTCGCTCAGTGGTTAAGAGCAAACTACTGCTCAGAAGGTCCCAGGTTCAACCCCCATCACCACCGAGTTGCCACTGTTGGGCCCTTACCCGTCAACTGCTCAGATGTGTAATGAGATAAAAATGTAAGTCACTCTGGATAAGGGTATCTGCCAAAATGTAAAAGGGTATTTCTAGGCCTTTACCTTCATCCCAGGTAACCATGTACATTAAGGTGGTCTAGTCCATGTGTCAAAAAGTACATTTTCCATTATAGATTACATTTAATGTTACCTTTTTGAGCGAAGGGATTTTAAAGGAGCGATTTGCTCCGGTATGGAGTGGCGTCTCACCGGGTTTGTATTCCCGCCACACACCAAGGACCTGGTCACATATTTGAGGGAAGTGATCTGATCTGCATTAGTGGACATCTTACAATAGAAATGTGCAGTAGCTATATGTTTGTCTACAGCACAAATACTATTCGTTTCTCTTGGTGGTCTAGTTCATGTGAACTTTTTTTTTTTTTTTTTAAAGTACATTTTCCATAGTAGGTGACCTTTAATGTGTTTTTTTTAAACGGGAAGGTTAAAAGGTATGAATCTGGCAACCCCTCCCTAAGCAGTGCTGAGTAGGCTCCATGGAGCGGATAAAACAGAGGACCATGTGTGAGATAAAGGACAGGGTCTGGTCCGAGGTTCTTCACTGCTTCACTGTTCAACACCTTGGTGAAGAGACAGTTCGACACTTCGACCTCGGATAACGATTTATTCCAAACCTGTGCGTTCAGTGAAACCGACGCGACGGGAGTGTTTTCCTGACTGAAGGGGGGTAAAAACGCGACCTGGCAACAATCAACGGTCGGGCGCGCGGGTTTCCGTGGCTAAGCGATGTCACATCGATACACTCACACAGGTAAGGAGGAGAAGAAGAAGAAGAGGTGATAAAGGGGGGCGCGCGCATGTTTGTGTATGTGAATGAGAGCGAGCGATGATGATAACAGGAAGCTCGTGCCGTTTCAGGAGAAGAAAAACTTTCTAGAAACGCTGTAAAATCTCCTCACTTCCGTGTCATGTGTAAACATTTCCGACACAAACAACACGTTCATTAATGACTGGAATGACCCTGCTTCCTCGAGCGTTTAAACACACGAGGCACTTTAAAGAGCAAACGGACTGTTGAGGGCGGGCTGTGTTCTCTGTGTGACCTTGGACCTCTCTCTCTCTCTCACACACACACACACATACTGAATGTTTATCTTTGTATTTCTCTTTGGTCATTCTTTCTGTTCACTCATTAAGCTTCACACTTTTTCTTCACAGCTTTTAATGACTCCTGACCTGAGTATTGACCTTAACTGTGAGTTAGAGCAGTGTGTCAGCATTACATCTGCACATTACAGTCTTACAAAAATAAAAGGAAAACTTGTCCCAGCACTTCTTTACTGATTATATCACCACCCAACTTCCGGTTGCGTCTCCAAGTGGTCTTACTTCCTTCCTTCCTGATATTTACTCACTCATTCACTGTCTGTACCACTTTATCCTATGTACAGGGTTGTGGGGGGCCTGGAGCCTATCCCAAGAGACTTTGGGCACGAAGCACGGTACATCCTGAAAGGCGTTTCAGTTCATCGCAGGACACCCATACACACACACACTCACATGCTCATTCACACACTATGGGCAATTTAAGAACGCAGATTAGCCTAATCTGCATGTCTTTGGACTGTGGGAGGAAACTGGAGTACCCGGAAGAAACCCATGAAGCATGGGGAGAACATTAAAAACTCCGTGCACAAAGAGGCGGGAATTGAACCTGGCCCGGAATCGAACCCGGACCCTGGAGGTTCAAGGCGGTAGTGGTAACCACTAATCCACCGTGCCGCCCCCTGATATTTAAATTAACTAAATTAAAGGTGCAATAGGCACCTTTAATATAAAATAGTTTTTAAAACATGCCCTACTTGTACAAAAAAACATCAAGAAATGTAAAACACGATCATTTATATCAGTTTAAACCTTTGCTTCTGCACAACTGGCTGAGAGAAACCTGTTTTATAAAACAGACGTCCGGTCCAGAAAGCTGCTTCTTCTTCTTCTTCCTTGTTGGTTGGAATCCATTAGGATACATTATCGCCAACTGTAGGTCTCACTCTCTCTCGTCTTCCCTTCCTGATTTTTAAAGCTGATTTTCCAGTCCAGCCTTCCTTAAAGAAATGTTAAGTGCTTCATTCTCTGATCTTGTCCGGAAAACATGTTTGTAGGATGGGACTCACCAGTCACCTCCCGATAAGTGCTGATTCGATTAATATTGCGATTCTGCAAGTATTATGATTATATAAATAATCTGATTCAGTATAATTTTTTTCCTTTTAACCTTTAAACAAATTGCCATAACTTAAAAATTTAAAACTAAAGCTATATTCAATAGCTACAAAAGGAATTGAACATGAGTACAGCGGCACCTCGGCATATAAATTTAATACGTTCTGAAGGGGAGTTCTGAAGGGAAATTTCGTATTGTGAAACACATTTTCCTGTAGGAAATAATGTAAATGCAGAGAATCCGTTCCAGATAATCCGTGCTCGGTTCAGTCGCTCGTATGCTGAGGCAAATTTTTTACTTAATTTCAGTATGAAAATTTGTGAGGCGGGGCACTCGTATGCCAAGGTACCATCCTAACCGATTGTGCCACCCTTGGTAAGCACTTAAATAAGCAATTACTTTGTCACATTGCGCCAGGCAGGTTTGGACAGTTTTTTGTTTTCCCTTAATACATGAAATCATCATTCTTAAACAAAATAAAATGTAGTTATTAGAACAAAAATTTTTTTTTTGCATATTTGTCACACAAAATGATTCAGACCATCAAACAAGTTTTCTTTGTGTAATATAAAAATTTGCTTGATGGTCTGAATCATTTTAGTGTGATAAATATGCAAAAAAAAATTTTTTTGTTCTTTTTAATAAACTGCATGTATAACGTCTTTTCTTTAACTGTAGTAATTAGCGAAGCCTAACAGGGAATAAAACCTGTTAAGTTGTCTGTTTTTGTGCAAACTTTATTCTGTTGGCTCTGCCCACAATCACACCATGTTACAAATCCCTGTTAGCGGTAATACAACAGTTAGAAGAAAAAAAAACTGTGCTGTAATTATTTTTCATTCGAAGAAAGAAATTCAAGGTTAAATGTCTGGCTCAGGTGAACAATAGCAGCAGCACGATCCTATCATCTGCGATCGAACCCTGAGCCTTTTTTTTTTTTGGCTCGTAGTTCAGGGTCTGATTGCCTGGCTGAGGCCATGCGATATACGGCTACACTGTTCAGGATTGAATGAAGCGCTCGCCTCGGAAATCTGAGCTATTAGAGCAAACGTTGGCAGCGGAACAAGGGATATATAATGGATGAGGCTGTAGTGTGTAAACAAGCCACCGGGATCAATCCGTGTCTGCTTTTCTTCGTTCCCCTACAGGTGAACGATGATCTTCTGAGGCTTTTCCGATGAGCCACTGTCCATCATGAAGAAGCGCACCAGTAAAGCGACGGAGCCGGACGATCCGCTGTGCTGCTGTGAGTATGTGGACCGGCATGGTGGGCGGAGTCACATGGCAGCGTGCTGCTGTGACTGTGAGGATCTGGACGAGGCTTGTGACAGGTGAGGGAGGAGCTGTGTGGGATGGAGGGCCATCACTTAATAAGGGAATTATTAGAGTTAGATAGGGTTAGAGGCACAAACAGATGATCTGTGGCCTCGAACCGGTCGAATCTATTAAAAAAGAAAGAACAATCTAGTTTGGTTCAATATAGAACATTATTGTATACAAATCATTCAAAACGTCCAATAACCGTCTTGTAAGGACGAGAATCCTGGAACAGGAACCGTGATGTAGTGCCAGAACATTCTGAGTTTATAAAAGTGAGCCAAAAGTAAAGGAAGTGTACTTCATTTAAAGATTCTTGATTATGTGCTGTTTGTGTAGATTTTAGTCTCTAATAGTGTACAATTTACACCTCTTATAATAAATTCTCTGCTGTTTCACAGATGGATGAAGAGAGAAGCCCAGAACCCGGACTCGTTGACTCGAGTGGCGGACACGGTCACGGATCGTCTACGAGTACCCTGGATCACAGGAGCTAAAAAAGTCGACCTGTCCTTGATCCCGCCTCTTATCCTGCTTCCCATCCTCTTGCACGTCGCTGCTCTGCATTACCTGCTGGGTGTCTTGGTCCTGACGGCGCTGCCCGGGATGGTGCTTTGGTATTACTACTTCACACACCGCAAGAAAGGACGCACGCTGTTCTTCCTCAGCCTGGCACTGTTCTCCCTGTTTTACATGTACTACCTCTTCCTCACCACTGTCACGCCACGAGGCGATGTCACTAACGTCCAGCTAGGGATCATAACACTAGGGGTGGCGCTTACCATCGTTGCTCTTATTCGAACCAAGAAAGGGCCGGGCTACGTCCAGCTCGGTCCCGCCGACACGCACAGCACGGTGACGTATCACGGCCCTCCCCCGGACGTAGACCCCGTCTACCACGACAGCTCACGGCATCAAGTGGTGATCGCCAATCGGACGAGTCCTGCTGAGCAGGGCGCCGAGCTGGAGAAAGACGGCAGCAACAGGAGGAACTGGTGTCCGTTCTGCAAGCTGGTGCGACCTCCAAGAGCTGGACACTGCAGGATCTGCGGCACTTGTGTCCTACGTCTGGACCATCACTGTGTCTGGTGCGTTTCTTTCTCTGAAAAGTGTTGCCATGTACTACCTCGTGGTCTAGGGCAAGTATTACCATAACAACAATAAATAAACAAAGATTTTTTTTATTACTATTTTAATACGTTGTTGCTGTACAAAACAGAAGGAAAACTGTATAAGGGAAATAGAAAAAAAGATAAATACAATGACAGTATATATAAAGCATTCTAAATGTAATAATATAGTAAACATACTGTAAAAGAAACACAATAATAATTAATATAGTAATGATGTATTTGGTAAAGCAGGTAACTGTAGCGCAGATAATTAAATTGATAATTCAAGACCAATTAAATAAAAATTTTAAATGTTTATTTACTTTACATTTATTAGAGATGGGGGCGGTGGGGATCAATTCTTTATATTTGATAGATTAAGAATTTATAGGCATAAATATGTGGGGAAAAAAGTTTGAGAACTATAGATAGTGAAGAATTGAATCTTTAGAGAATGGTATGATTACACAAGTGAATCCTGAGTCGTGCTGTTGCTTCGACAGGATTAACAGCTGTGTGGGTCAAGCCAACCATCGTAGCTTCCTGTTGACGCTCATCTTCTTCCTGTTGACCTCGCTGTATGGGATCAGCCTGGTGCTGCGCAGTGTGTGTCCCACCCAGAGCGTCCTGACCGCCCTGTTCTACTGTCCTGATGTCTACAGTCAGTCCAGGTGTGAACCCTTTAACACAGCTACTGTGAATGTAATCAGCATCTCTATCATGATGCCTCTGCAGGGAGGTTACACTACGAGAATAAAGGATGGTGCTGCAGATCTGGATACTTTTATGTAGGTGAAGGGATGTAATAAAAGAGCAGCGTTGTTCTAATAAATAATTATAAAAATGATTGGATATTATGTACAATTTTACGGTTCATTGAGTGTAAGAGCCCCTGATGTTGTCCTTATAGGAAGCCTCTGTTTAACCCTAATTTAACTTTGATGTAAATCTAGATGTTTCATGTTTCAGTCCCAATAATTAAAACCTAAAGCTTCAAGATGTAAAAACTTATCTGTCATCAATAGTTTAATCCTGTGTGTGTGTGTGCGTGCAGCTCGGCCTTGTGCTTCACCTGTGCCTGGTACAGCAGCATCGTCACTGGAGGTCTTCTCCACCTGCTGGTGCTGCAGCTGATCAATGTCAGCTACAACGTAACGGAGCGCGAGGCTCGGGCTGCTCTGAGGGACAGGACGGGTCGCAGTCTCATCTGGGGCCTCATCATCGACACCGGCGTGTACTCCCACGGCTTCTGGAGCAACTGGACCGAATTCCTCACCATGGCTGAGACGGTGCAGCCCAAAGCCTTGAAACTCACAGATCTGGTGTAGACATCTGCGTAAAGTCTGAGCCTTAAGGAAGTGTGACTTTTCAGAGGTCATGTTTTATGACATGAGGTCATGTTTTAAAGCTGTCGCACTGAAGATTCATTTTTATTTCCCTTGTTGGCAAAAAGGTTTGTTATGTTTTTGTCCACTAGGTGGCAGCAGGATATTATATTTCATCTGGCTATAACCAAATCACAATGCCTGCCTCATCGATGTACCTCAACACTGAGGGAGTATATGTATGGGTATCGTAACTGTTCATCAGACCCAACATCTCTTAGTCTTAAACCATAGAATGTATTCCATGAACCCATAACATTTAATCTGCTGCGTCTCTGTCTCCATCCAGTATGTAAAGTGTTCTTGTGTAGACGCCATCATAGCTTGATTTAGTGCCTTGCTGGGACATAGGAAAGAAAAAAATGCTTTCTTTCCCAAGATTCCAGACGTCTATAAAAAAAAACGCAGACGGAGTCACAGTGAATGTGCAATAACAGCCTTTGATATACAAGGGGTGTTTGAGTCAAACCTCGGAACACAGTTCTGGGAGTGAAAACTTCTGAGTGTTTATTTCTCTATATAATCGATGCATTTACTGTATCTCAGCATTTCACAAGTGCTTGGACACCATCAAGGTAGAAAGTTTTCTCAGTACACCAGAGCCATGATCGGACTGCATGCTTCACGTCTAAAACGCCGGCCTCCCAGGAACTCCATTAGTAGTCCAAACATGTGGAAATGGGTTGGAGAGAGGATCAGGACTGTAAATCCCAGCAGTTATCCGCAGATTTTCAAGCATCTGGCATTTTTAAAGTCTTCTGGAAATGTTAATCAGATTTATGCCTTCATTCAGGAGAAGTTTCATCCAAAGTCCCGGTTTGACTTGAACGGCCCTTGTATGTGTTAAACAAATAGTCAAGTTGCAGTGTTTAAGAAATCAGGTCTTAATAAATAAATATCTCATTGTAAAGCCTTGTTAAGAACACACACACACACACACACACACACACACACAGTATGTGCAAAAAAAAAAAGAAAAAAGGTTTTATGGAAGAACACAGGTTTCATCTGTTTTAACCAAGCAGTGTTTGTTCTGATCTGTGTATCGTGATGCATCAGTGACCAGCCACTCAAACTGATTGTGACTCACAAAAGAGCAAAATAAAACTTTTTTTCGAAAAGATTATAAACAGCTGATTTTGTTTTCATTCTCATGTGTGCCACAGATATATACAGTATGTTAGAAAAATCGCCTCACGGTGACGGAGCATGGTGGCGTATTGGTTAGCACTGTGCTCCTACACTACAGGGTCGAGAGTTTGATTCCCACCCCGGGTCTGTGTGTGTGTGTGGAGTTTGCATGGTCTCCCTTTGCTTGGTGGGTTTCCTCCAGGTGCTCCGGTTTCCTCACACAGTCCAAAGACATGCAGATTAGGTTTATTTGGCATTCCGAAATTGTCTTTAGCGTGTGTGCGCTTCCATCCAGGCAGAAGCGCGGCTGCGGAAGTTTCTAGGGCCCCCCCGCCACCCTAGAAAATGAATGGTCACAGTGGTGCTGTTAGCCGTGTGACGCCGAGCTCCAAACGTCGTCCACTGGTGGCGGTCGGAAATCCGGGAGGATCTCGAACACCCTGCGTCGGAGCTGCTCTCTCCTATCCTCTCTCTCTCTCTGTTCCTGGAGCGTCGCCGGTAGACGCCGCCAAGCAGCAAAACACCTGCTCACCACTCGCCTGAGGCGCACACACACACACGTAGATACAAACACCATGTCAGCTCATAAAGCTCACACAAACCCTGGAGTTTTGTCAATGGTTAGTTTGCTGACCTGGCACTGTACTCGTCAGCCCTCTGCTCTTTGTCCCAGCCCTCTAGTCTCTGCTGCATTGCGTAATCCAGCAGCACCTTCAGGACCTTCCTCTGTATCTGAATTGCGTGAAAGTGCTCAGCTTGTACCTCCAGGTGAGACTGCAGGAGCTTAAACTGAGTAATCACAGGGGGATTAGTCAGCACAGGTGCAATAAGCGTGAACACGGCTGAAATTTATTCTCTCAAACGCTTCACTGCATCTAAAAAGCTGGAGACAAGAATAGCTTGGAAAGAAAAATGGATTGCGGCTATAAATTCTACCATTTTCCAGCGGGACACAGCTCGCTGAAGCAGGATGCGCTCGTACAGTTGGTCTGCGTGGCTCTTTTTCTCCGCCAGGGACTCGTCTGTTGTGTGGCGCCAATGCAGAAAGCAGCGTCTTTGTAGAGTCTGCGTGTGATGCACCTCGGCTTTCTGATACAGGGAAAAAAACAAACAAAAAACAGTTTCAATTTGTTTCCAAATGCACCATATTGTTGAGGAACAAGCTGAGGGGAGGAGCTCTTCTCATATGAGGTCACAATAGGGGGGGGGGGGGATCTAATAGGCTAGCTTAAGCACCAGGTTAAAGCCAAAAGCTATACACTACAAGCATTTTTCCGTCTGTACATGCACACTGAAGACACGTCTGTCTAACAAACTGAAGTTTGCATAATAAGATACCCTGATTCCCTGAGACTGGCATCATCGCTGGCATTTTGTATGCCGTGTGAGCACAGTAGTGGGATAAATGTGTGTGGGGGGGGGTTCGTTTTTGGAATGATGCGATGCTATGCTTCAGACACAGCAGAGAGAGAGAGAATGCCAAGCCTGTCACTCGGCTGTGTAATGAGTCCATGGATCACCGGACAGCCACGTCCTCTGACTGCACAGGCCGTCTGGTCGGCTGCCACCTCTTGCCGCTTTTGTGACTAATAGGATTTGGAGGATACTTCTTTCTCCTCCTTGTTTTCTTCTCCAACGAGACGTCCAATATCCTGTCTTTGCCCGTCCATCTTGATAACCAGGTGTAAGAGCACAGATATGACGGGGACATCAGTAAAGCGGAGGACTGAAGTCGTGCTGTTTGAAAGGCAGCAGATGGGCTTCGTGCGGAGCGCGCCTGTTAGCGGTGGGGTGATATGTGAGGCTGGGAACAAGTCACAACCCACTTGGTATGGGTGTGCACGTTTGTGTGTGTGTGTGTGTGTGTGTGTGTGGGGTCACCTGATCATTGGCGTGGCTCTGCTTCACCAGACGCTTCCATGGTGTTATTCCTTTGTACAGCAGCAGGGATCGGAGGTAGTGCTCGCCTGCCTGCTTTAACAACTTCTGCTCCAGCTCTGCTCTCCTTTGCTTCTCTATTTCCCTCTAAACACACACACACACACACACTCAGTATTTCAATGTACACTCCATCGCAGAGCATACACACACTCATTCAGACACTACGGGCACTTTGTAAACTCCTATTAATCTAGTCTTTGGACTGTGTGAGGAAACCGGATTATCCAGGGGAAACCCACCAAGCACGGGGAGAACATGTAAACTCCATGCACACAGAGAGACGGGAATCGAACCCGGAACCCTGGAGGTGCGATCCGACAATGCTAACCACTACACCGCTGTGCCGGCATTTTTTTTCACTGAATATTTTCATCGAAACACAAAAACACACCAACACACACCTCCTTCTTCTTTCTCCACTCCTCCTTCTTTCTTTCCGCCTCTATGCGCTCCTGCCTCTGCCTCTCCTCCTCATCAGCCTTCATCTGAGCCTGAGGAAAGAAAACCAAAAAGAAATGATTTAAATTAAGAAAACCAGCTGACTGTTTTTGGTGACCCTTCCGACGCTCACCCTCTTCTCCTCCTCCCGCTTCCTCTTTATCTCCTCCAACTCCCTCCTGCGCTCCGCGCGCTGCCGAGCTCGCTCCTCCATGGCTGAGGAAGAACACAAAGGTCAGGCCCGGGATCATCGAGGAACGTCTCGGTACAAACAGCGTTCCTACATTAGCATTTGATTATTTCTTTTAGCCAGAAGGTTGTGCTTGTTTCTACCACATTTCTATTGTTTAGAAATAACACCTGCTGCGCGCTTTGGAGATGTACAGTATTTCTGGTCAATCCCGAGGGAGGAATCGTGAAATAACTCTTGCTAGTGTTAAGAGAATTCTAGTGCAGTTAAAAGAAGCAAACAAAATAAAAAATAAAGTGTTCATGCTGTTCAAATCCTGGTCCCTACATTTGCTCATAAATCTTAAGTGTGTGTCGTATTACTTGTGTGTAAACAGACTTCATCTCGTATTCTCCGTCATCCCTCGTGGTCCTAAATTCAGCCTGCGAGACTTTGAAGTGTTCTCATGAAAAAGCGTCTCGGAGCAGCTGTCAGCTCCAGCGGTAGACGGGTGTGTGTGATTGCGAATGTATGTAAATCTGACCTCGCAGTGAGGAAGGAGGGCTGGCCTGATGACTGTCATGTTCTTTGGGGGCTGGACGACTGGCGCTGCCGCGTTCACCTTTCGATCCGTGACTGTGAAGAACATGAAGACCTTATCTGCAAGGCTTCCTTTTCTCTGGATTTCTTTTACGTTCGCAAATTTTCTATTGTGTAAAAGATGCCAGAGAGACGGTACCTTGTCTTGAAGACACTCTGCAATGGAAACGGTTTGAGCTGGACTGCTAGCTGTTCAGCTTTTTCTGCTTCCTGTCTGAGTTCCAGGATTTTCTGTCTCTCCTGCAGCTCGGAGATGATGTCCTGCTGTTCTTTAAGACGGCGTTTCTGCTCGGCGATGGTCCTCTGCTGAGCCAGGTGGCGATGGTCGTACCGTCCGCCGCGCATCTCCGCGCTCTGACAGCGGGGGGCGCCGTTCGGTTTCTGCCCTTCCCGAGCCTCGGCTAAAGAGACTGCGGCGTGACGACGGGTCACCTGCCAGGCCTGGGTGGGTGTCGAGGGAGCTGAGGCGGCTCTTTGTACTGGTACCTGGGCCTGAAGATGAAACGTTAATAATGAAGTAGGAATTATATTGTGATTATTATGTTAATGTCGCCGTCGGGGCTGTAAATGATTACCCGAACATGTGTCTTCTCTAAAAGGTTCCATTTATTAAATTTTTTTGCTGGTGTTTTCATTTTTTAATTAACTCAATCGTTCATGTCTCATTGGAGAGAAAAAGCACAAAAGCACAGGAGATAAAACTAACAAAGTCCAGCGGGAGAAATTTTGCTGCTTTTAAATATTCAGTAAGGAGAAATCTTTGCTGCTGAGAGAAGAGAAAAACAAGCAAGGTGTGAGAAATGATTTTAATTATCCATGAGTCTTTACATAAATATAAAAGGAATGAACTTGAAAATGTTTTATGATTAAATAAGATGTACAAGCCTCGTTGTCTTAGACCTGCATTACTCTGTCTGTCTGTCTGTCTGTCCCCTCGGGGCATGACTCCACAGGGTCTCCGGGGGCGTGCTGTGGTGCCCATGATCGGGTAAAGTTGGCAGCCCTGGTCGACGGCCTTGGGCACTTTACTTGCTGGTCTCCGTGTGCAGCAAGCTGTGGTACATCGGGTATTCTAGTCTTTGACTGTTTCTTGTCCAGTATTAATTGTTTTTGGCAATTCTGTGCTGGTTTTCTCTGAGATCGGACCGGACTGGCTGGCCTTTAGTCCCTGGATGAACTTTGGGTGCCCATGATCCTGTCACCAGTTCACTGGTATATAATTGATAATCACTGTTAATGTGCTAAAGAGTGATATTATTGTAGGGCTGCACTGCTTTAACCTCTCAGTACATGGATGATTAAAGCACGGGTGTACAGAGATGTGAGAAAATCCTGATCTGGTCCTTATATCCCCGCGTTATACTTTTGGGGTCTTTATTGATTTATTTACTTTGCTGCCACTATTTGGCTCCATTTACCCCCCATAGGGCAACATGTCACTATTTGATGAGGATGAAACTGATGTTAAGGTCAAATGCGATGACCTTTACTGTATGACCAGATGTGAACTTAATTGACACCTGTGGGAGATTCTGTAGGGCTGTGTTGGACACCATCACTAAAACCACAGCAGCTCAGGAACAGTGTTGGTCTCAGATGTGGAGGATTGATGCCAAGGCACAGTGAAGACTTCTGGTGATTTGTCTTGGCACAACATCTTTATTTTGGGTTTCCTTTTAATTTGTCATGTGACTGTATATTTTGTTAATATGTTATTTAACATTTATGTGTGTATAATATTGATAAAAAAAAGATATTAAGATATTAAGACATATTTGACATTTATGTATAAAGTATTTTACCACAATTTAAGAAATGTTTAATGTGTGTATGTGTGTGTGCCCTGCGATGGATTGGCACCCTGTCCAGGGTGTACCCTGCCTCGTGCCCAAAGCTTCCTG